>SJYO01029184.1:23098229-23354791 GCA_006410555.1 Capra ibex
CCCACACACACCCCCCCACACACACACACACCCACACACATTTTCTCTTTTCCTACCAAAGTGTAGTGTCTCTTATTGAGAAAGTGACTGTTCGGGTTCTGTGGACAGTAAACAGGACACCTCTCCGTGAAGTAGGTAGGACTACCAGTCCAATCTGACCGGTACCGGGAGGACGTATAAGTTCCATTAACTACCTGAGAAAGGGTCTTTACCCAAAGATTTTGTGTGCTAATCTCTTCGTCTCTCTTCCTGACCTTTTAGAGAGACTAAGGAAGACCGAAGTACTACCAAAGTCAACTCTCTCTTTAACTTTGAAGGAGAGAGTAAGTGATTCAGGTCAGTGACGGTAGAATCTGTGTGGTGTTTTCGAAGGACCGACTAGTGCAAAAGTGGTCGGGAGGTTTGTGACCGATATTGTTATAGGTACTACTCGACTACCGTCTCTCGGACTGACGGGACTTCTTCGTGAGATAGTAGCTACACCTAACGTAAAAGATAAAAATGTAGTCAAGATTAACCAGTACCGATATAAAGAGACTCCCGACCGGATAGAAAAATGTCCGGGAACTTATTGACCAACTTTACATGATTTTTTATAATACATTTAGACCCCCAACCGTTCTAAAACTAATTTTTAGAATATCTGTTTTATATGTACTTGGTAGAAGGGAAAGAGAGCAAGGTAAACAGGAAAGGAAAGACGAATTATCCTTTTGACAAGGTTAAGAGGAATATTCGGTAGAGGTATTTTTTTAAGTCTACAAAAGTCACCTTAATAGTATTTTTAAAAAAGGATTACATAAATATATGACGAATAGAGATCTTACACTTTCCCATAATTGACATTAGGATAAATTTATAAATCTTTACCTACAAGTAAAAGTACAATGTCCGAGAACGGGAAGATGGACCTAATAAAATAACGTCAATTAAAGTGTAATAAAATGACTGAATGAGGAAAGATCAAACCCCAAAAAAAAAGAAAAAATGACCGGGAGTAGACTTAATACCGAATACCCGTCATCCGTAATCTAGTTACTCGAAGCACTGTCTCAACTACGGAGTCCTGAGACCTTGCAGACCCTCACACCATATACAGTCTTCGTTGATGTCTCGTTTACACAACAAACACTCACTCACTTTCTTCTCTCTCTCTCTCTCTCTCTCTCTCTCTCTCTCTCTCCGTTCGACTCGACACTCTCTATCGTTCGACGGACTCGACTTCCTTTTCTATCTATGAAACGAAGCCCAGTACGATTTTAGGGTTCCCTTTACGAAGATATTGACAACGAGCTTAACTTCTCTTCGTCTCTTAGATAAAGGTGGCTAAAGAAAGATTACCTAATTTAGATGAATCTCGTTTCAACCCCCACCCCACCCCCTTCCCTCTGTTTCTAAATGAGACTTCTTTGATTTCCTATTTTTATTCAATTCTGCCTTCCTTCCCAAGGGGGGGGGGAGTAATATCATCTGGTCCTCAGGTCTCTAATTTTATAATTGATAAATTACTCTCATCGGTCATATAGAAATCTAAGTCTGTCCTTCTTTAGGTGGGGACATCTTTGGTATGATCCGTTTACCCTGTCAACACCCACCCTGGTCTCGTCCCCACTCATCTGTAAGTCCTCTACTATCGTCACGTGGGACAGTTGAGCGTATTAAGTTCTGGAGCTTAATTAATCACTTCCTCACACGTCCTGTGAACACACGTCAAGAGACGACATATACTAGCAACCCTGGGTCAAGAGGTTGAGCTCCCAAGTTCTGAACTTTGGACGTTTCCGGTCTAAAGAAAACCCTCAGTTCCCAACCGACCGAGAGTGAAGGAGGTAGAAGTACATCATCTTCTCGGCGTCAAGTGTTGTTAGGTCTGGGCATAAAGAGTTCCGTCGTTTGAGACGATCTGTCCTTACAGTACCTCTGACAGTGACTTCGGAACTCTTAATGAGACTCAAGTCGTGGGTGACCTCGACCTAAGGAAACCGACTGAAGTACGAGAGGGATAGTCTAAAGGAAAGAAAGAGAAAGATGGAAGTTGACAAGGGACTGACAAGGGGGGAGTAAAACTAAAAGGAGTCAACGACAAGGGTCGCCGCGAGTGGAGAGACATGACGTTGGAAGGTCTTTTTCGAAGACATCTAGACCTAGAGACCGAGGTCAACATGGTGTTGAAAGGGTAGAGGTCGGGGCACGAGACCTTTGAAGAAAGGTGACACCCGTGAAAGAATGAGCGGGAAAAGTAGAAAAAGAGTGGAGAAGGAAGGGAGAGGAGGTACAAACCGGTATTTCACAAGAGGTACCCTGTTCCGGTAGTGACACAAATAAAAAAAATTGGAAAAGAAATCGGTTCCTACCTTTTAAGGTTTCCGGACTCGATCACTACCGACCCAAAGAAAAGACCTTTAAGTTACCGGACCTACGATTCCCTTACAGCACCTCGATGTGTAGACCGTTCCAACAGGAGATTTTACAGGACCGAAACCTAAATCAAGGTTGATTTTCTTCTCCAAGACAGACGCCTTAATACCTTATTCTTACTTCTCAAATTCTTTACTATATTAATGTTCAGGTCTCGGGTCAAATGCAGTGAAACACAAAAAAAAAAAACTCAAAAAAAAAAAAAAAACAGACACAAAGTAATCCTTTCTCACCGGAAACCGAATCATCCGCAAAGTTTTCACTTTGGAAGGTGTACTCTGTGTTTACTTCAAGGACGTCAAGTTAAATTACCTCCTAAAACGAAAGAACCCCACTACTCAACCGTCTCCGGTATGTGTAAAGTATCGTTGTCCCCAATAACGTCTCACAGAGGGCCCCCCGTGGCCTCAGGAGGGCCAACTGTGGTCCACCTTACCTCGTCCCGACGGGGTGACAGTGCCAAGAACAGGGAGGGGACCTCTTTAGGGAATCCGTCCTAGAACAGAGGTACAGGGATCCTCATACTGTATGATCTCACCTAGTAGAACCGTTGTTCGTTTCGTCAATGACAGAACTTTATCGATCTTTGACTGGAGGGTAAGACGATGGAGAGTCCTTTTACTCCCTTTTACTGTTTTAGAGGTTTGAGTTAAGATGGACGTAACCGAGGTGTAATGACCTTTACTCGTGGATCTAAAGAATCGTCCTGAAGGACAAGGAAGGACAGGTGGTCCTTCCGGGTAGGGTGAAAACCTAAGAGAAGAGGGTAGTGTAGGGAAGGACAACGGACATGAGGTCGATGTGACCTGGTAATCACCAGGTCATTGATGACGAGGGGGTTTTGTGATTTGGAAGAGTAGAGGTACGAAAGCGTGTACGACTAAGGAAAAGGATCTTCCGGGAAGGTCAAGGAAGGGACGATTTCCCTTAGAATAGACAGAACGTCCCAAATCCAGTTTACCGGTAGGAAGTGACGAGGGGTGGGGGAGTGTTGACATATGTAAGCCTTGTTCTACGGGTATCGGAGAACGAAGAACATAACCAAAGGACTCTGACGGTATTTTTTAATGGTGGTTGAGCCACCGAATTTTTGTTACCTAATTAAGAGAATATGAAGACCTCCGGTCTCAGGTTTTAGTCATAGTGACCCGGTGTGAAGGAAACCTCTTAAGTCCCGGTGAAGACAAAGAACAGAGAGGGTCGAGACCATCGACGGTCGTAAGGGACAGAACACCGACCTAGTGAGATCAGAGACGGAGACACCCAGTACAACGGACGAGAAACCATCACCGTTTAGAGGGAGACGGACAAAGATAAAATAAAAATTGAAAAATAAAATATAACCTCACATCGACTAAACCAGAAGTGTTGGTTCTATTAGTGCTACCACACTAGTGAGTGGATCTCTGTCTGTAGGACCTTACACTTCACTTCACCCGGAATCTTTCGTACTGATGCTTGTTTCCATCACCTCCACTACCTTAAGGTCACCTCGATAAAGTTTGGGACTTTCGACTACGACACTTTCACGACGTGAGTTATACGACCGTTTAAACCTTTTGAGTCGTCACCGGTGTCCTGACCTTTTCCAGTCAAAAGTAAGGTTAGGGTTTCTTTCCGTTACGGTTTCTTACGAGTTTGATGGGGTGTTAACGTGAGTAGAGTGTACGATCATTTCATTACGAGTTTTAAGAGGTTCGGTCCGAAGTCGTTATTCACTTGGTACTTGAAGGTCTTCAAGTTCGACCAAAATCTTTTCCGTCTCCTTGGTCTCTAGTTTAACGGTTGTAGGCGATCTAGTACCTTTTTCGTTCTCTCAAGGTCTTGTTGTGAATAAAGACGAAATAACTGATACGGTTTCGGAAACTGACACACCTAGTGTTAGTTGACACCTTTTAAGACTTTCTCTACCCTTATGGTCTGGTGGACTGGACGGAGCACTCTTTGGATATACGTCCAGTCCTTCGTTGTCAATCTTTACCTGTACCTTGTTGTCTGACCAAGGTTTATCCTTTTCCTCATGCAGTTCCGACATATAACAGTGGGACGAATAAATTGAAGATACGTCTCATGTAGTACTCTTTGCGACCCGACCTTCTTCGTGTTCGACCTTAGTTCTAACGGTCCTCTTTATAGTTATTGGAGTCTACACGTCTACTGTGGTGGGAATACCGTCTTTCACTTCTCCTCGACTTTTCGGAGAACTACTTTCACTTTCTCCTCTCACTTTTTCAACCGAATTTCGTGTTGTAAGTCTTTTACTTCTAGTACCGTAGGTCAGGGTAGTGAAGTACCCTTTATCTACCCCTTTGGCACCTTTGTCACAGTCTGAAATAAAACCCCCCGAGGTTTTAGTGACGTCTACCACTGACGTCGGTACTTTAATTTTCTACGAATGAGGAACCTTCTTTTCAATACTGGTTGGATCTATCGTATAAGTTTTCGTCTCTGTAATGAAACGGTTGTTTCCAGATAGATCAGTTCCGATACCAAAAAGGTCATCAGTACATACCTACACTCTCAACCTGACACTTCTTTCGACTCGCAGCTTCTTAACTACGAAAACTTGACACCACAACCTCTTCTGAGAACTCTCAGGGAACCTAACGTTCCTCTAGGTTGGTCAGGTAAGATTTCTAGTCAGGACCCAAAAGAAACCTTCCTTACTACGATTTCGACTTTGAGGTCATGAAACCGGTGGAGTACGTTTCTCAACTGAGTAACCTTTTCTGAGACTACGACCCTCTCTAACCCCCGTCCTCCTCTTCCCCTGCTGTCTCTTACTCTACCGACCTACCGTAGTGGCTGAGTTACCTACACCCAAACCCACTTGAGGCCCTCAACCACTACCTGTCCCTCCGGACCGCACGACGTTAACTACCCCAACGTTTCTCAACCTGTGTTGACTCGTTGACTTGACTTGACTTGACTATCGACTAAATGTTATAATATCAAAGTCCACTCACCATTTCCCTGAGTCGGTATGTATATGTACATAGGTAAGAGGGGGTTTGAGGGGAGGGGAGGTTCGACGGTGTAATTGTGACTCGCCTCAAGGGACACGATATGGCATCCTGGAAAAATCAATAGGCAAAATTTATATCGTCACACATATACGGGTAGGGTTTGATTGATAGGGAAGGGACATGGGAAGGGGGACCGTTGGTATTTAAGTAAGAGATTCAGACACTCACACATAGAGAAGACAATTTTTACAAGTAAACATATTAAATAAAAATCTAAGACGTATATTCCCTACAGTATGGTATAAAGAAGATGAGACTGAATGAAGTGAGTCATACTAGTAGAGATTCAGGTAGGAACTCCAACGTTTCCCGTAACAAAGTAAGAAAGAGTAAGGGAGACGGAAAAAGAATATTCCTACAAACACTACCGTAAATCCCGGGTGGAACTATTAGGTGTCACTAGAACTAAAGAAATAGAACTCTGGGAATACTTGAGTTTGTGTACAATCTCTAGGAAAACGGTATTCCATAGTAAACCCTCAAGGTCCCTAATACTACCCCTGTATAGACCCACTCCCCTCTTAAAAAGTCGGATGGTGAGGTCAAGAGATCAAAATCTCTCCTGACTAAAGTAAGTCGGAGTATTGATAGATACCAACTGTTGAAGAGAGCGGGTAATTGTACATTTACGGATTCGTCGTACGTCCTCTCATCTTCCCCGACTACGTATCAACAGACTCACGGTCTTTCCGGGTCACTAACGAGACTGGGAGACACAATGGAACCTGTCCGATAATTTGACACACCTTTGTGGAATACGAGTAAACATTTCTCCTTTATCATAGTTGGAGTCCCACGGAATGTCTCAACAACATGTTTTTTGTTGTGGGGACGGAGTTCGAAGTTGTCGGACTTACAAGTTTTCATTCCCTAACCGTTTTACATATAGGTGTGTGGTCTTTTGGTACGTCAGTCATTTTACTGCAGAGACAAATAATGACTGTACCCTTTTTCAAATCTCATACTTTGTCGTACCTTTCATACTAACATAAAAAAAATTTATTACGTATACACTATTATATACCAAAATCAACGAAATGGTGAGACACGGAGTCAAAAGAGTAGACATTTTACCTCTGCTACCATCTATCAAGACTGAAGTGTCCCAACAACATTCTAACTCATTTTCTTATGTTCCCTTGTTTATTACGGACCTTGTATCCTTCGTGACTTATTTATAAACGACAATCATAATAACAATGTAAGTTTCTTTGTAAGAGTTTCCCTTACGGACACAAATATTATGTACATCCATATATCTTATAATTGTCATACATAGAGACTCACGACTCTAATACTCCTTTAAAAAAAAGAACAAAATGTAAAAGACAAGAATTTTACATAATAAAGACATTAGCCTTTTTCATAACTATCTTAAGTTCTTTTCGAGTTATGAATGAAAAGTCCGAACGATATCAAACCACTATGTATATTTACGTATACACATACTGTACCATAGACATATCATTAATCGTACCACGAGAATAATAATTTTATCAAAAAGGATATTAGAATGTCGACGAACAGGTAACGAAAGGTGTAGAGTGTAAGAGAGAAAACTTAGTTGTTTTAATCCTACCAGATCTTTAACTCTGAAGTTCAGGGTAAACGCAAAGTAAAGTTAGACGCATTCATAAGGGGATTAAAACTAGTATCACCCAAGAGATATTTCACTTCAAAGTTTCCCAAACACATATGTATGAGTGTGTGTATACGGATATCTAGACGACGACGACGATTCAGTGAAGTCAGTATAGGCTAAGACATGCTGGGGTATCTGGACGTATATAGATAAATTACAAAGTATAATAGAAGTGTTGAAAACTCTCCGTCTCTACGGATGGGACTTAAAAGACTTTACATTTAATTTTAACGAGAGTGGAAAGAACGTACACTGGACACAGAATCCAAACAGCTATGATATCAATAGGAAACGACGGTAATTATATTAGTTAGTGATCTCTCTGAATTTAAAGTTTATTTTGATAATTACCCACTATACGTAACTATGACGTTCCTAAATACCAACGGTAAAAGGACTAAAACTTGTCCTAATGCCTAATGTCATCCGACATAGAAACAAGACAATAAATTTTTGTTAGAATCTAAAGAACACCTAAATTTTGTTTACCTACCCTCTTAACCCCTACTTAATCCTCGAGCCTTTACCTTCCAGAACGGAGACTGTAAAGTCTATTAATCTACTACGACGTCTAGAACCATCCGTCCTGCAGAAAAAGGGAAAAGGGACACACGAGGGGGAAAAAAGGATAGTCATACGTGTACGAACTTAAGTAATAAAAACCAACGAAAACAGGACAGAAAAGGGGTGGTGTAAAGTACGAGGTAAAATAAAGATCGTGGGTAAGACTAGTATTATATTTTCACCAAATATTTTTAACTAAACAACATAAATTTGACTCGAAACTTATAAAAGCATTGAACATCGCCTCTCCCTCCGGACTTATCCCACTTGCGTCTCCTTAAAATTTCGTCACTTAAGAGGTCCGTTCTCATGACCTCACCCAACGGTAAAGGAAGAGGTCCCCTAGAAGGACTGGGTCCCTAGCTTGGGTCTAGAGGGTGTTACGCCCGTCTCCGTAGCTTGGGTCTAGAGGGTGTAACGCCCGTCTACGAAATTAGAGACTCGGTGGTCCCTTCGGGTATACTATGAGATCACCCTCTATTTACAACAATACATAAACAGGTTTGGATCCGACGCCCACTAATTGTACGTAGTCACTACCAAGTACCTAACATTGCTTACATGGTGAGACCACCCCCGACAACTGTTACCCTCTCCCAACACGACATGCACACCCGTCCCCCATGTACCCTTGACTTGAGAGACATGAAAGTCAAAACGACACTTGGATTTTACTGAACTTTTTGATCAGATAAATTTTTTGTGGTGTGTAGTTTAGAAAATAAAAATCTTTTTATTTGCATTAAGAAAACACGAACACACCTAGAAATTAAAAAAAAAGAAACGGACAATTACCAGGATTAAAGGAGGTGGGGGGGTAGGGACCATCAAACCTTCCAACGTAAGGATGGAGAGAACGGTTGAACAGACCATTTTAACACTTCTGATTGTTTACACCTAACTTATGAAACTTCCGAAACCTGATTTTCACGATCCATTTTTCGTTTCGTTAAAATAACAATCTTATCCCCTTATTACTCAGTCTTTAACATTCCAGTTGAGGAGTGACTTGCTGGAACTTCCGTTACTTTACCCATAACTTCTTGGTGCACTTCCATGGACATTAATTTAAATTCGAAACCATGTCCACACAAACGAGTTACTTCGGGTACACGTTTAGTACAATAAATCGTATGTGATCCCCTTAGACTAAAAACTTATGCAAACTAACCTTAAGAAACCGCTTCGTTTGTTTTAGGAAAACATTACGTTTAGTGGTGGGGTTTTAAAAATAGAAAACATTCCATCCTAAATTACGAAATTTCAACTCTGTCAACAAAACGGTAAATGTTAGTCTAACAAAACCACGGATCCACACTTCTTAGCGAGACCCTTCAACGTAATTGAGGAAGTCCGGACTCCTTCGGTAAATCAGTTAATAACAAAGACCCTCGATTTATTATGGGAACAGTGGACTTTCTAAATTTTATCGGAAACATTCATCGAGGAATCAGAGACTTTTTTGTACTGAGTAAGAAAGTAACATTAGACTTTCTTTAGGTTCACAGTCTTCTGAGACCCTTTACCTGAATTCAATATGAAGATTTGTAGCTATGATCTCGAAAATTTATAATCCTTTGGTTAGTATTATACCCACTTTTCAACTACAACCTCGGTGACATAATCCTACATCTACTTGCCCGTTCCCCACCTAACCGTCAGGAAAGATCTTATAAGGAACCCTTTAAGAACAACCACCGTAATTCTCAGAATGCGAGGTCAACTTAAGACATATGGTACCTAACAGAATAAGAAAACGGGTGGGACTGGCGACGTAAAGACTAACGGAGTACCAATGTGTACTGGACTATTGTAAAGAAAACGGTCGGAATGACTCAAAACGAAGGGGGTATCGTCAGAAACCTAGATAGAAGACGTCACTTTCCTCTGATTCCCATAATCTTGTTCAGAACGTAATCACGACCCTCTATCTAACGTAAGGATATGAAGAATTTTGGCTGCAAGAACTGTTATATTTTACCCCGACACCTCCCACTCCAACAGGTTCAGACCCAGTCGGTAACGGAAAGTAACTGGAGCCACCTACGGTGAATTACCTTTTTATACTAGTCCCAAGTGGGATACCTTAGTAACGAATTATCACATCTACTGAGTAACCTTGATCACACAATCTTTTAGTGAAGGTCTACACAGTGTCTTTGAAAAGGTTTTCCCTCTTCATTTGAGACCTTTTGACTCAATCAAAAGGAAAACTAAAAATACTAGAATCACGGTCTTAGTTTAGAAGGACATACGTCAATCAGTTGTCTCTCATGCTAAGACAAGTGAATGACACTCTAACCTTACGTGCGTTCACTCCCCGACGGAAGTCGGACGGAGGAAGAGGACACAATTGAAGTCAGGAAACCAGAGGGTAGAAGAGGGTCACTACTTCCCAGACCTTTGGAACGGATCAGGGAGGTATGCTTACTCCATACTCGGAGTAAGCAATAGTAATAATCTTTTATAGATACCTTGTAAGGATACACTTCCGAGTAACGATCCAGAACATTTCCCACCTTTTTTATACATCAACCTCTCGTCTTCATGGCCACTATGTCGTTTCACTGACTCTTACACTTGACACCATAGTCGTAGACTCAACTTTACGGTGAGAGACCAACCTCTTGCAACCCTTTCAATGAAGTGAAAGATTTCAGAGTCAAAGAACCAGACATTTTACCCTGTCTGTCACTAATATTATAGATGAAACACTCCATTCACACTCTGGAGTTACTGTATTAAGTACCATTTACTAACCGCAGTCGATGTATTCGTAATCGATAGTAATAAGTAGATGAAACGGGGGTACACATCAAACCCACACAAACACTTACTTTCTTGTACTTTATACTCGACAACTGACTACGGGAGGCTCTTCGTTGAGGTCACATGTTAAGACACTCAACGAGAAATTCGACTAGAGTGAGGTCGTCTCTTGAGCGACCGCCCAGGATAAGTCACTTAAAACTCAACCCGACGCACTCTTCCCTATTACCCAACAGTAGAGGAGTCTCCGTGTGTTACTGTCTAGAACATCTAGTACGTTATCAGTCTCCTTTCATAAGTATTTATCGGGTCGGACCTCGGGAACGTTTTTGGTTCGGGTGAAGTTGTTCCACGGTAACCATTTATTTTAGAATCCTAAAGGTCGGATGAATAAAAAAGTGTTGAAATGGACAGTAGTATGACGTAAGCTCGTCAAAAACTAACTTATACATAAGAAGGGGGTCTAGAATTCGGTTATACACAAAGATATCATCTTATGTTAGTTTTGTATTTATAAAAATAACATAAATAAACAGACAAGACCCAGAATCAACGTCGAACGTTTGGGAATCAATGTCGTCCACCTTAGATCGAGGGGATGGTCCCTAGTTGGGGCGGTGGTGGGGGGGTGTGTGTGTGTGTAACCCTCGTGTCTCATAGTCGGTGACCTGGTTGTCCCTTCAGGGGTTTTGTAAAAATTTTGAACTTTTGACGTAGTCTTCTCCTTTTCTAGTATGGATACTGACAAACCATCTTTACCTACAGAACCCCTGAAGGGACCTCTAGGTCACCAATTCTTAGGTTCGAAGGTGACGTCCCTGTACCCAAACTAGGGACCAACCCCTTGATTCTAGGGTGTACAGCTCACTACGACGGTTTTTTACAACTTTTTTGACTACAGAGATGAAAAAGACTTCTTAATTTTTACCAATTCTTAAACACTCTGACGGTGACTTTGATGACATCACCAATTCTCACAAGTACGGTCTCAATTTGTCAGGACCGAAACTGAAGACTTACTTACTCAAAAGATAACGACGTATCGTTTACTGGTGTTTGAGTCGTCGAATTTTATTGTGTGTGAAGAATAAAGTCAAAGAGACCCAGTCTTCATACCCGTCGAGTGTCGATCTCAGATGAGTCCCAAAGTGTACCAACCGTCCTGACACAAGGACAGACCTTCGAATCCCCGGAAAAGGTTCGAGGAAGTTCAACCGCGTCAAGTCAAGGAACACCAACATCCTGACTGACCTGGGTAAAAGAACGACCGACTGTCGACCCCCACCGACACTCAAGGATCTCCTCTCGGAGTTCAGATCGGGACACCTGGCGAGTATTATAAAGACAGACGAAGAAATTCCGGACACCCACTTAGAGGAAGAGGTTCTTCCCGGACCAAGGAGAGGATACCAAGTAAACTAATCCGGTCCGGGTAGGTTTTATTAGAGGGAAAACCACTGGAGTCTCAGTTAAATAATCAGTGGATTAGTCCCCTTACTATCGAATATTATAAGTGTCCAGACCGAATGTTAGTTCCCCTCCCTTAATATATCCCACTCATCCGACCCCGGTTTATAGAATCCCCCGTAGTATCTTAAGACGGATGGTAAGGACAGGGTGGAGGGAATCAAAGTTAAAAAGGGTAACTATTTTACACTCAGCACTATCATAAAAGATAGGGTGTCCTAATAACACTCTTATTTTACTCTATTGTGTACATTACGTAAATCGTGTCGTGGACCATGAATCGATCGAAAGTTATTTATAATCTTAACACCATCTCTACTCGATGAAAAGAAGGAGGGGAGAATCAAAAGAAATAGGGGTGGGTAAGGTATTACACTACTGAAACTTCCATCTCGTACACTCGTGTCCGATTTCCTTAATTCAAAAAAAAGGGATTACTAAATTAATGATTTTTTTTTCCCTAAAGGATTCTTCTTTCTACTTTAAAGATTCGGTCAACAAAACCTTACACATCCACCTCCCTCCGAAGGATGTCTATAGGAAGACAACGTCCTTCCCCCTGGGGAAGGTCCCGGGCTTTGACCCGAGAACAGATTGTGAGCCTGCACTTAACAGGGTCCTCTGTGTACACGACTGTTTCGCTCTCTAAAATAACCCTTTCCCGTGGACCCACCTCTCGTCATCCCATTCCCTTGGGTCCTCCTGTCGAGACGGTGCACCGAGCGTCAGAGCCCAAAATACCACTACCCTAATCAAAGGCCCCCCAGAAACCGGTTAGTAAGATTAAGTCTCAGAAAGCACCACCACGTGAGTAGCGAGTCGGTTCTACCTACGGTCTCTCTTCCTAAGACCCTCCACCAGCCTGTCCACCACAGAGGAAAACTGGAAAAGGCTTGAGAAGACCAACCACCTCCGAATAATCAAGGGACAAGGAATGGTCCTGGAGGACAGGATTTTGTTGAGTACGTCTACCAATGATACCACGGACCGGTCCCACCCTTCAAAGTTAGTCGCACGAAGGGGATTGTGAAGGTCAAACCAAGAAACGATTTACTTACGCACATGTCATGAACTAAGTACGGGACCCCATACTCCATACAAAGGAACAATCCCCCTTTCAAAGTCTATAAACAGAAGAATACTTTCTTACCAAACCACCTAGTCACTAAATATTAACTCTTATAGAAACTATTGTTTACGAATGAAACATCTCATCCCTTATTAGTTAAATGACCTAGACGTCACCCCAATTGGAAATCAGAATCTATAAGTTGTTAAATCGGAGTGTCGACAGGACTTTAAATCTGAAATACACAAGTGTAAGGTCCCCTAAACTCACAAAGGTCCTAGGGGTCTTCTTTTACTTATACACCACGAAGAAGACTAACTAACGGACATCTTTGAGTAATTTGAAGTTTTTACGAACCTTTTATTTAAGAGTGTACTGCTTCTCAACAAATCTTCGAGGTAAAACGACTGTCCTCATCTCTCCACCCCTCCCTCCTCCTCCCTCTTTTCTTTACTTCCCGTCTCTATGTGTTTTCCGTTTTACGGACGTTAAATGTCTCCTACAACGAACTTATCAAACTAACAGTTCTTCCTTGACTCGAACCCACAGTGAAAAGTGTTACTCCTCAATTTGTCAGGTAAGGTAAGTCATCATTGTTAAGACACACAAATAGAAGGAAAACTCTTCAAACTCACATATATCAGTACTTGGTCGGACTCTTTCCCACCGTACTTTACAGACGGACCACCTTGACCGCCTGGAATTTTCAGAATGTCCTAGGGTACAGGGGTGGTGGGACGCGTAGGGGTAACCCGAGTGGATGGTGGGGGTCGTACTTAAGGGAAAGACCCTGAGAGTGATCGTATGGTCACAGGATGTCGTGATCGACGGATCCCTCTTCGGTTCGACTCCCTCCTCTACACTCAACAATGGAGCATCTTTACTGGAGTCAAGAACCAAAAAGGGGTATTTTTCCTTCAGATGTTTCTTCGTACTCCTAAGGGTAGAGGAGATATGAAATGTGACAGACAGATGGGAGATTTTAAAAATGGACACGAAAGAAGTTTTTTATTTCAACTACTTCTTGGAAACACATAGTCTCCTGTGATAGTCCTCTTTTTTTTTTCGTTGGGTGTCTTATGGGTTATTTCCTAATTATAGATCTGATATACTTCTTGAGGGTGTTGAGTTGTTGTTTTTTGGTTTGTCGAACTAATTTATTTTTTGCCTGGTCCTTGAAATCATCTGTAAAGAGGTTTCTTTTATGTGTTTACCGGTTATTCGTGTACATTTATTTTTGGTGTCACTCTATACAGAAGTGTGGATGATCCCACCGACAACAGTTTCTTGACCTTTTATTGTCTACAACATCTTCTACTCCTCTTTAACCTTGGGAACACGTTACGACCACCCTCACATTTTACCACGTCGGTGACACCTTTTACCGAGCCGTCAAGGAGTACCGAGCCGTCAAGGAGTCTTTCAAGTTATATCTAAGTGGCACAACGTCCTTCCCTCTGGGGGAAGGTCCCGGGCTTCGACCCGAGAACAGATTGTGAGCCTTTACTTAACAGACTCCTCTGTGTACACGACTGTTTCGTTCCCTAAAATAACCCTTTCCTGTGGGTCCACCTCTCGTCAACCCATTCCCTTCGCTCCTCTTGACGAGACGGTATACCGAGTCAGAGTCCAAAATATTACTACCCTAATCAAAGGTCCAGTAGAAATCGGTTAGTAAAACTGAGTCTCAAGAAGGAACACCACCACGTACGGAATAAGTCGGTTCTACCGACGGTCACTCTTCCTAAGACCCTCCACCAGCCTGCACACCACAGAGGAAAACTGGAAAGGACTTGAGAAGACCAACCACCACCGAATAATCAAGGTACAAGGAACGGTCCTGGAGGACAGTATTTTGTTGAGTACATTTAACAATGATACCACGGACCGGTCCCACCGACCAAAGTCAGTCACACGAAGGGGATTGTTGATGGGGGACTCTCTGAAGTATGAGTTCTATGAAGAACCTTTAACCCCGCCTCCAAAGAAAGAAAACATTGAAGAAGGACGACACGTACCCGCATCTGGACGGATCGTCTCGTCTTTAGAGAGAGATGGACTAGATTCAGTTCCATAAGAAACGGACTTTGGTCGTAAGTGGGAACATTATTGTCGTCAAATCGAACTTTGACAACCGAGGAGAGTCTCTACTTTATCTGTCCCCGGTTTGTCCTCTGGATTGTCCTACCAGTAGTGACCAGGACTCTTTTTCTTCCGTTATAAACCCCACTTTCGACGTCCCACACACTGAAAAAATACTAATTGACCACTCCGTTGTCTCGACACGAGGTCCTTAGAACACAAGTAGGACTTCAATGGTAGGAGGTGGACCCACCCCCGAGGTCAAGACATCTTGAATTTCTGTAACAATACGTATAAAAAAAACTCATCCTTGGTCCTGGGACAGACCTCCGACATGGTTGGAAACTAACAAAGAGGACAAAGACATAGGGGAGGGAAGGGTCTAATCGTTGACAAACTTAGATGGGCGACCTTGAGTCCCTTCCAGTTCCTCCGACTTGATTCGGATATAGGATGTCTGTTCTTTATCTCTTGTGTCTTGTCTAGACATGAGGTCTCGGGGTGTCTCAGGACGAGTCAAAATCAAGTCCCTTGATCCGTTGAAACTGACTCTGTTGAAGGACAGTTTTACCCCGTGTTCTGACAGAGTCGAACCTCTTATTTGTGACTAAACCTTCATAAGGACTCAAGGTTCAGGATCTAGACTCAGAACATACTAATTTTAGAGTTAGGAAAACAGACGGTAAAACCACATTGTCTGGGTTAATCTTCATCAACCTCCTCACTATTGACCTTAAAATTATCTGTTTTATTTAGAGTAAAAAACCCCCCTTCTTATCCGGACTTTGGGACAGACCTGGACCGTGAAACCCCTCCGAACATCGGTCCATCGGTCAACGGATCAAAATATTTTCCATGATCGACGGTTGTCTGTAACAAAACTCTTACCACCGTAGGTTCGGACTGTGCTGAATCTTTTGAGTTCACAAATCGTTATGTCCCAGATCAGACTTTAATGTGGGCATCTTAGTGGATCAATAAAGGAACCTACAGACTTGGTGTCGATAAGATAAAACTGAAAATTAACATTTTAAGAGGAATTTTCGGTTTCGTCTACAGTGACAATTGCTACAATCACAAAGAGATCCATACTCTTCTACATTCTTAACCTTGAGTATTTTAGAAGAGGACTTTTCTAGATTGATGGACTTCCGAACAAGACGGTCAAAAAAAAAAAAAAGGGGTCTCGTGTCTCACAGAGTAAGGGCTAAAGGTTGGGCTTGAGGAAAGTCCCCACAACTTCTAGTCGTCGGCGTCACCGGCACTAATTAGAAACATCTCCATCAACCGTTTACAGTCAAGAAATCAACCGTCTCGGGGAAGAACCAGTATTTGAACTGGTACTAAAACTCCCCCACGTATAGTACTGGTAAAATAGGGTACCACGACTCTTAGAGGTAAGAGTCCAAACCGTTTATAAAACAACTGTCCGGTGAGTTACACGACCATGACCTGATCCGGTATTTTGTCATAGGTTTTAAGAGACCTGGTAGACAGAATAATCGGAAAACCAGGTCCTTTTATAAGGGAGAACAACGAAGAAGGGTATAGATCTCAATGTGACAATGGTAGTAGTTAGAGTATACCCTGATATACAATAAAATAGTCTCCGGAGTCAGTGTGTAAACCGTCATATTCTTTGTCGTTAAAACATTTTGTCCAATTTATGTTTATTGTATCAATCGTCATAATCATTTCAGTATTCATTCTGAATTCGATTCTCGAAGGTAATCTACATCGGAACATATAAGGTCCAGTAGACTGAATTAGATGAGACATACTTAGAAATAGAAGGTCCCTTTAATATATAACCGTGACAGATATTCCGTGTATCGAATCAAAAGATCACAATGAACTGACTAAAAGGAATCAAACTAAATTGACAAAAGTTGTATCTCCTCTGAAATTTAGATTTAATGGTATCGGACCATAATAGATATATTTAGATAGGGTATTAACACCCTCTAAAGAAAAGGAAACGACTTTGACACGAACAACAAGACTAACTCGAACTCATTAACTTCTTTTGAGTTTAAATACTGGTCTCAGTCTCGTCCGTAATAATTAACCGGTCCACTCCTCTAGGGTAGATCAGTATAGTCATCACCGGACTTATACTGATATTTAAAAAATTTCATTTAAAAGAGTCCCGGTTGATCAATCTCGGAACTTCATCTCTTTAAATGGTTCCATCGGGTCCTGATCTGTGTCTATTAACCGGTGTTTGGGTTGTTAACCTAACTAAAAATTTTGATCGTATCCTAGTCCGGATACTATCTTTTCGTAAACTAAATATGCATTTCCAGATTCTTCAGTTCTTTTGTAATATTTACTAGTATGCTTAGTCCAGGTCGTAGAACCCGTTTGACAGATAGAGACTACAACAACAAAAGAGGAGGACCACATCACATCAAAAAGGAGATTTATAGTAAAATTCCACTCTAGTCCAGTCGACAGGAGAGAAATCTGGTCAGGTTACATCCCCGGAAACCTTCACCCTTAATTAGATTCTTAGTTAAAGGGAAGTCAAAGTGACACGTCATCGGTCAATCCTCATGGACTATTTTTCCAGGAAAGTAGGTCCAACTTCTGTCAGGAAATTTAATACAGAAAAAGGTCAGGACCAACGTCGAGTATTCCGTAGACTAGAAGTAGGTTTCTATCTAATAACTCTATTCGAAGTCTTCATTTGAATCCCACAAGAAATTCTTAAGTCAATTTAAAATGTAGTTATAGTGTATTGTCGTTTTTTTATAGGTCCTTTACCAAGAATGATCTAAGTCTGGAGGTAATTGTTTGACCCTGAATTGTAAATAACTTTGTAGAAAAAAGGGATTTTAATGGGAGTAAAAATAGTTTATATATTGGTTTAATTCGGATCAAAAAAATTATATGTAAATAAATAAAATTAACGGATCAAAAAAATTGTTGAAATAACTCTATATTAAGTGTATCGTATTTTAGGAGAGTAAATTTCATTAGTGTAGTTAAAAAAATTAAAAATCATATAAGTGTCTCAAAACGTTAGAAGTGAAAGATTTTTCCTAAAATCTTTAAATAAATAAACACAGACGCGACCCAAAAACAACACGGACTTCCGAAAAAGATCAACGCCGTTCACCCCCGATGAGTAATCGACACCACGTGCCCGAAGAAAAAAAAAATTTAAAATTAACCTCCGATTAATGAAATGTCATAACACCACCAAAAACGGAATGTAAGTGTACTTAGTCGGTACCCACATGTACACAAGGGGTAGGACTGGGAGGGAGGGGTAGGGTAGAGAGTCCCAGTAGGGTCCCGTGGTTGGGACTCGTGGGACAAGTACGTAGTTTGGACCTGACCGCTAGATAAAGTGTATACTATTATATGTACAAAGTTACGATAAAAGAGTTTAGTAGGGTGAGCGTGGAAGAGGGTGTCTCAGGTTGTCAAACAAGAAATGTAGACACAGAGAAAACGACAGAGCGTATATCCCAGTAGCAATGGTAGAAAGATTTAAGGTATACTCAATTATATGACATAACCACAAAAAGAAAGACTGAATGAAGTGAGACATATTATCCGAGGTCAAAGTAGGTGGAGTAATCTTGACTAAGTTTACGTAAGAAAAATTATCGACTCATTATAAGGTAACCCCGAAGGGAACACCGAGTCTGCCATTTCGCAGACGGATGTTACGCCGTCTGGGTCCAAACTAGGGACCCAACCCTTCAAGGGGACCTCTTCCCTTACCGTTGGGTACGGTCATAAGAACGGACCTTTTAGGGTACCCACCTCCTCGGACCATTCGATTTCAGACACCCCAGCGTTTCTCAGCCAGTGCTGACTCGCTGAACTGAGTGAGTGAGTGAGTTATAAGGTAACACATATATATGGTGTCGAAAGAATAGGTAGCAGACGACTACCTGTAGATCCAACGAAGGTGATAACATTTATCACGACGGTACTTGTAACCCCATGTGCACAGAGAAAGTTAAGACCAAAGGAGCCACACATACGGGTCGTCACCCCAACGACCCAGCATACCGTCAAGATAAAGGTAGAAAAATTCCTTAGAGGTGTGACAAGAGGTATCATTCGGATCAAACAAACGTTTTATCCAGACAAGAGTCATTAAAACCGGACTACTAAATACATTGGTATTAACTAGTATCTGAAAAACAAAACGACTTTATAAATATCAGAGTCTGACTTGAAAATTTTATTTTGTCCCGACCCTTTGAGTGTGGTTTCCGAATGGTGTCTAAAACGGATTGTTTAGATCCACTTAAGAAGGGAAAAATTCCAGAGTTTTTAAGGAACTCTAAAAACATGGACAATCACTCTATTGGAAGGATTGAAGTAGACTATTTCAATGACCTTTGCATTCTCAAAGGTTAGAGACCTCCTCAGTCCATCTCTCTTTTATACTAACAAAACAAATATTATATATTAAAATAGTTTAACGACAGTATTAATCAAACTCTCCTTCTAAAAGGGATGAGGACCTTTTGTGTTCTAAGTTCGGATATTAAAAAGTCTATCTTTGGCATTTTCAATATTCGTATAAGTGACCAAGTAAGTCAGGAAACAATTGAAAACACTTCAGTAATCCAAAAGGTAATCTTATGGTCCTGTATAATCTTACAATTCTTGAGATATATAAAGATCCTATGGATATAATCATTATAAATGGTATATGATATTGTACTCTCCTAAATAATGAGTAAACTATTATAAAAAGTACATTAAATTGGTTGGTTTATTCGTGTTAATCAAATTATAGAGAGAAACCCTACAAAGTCCCCGGGAGACTTCGTGGGGTTTCACTCGATCTCCAGTTTCCTTGAAATTGTCTTAAGCTAAATCCTTCAAAATAGTTTTTTAGTTAATTTTCCCAAATCTTATAAACCAGTCTAAATCAGTCACGATTACCCACATAGTAAATCGAACAACTAAACAACGTTACCCGCATATATGACTCCGAGTTTCAGAACACTTTCAATTGAAACGGTAGAACCTGGATCAATAGAGATTGGTCAAAAGGATACCGACACAGTAAGGATTGTTTTAGGTAAATAGATTGATTAACATTAGGTTAAAATCTTTTATGACTAGCACTTATTGAGAAAAGTCATAAAAAATATGAAAAGAAAAAAATTGACTTTTGTGTGAAGAAAGGAAATCGTTGGTCCTTGATTGAATATATAATCGTAAAAGGACTCGTATTTATGGTCACTATTAAAGATTTTGGAAACGAAAGAATCTTGTAAAATCCTACCGTAGTTTGTAATAAGTAAATATCAGGGTTTAGAGAAATCAAAGAGACATTTTCCCTTAATCACAAATCATCATTTACAAAGTTTTAGAATAAAATAAACCTTTACTGGATTGATAAATTATCTGAAGGTTGTGACTCAAATCGTGTTGGGAATCTTTAAATTCCAGGGGGACAGACCTCTCTGATAAAATCTGTCTATAAGGGGATTTCGTATTAATAAGAATTATCTCAAATAGATTTCGAGTGAAGAGTAAATATGACAAAATCTTCAAAGAAGTGAACTCCGTTAAAGGAACAACTGTTTGAACATTGTCTATACTATTATAAATTGTATAATTTGGACCCATGTTACTTTTATAAGATGAATTACAATTAATGAGATTCTGTACAGACATAATCTATCTAGTTGTTTGTAATCATAGTCTATAAATTATGACTTATAAAGGGTCAAGTGAACTTGAACCTTAAATAATTAAATCTTAATAAACTAAACATTTACGAATGAAAAGAAATTCGGTTAATTTATCTCGAGTAAATGTTTAATTAGAGTTTTTATAATAGGTCTCTGTTTCTGTATGACTCTGTATAAGTCCGTCTGTGTTGTGTTCTAGATCGAAGTAAAAGATTCGAATCAGTACTTAATCATGTCATATTTTAAATGATCAAATATTTATTGTCAACCTTATTTATTTTTAAAATTTCCGAAAAAGGGTAAAAAGGAGTCAGAGTCCTCAATCTCTACCAGATCTATACACAAGGACTCTCGGGACCAGAGTTCCGTGTCCCTTTCTTTTAGTTCAAGATTGTTTTACCGCCGTCCAGATTTGGTTTACCACCGGTCTGTTTCGTCTTACCGGTAGTGTTTAGTATTGTGTCTTGTGTCTTGTGTTTTGTGTGTATGTCTGTACCGTCATGAGTAGTCTGTGAGAGAATTTATATTCTAATGTCAGAGAGTCTTTTGGAGGATATCTCTGTATCTTGAGGTCTAGGTTCATGAGTGTCTCATTCACTTTTAAAGAGTCCAGAAGTTTCTAAAGTTTCCCTCCTTTCCTTCGGTCCAACTTTCTTCTTCCCCCTCATCCGCCCTCTCCTCCCGTTTTCCCTGCAGAGGACGGTGGACGTCTGTAGATCCGTAATGCCCTGAAAAGGGACCCGGAGGTCTCTTTCCTCCTGACCTTGAACCGGAATGGTCTTTGGTCTGGTCTTGTCTTGGTCTTAAGCTCAAGAGACGGTTCTCCTCCACTAGTCAGAGGTTAGGGGTCGAGTCCGACTCCGGGAAACTGGTTAAGAACGTAGGTCCTGACCCCCTGTTCTTTTTTCCCCCATCCTAGTCAAGTCAAGTTAAGTCAAGTCAGCGAGTCAGTACAGGCTGAGAAACACTGGGTACTTAGCGTCGTGTGGTCCGGAGGGACAGGTAGTGGTAGAGGACCTCAAGTGAGTTTGAGTACAGGTAGCTCAGTCACTACGGTAGGTCGGTAGAGTAGGAGACAGCAGGGGAAAAGGAGGACGGGGGTTAGGGAGGGTCGTAGTCTCAGAAAAGGTTACTCAGTTGAGAAGTGTACTCCACCGGTTTCATGACCTCAAAGTCGAAATCGTAGTAAGGAAGGTTTCTTGTTGGTCCCGACTAGAGGAAGTCTTACCTGACCAACCTAGAGGAACGTTAGGTTCCCTGAGAGTTCTCAGAAGAGGTTGTGGTGTCAAGTTTTCGTAGTTAAGAAGCTGCGAGTCGAAAGAAGTGTCAGGTTGAGAGCGTAGGTATGTACTGGTGACCTTTTTGGTATCGGAACTGATCTGCCTGGAAACAACCGTTTCATTACAGAGACTAAAACTTATACGATAGATCCAAACAGTATTGAAAAGAAGGTTCGTCATTCCCAATTCCTCTCTCTTCCCCACTCTCCAGTTATTTCAGAGAACAAGGAATGACCCAGTCCCGTGAGACCGGTCAACAGGATGAGTCCTCTTCTGGTCCCTGTTTTCCCAGGGTTAACGTCGGTCACCCAGACCAGGTAACCACCCGGTCGACCAGAGACTCATGGGACTTACCAGTTACTTCTTCTCAGGACAGTCTCAGTGGTAAACAACGTTCTTCCCCGTAGGGAAGGTCCCGGGTTTTGACCCGAGAACAGACTGTGAGTCTTCACTTAACAGGTTCCTCTGTGTACACGACTGTCTCGTTTTTTAAAATAACCCTTTCCCGTGGGTCCACCTCTCGTCCTCCCATTCCCGTCGCTCCTCTTGACGGGACGGTGTACCGAGTGTCAGAGACCCAAATATCACTACCCTAATCAAAGGTCCAGTAGAAATCTGTTAGTAAAACTGAGTCTCAGGAAGGAACACCTGAGGTTCAGGTACGGAACAAGTCGGTTCTACCTACGGTCTCTCTTCCTAAGACCCTTCACCAGCCTGTACACCACAAAGGAAAACTGGAAAGGACTTGAGAAGACCAACCACCACCGAATAATCAAGGCACAAGGAATGGTCCTGAAGGACAGTATTTTTTTCTAGTACATTTACCAATGATACCACGGACCGGTCCCACCCACCAAAGTCAGTCACACGAAGAGGATTGTTGACATAATAGGTCGTTAGGGTGAAGATCCAATACTTGGGGTTTCTTTTTCGTCCCCAAGTATGTCTATGAGTATGTAGTCACAAGGATAGTTGTGTAGGGTAGTCACAAGTATAGGACAATAAGTGTTATCCGTTTTCCACCTTTGTTGGGTTTACAGGTAGTATTTGTTTCGTAAGATGTATGCATGTCACTTTAGTATAAGTCAGAAATTTTCCTTACTTTAAGACTGTGTACGACATTATACCTACTTGGAACTTTTATAATTATAGAACGATTGATTCTAGTACTGTAGGTCAGGGTAGTGAAGTACCGTTTATCTACCCCTTTGTCACCTTTGTCACCGACTGAAAAAGACCCGAGGTTTTAGTGACGTCTACCACTAACGTCGGTACTTTAATTTTCTGTGAATGAGGAATCTTCCTTTCAATACTGGTTGGATCTGTTGTATAATTTTTCGTCTCTGTAATGAAACGGTTGTTTCCAGGTAGATCAGTTCTGATACCGAAAAGGTCACCAGTACATACCTACACTCTCAACCTGATATTTCTTTCGACTCGCGACTTCTTAACTACGAAAACTTGACACCACAACCTCTTCTGAGAACTCTCAGGGACCTGATGTTCCTCTAAGTTGGTCAGGTAGGATTTCCTCTAGTCAGGACCCACAAGTAACCTTCCTGACTACAACTTGGACTTTGAGGTCATGAAACCGGTGGAGTACGTTTCTTGACTGAGTAAACTTTTCTGGGACTACGACCCTTTCTAAATCCCGTCCTCCTTTTCCCCTGTTGTCTCCTACTCTACAAACCTACCGTAGTGGCTGCACTACCTGTACCCAAAGTCACTTAAGGTCCTCTACCATTACCTGTCCCTCCGGACCGTACGACGTCATGTACCCCAACGTTTCTCAACCTGTGCTGACTCACTGACTTGACTTGACTGACTTCACTTTAGTTGGTCTGTCTTTTCCGGTGAATATATACAAAGATGAACATACTGTATGGATTTTATTCGTTTAAGTATCTCCGTTTTTCATCTAGTCTCCAAGGGTCACCAACCCAACTTCCCCCTCAATCCCAAATTACTGATATCTCAAAGACAAAGTCTACTACTTTTTTTAACCTGTACCTATTACCACCACCAACGTCTTGTTACATTTACATGAATTACGGTCACTTCACATGTGAATTATAACAGTCTTACCATTTAAAATACATATAAAATGGTATTATTTTTCGATTATTTTAATTAAAATATAAAAACCTAATATTATCGTTATGTACAAACACGATCGTTTTAACCCCCTTTTTTGTCTTTTTTCTTCTTTTTTAGTAGGTATTAGAACAGTAAGTCTTATGGTTTTAGAAATTACAAAAGTAAACTGGTACAAATGAAAAATTTTTATGTCCAAAAAAACCGACACGACCCAGAAACAACGACACTCCCCTGAAAGAGATCAACATCTACGTACCCGAAAAGTAACACCACCGAAGAGAACACTTCGTGCCCGAGACTTCGCACCCGAAGTCATCAACACCGTGTGCCCGAATCAACGAGACTCCGTAACCCTAGAAGTTCCTGGTCCCTAGTTTGGTCACAGGGGACGTAACCGTCCACCTAAGAATTGGTGACCTAGTGGTCCTTTCAGAGTGGTAAAAATGACAATTGATGAGAGAACAGTCATTTTACTGGCAGTGAAAGATGGCGAAGACCATATCCATCATGTCATCGTGGATGAATAAGGGGGTACTTTACAGTCGTGGAATCTGTTAGGGGTTTGTCTCTTCTTTATCAGCCACAGTTCAACGTTTCGACAACTCGTGTAGCACCCCTGAATTACCCAGTTGTCCAGACTGAAAGGTCGATATCAAGATACTTTTCAGACATTTTCCCGAAATTTCAGAAACCAGAAAGACACGCTGTGTAACTCGGGACCTCTTACCTGAGTTCAGGGGGTATACAACGAACACCGTAAGATTCTCTTAGACTCCCGAGACAAAATAAAAAAAATAGCAAAATTCCACTCTAAAATAATTATCCTTTATAATTAATGTCTTTAAACTTTATATCTGTCTTATTTAAGAAACATTTCAAAAATAACTTTTAAAAATAGTCAAATTCCACTCCAAAATAAATATCCTTTATGATATCGTTAAACTTTATATCTATCTTATTTAAAAAACGTTTCAAAAATAACTTTTTTGGAAGACTTTTCAAAAAGAACAGATTTCTCCCTACGGACGAATGTCAAATATCTTATAATGTTGTCCTTTTCAGAAGTCTAGTAAAGACCAAAGTATATGAACTGAGTTAGTCGACTATTGTCTATGAATAACTCACGGAGGACATGACACACTTCGTGATCCTTGTACTTCCACTTCTTCTTACTCTTAGACAGATGTCACTCGAGGGTCACGACGTTCCGACTCATCTATTCCAAATACAGAACATGTACATCTCCTCTAAAAAAATCGTTAAAAGAAAGAAAGAAAAGAAATCAAAAACCAACACGACTCAGAAGCAATGACGCACGTCTGAAAGGAGATCAACGGCACTCAAACCAGATGAGAGATCAACGTCACGCTCCTGAAGAGTAACGGCACCGAAGAGAATAACAACCTCGTGTTCGAGATCCCGTGTGTCCGAAGTCATCAACACCACGTACCCGAAGTAACGAGGTTCGTACACCCGAGAAGGACCTGGTCCCTAGCCTGGGCACGGGGGACGTAACCGTCCGTCTAGGAATTGGTGACCAGGTGGTCCTTTCAGGTTCTCAAACATTTAATAACTAAACATAAGCTCATATCAACGAAATGTTCCAACGCAATCAAAAATAACAAACCGTCTCACTTAGTCGACATACATATGTATATAACGGAGAAAAAAACCTAAAGGAAAACGAGTCATCCTGAAGGGACCACCGAGTCTGCCATTTCGCAGACGGACGTTACGTCCTCTGGGTCCAAGTTAGGGACCCAAGCCTTTAGAGGACCTCTTCCTTTACCGTTGGGTGAGGTGATGAGAACGGACCTTTTAGAGTACCTACCTCTTCGGACCATCCGATGTCAGGTACCCCAGTGTTCTCAGCCTGTGCTGACTCGCTGAAGTGAAACGAGTCACGAGATCGATCGATCAACTTGACTCGACTATGTCAGGTACCCCAACGTTTCTCAGTCTGTGCTGGATCGCTGAAAATGATCGATCGATCGATTCAACGAAGTCAGCACAGGCTGAGAAATACTGGGACACCTGACATCGGGTGGTCCGAGGAGACAGGTACCCTAAGAGGTCCGTTCTTATGACCTCACCCAACGACACGGGAGTAGGTCCCCCAGAAGGACTGGGACCCTAGTTTGGACGTAGAGAATACAGAGAACGTAACCGTCAACCCAACAAATAGTGACGAGTCACTAGACACCACTGGATTTTTCCCGAGAATTGAGAGTGTAGGTGAGAGTTGGTAGGACAGGTGACCGACGGGGTCCCAGAAGACTTTCCCCGAGACCGGGATTTCTTCTTTTTCTACGACTCCGTAACGTCACCCCGACGGAGACAAACGAACGGTGCACTGATGGAGTGAATCTCGGACGTTCTTCGACGTCAGCATAACACCACAACTGTTCTTTCGTTCCGACTCGGAAACTGGACTGGTCTCGGAGACGGAAGAGGTCAGTCAAGGTCATATAAGACCATTTGAGACTGCCCCAGTCCGGACCTAGTGAGGGAGTCTCTCTGAAGGTTACCAGTCTCCTTACTCCTTTTCCGAGTTACCAAATCGTACCCTACCCCACTGTCTCTCTTTCGAGATCTCGTAAAGTGACCCAAGTCGGAACTTAACATGTTTCTCTGAATGAACGAAAGAACGAACTTTTACCTCATTATGAATTTACACTCAACTTTTAACATAACCTCCCTCACCTGAACTCTATTTAGAAAGTCAACCGAACAGGAGACGGATATACATGAATTTCGTTTCTTCATTATTAGGACAAAAAGGTCTTAATAGAACTAACACTTTATACATTCGTCACCGTCACTTCATTAATGTGACTAGTAGGAGAAAGTTGTGTCGCCTTAAGGTATTCGTGTGTTCAAGACAGGAAACTTGTCAGTGGTATCCTTCGGTGTGTTAATAAAGGATTACAGTAACGAGTTTTGTGTCCCTTAAAAGGAGTCTTACTCAAATACTCAGCACACTCTACTGGACCCGGAAATAAGATATCAGGGTAGAGTACACAAAAAAATTAGTGGACCAAAAAAATAGTAATCCACTATTTTCTTTTTACAAAACCATCATTTCCTTTTGGTAAAAAAAATTTGGGCTGAAAATCACCAAAATTAACGTAAGAAGGTCCAGATATTAATTCAGTAACAACGGTGGACAGAGAGGAAAAAAAGATCAACTATATCCAGGTCAGTAAAATTTGATTTTACAAGAAAAAGAATCCGACCTCGAAATGTGTCTAACAACTTTAGGGATCTTAAAAATTTGTGAAACACACTATTGAACCTATTCCGAAATAAATGGAGAACTGAAAACGTCACCATACAGTATGTGTATCGTCACGAGTTCTTTAAAACAACCACCCACGTGAACTTTTAGTTTCCTTAAAAACTTGTGATCAGGGTTTAAGGAACATGAGACTTCAAAAAGTACAATAAACCTTGTGACATTGATAGTCTTTAGTTATCATACTTAGGTCAAATTTTCCTCTCTTTTATCTTTTCTCTACCTCCTTGTAGTTTTGCCAGTGAGTATCGCCAGGAAAAACTTACTACCTTAAGATTCATTGAAAATAAAAGAAGAACTGTAAAAATCTAATTTCTAGGAAGTTAGTTATATATAACGAAATTAATTTTTTTAAAATTTAATCATAAATAAAAACCGACACGACCAAGAAGTAACGACGTACGGGAAAGGAGATCAGTATCTTCTCATCCCCGATGAGAGATCAACGTCACACACCCGAAGAGTAACACTACCGAAGAGTAACGCCTTGTACCCGAGGTCCTACACACCCGAAGTCATCAACATATCGAGCACCCGAGATCTCGAGTCCGAGTCATCAACACCACGTACCCGAATCAACGGGACACCATACACCTTAGAAGGGGGTGGTCCCTAATTTGGACACAAGGGACGTAGCCGTCCACCCAAAAAGTGGTGACTGACGGTCCTTTCAGGGTACATAACGAAATATTAATGTGCTTTAGTTAATTAGAATACATTTTTTTACACTGGACAAATATACGTCAATCATTCCGTCATCTAGAATCGGAAAGAATCTAGTATGTGAGGAAACTCCATGCCTTTCGAGACCCAGGAAAAGGATATTTCTACAAGTATGTAAAAAGTATATTAAAGTCTGAAAGTGTCTAGGGTGCATCGGGTAGGTTTCTGGTAAATCTCTGAGGTCTAATCCTTGGTTTAATCCTCACCTCTTTCACCGTGGTTCTTTCCTCAACTGACGATTTAGTTATTCCTTTCTATGTCCCAATATACTTAAAACAGTCACGGTCACAGGTGTCTAAGTCATCTGGTCGGGAAGACAGTTCGATACGTTTAGTTCGTCCTACGATAACATTCTCTCTCCCCTAAAAGGTAAGGACCTTGGAGTTCACAGGACAAGAAATCCAGTGCCCCACGACTGTTCCTCATTCATTTTAGGAACTCCTCTGACTCTCGGGTCGACTTGGTTCCTAAACAATAGGGGCATTTACTTCCGGGACTCGTGGGTCAATCCTAAAGGAGGACACCGTAGTTTCTGTTCGTTCCTACCCAAACTACAACCCCTCACCGGCACTTACACCAAGGCTTACTGTTCCCTGAGCACTCTCCCGATAGCTGGTCCCCCAGGTCTAACTTTACTTTTACTTGTGTCCTGTCCTTACGCGACCGTATACCTCTCTGACCCGTTCCCCCTACAATCGGATCAACCTTTACCAGGACCCCTGTTGTACTCCTCTAAGAAAAGCTCCTTTCCCTCAAGTTAGTAATACTGTCACCAGGTCGGTGTACAAAATCCATCTCCGAACATCTCCCTCCCAACACGACTCAGACCTCAGAGTGTCACAGTAACGTAGTCTACTCGTGACGTTTTACTCCCATGAACCTATTCCCGAAACCCTCACGAAGAACGACCACGAAGAAGCGTACACACTACTTAACGTGAAACTCAATGAAAATCCCTTCCTTCGGTCTTTTACATGGACATCCGTGGAAGTCGTGTGACTCTTTTACACTCGACTTCCCTCCCCTCCCAACCCCTCTCTCTCCAACGAGTCCTCCTTCAAACCGTTACTTTGACAATGGTAGTGTTTTTCTCAAAACGACCTCAGTAGTTGAACGAGAGTTCAGATTAAGTGTACGGGTTGGTTGTGCTAAAAGATGGGGGACTGTGAAATGTAAAGAAGTACGTCCACACAGACTAAGATACTTTTGAAGTATATACTACAACACTGAAACAGTTTTTTCTTACTCACTACTAAGCACAATAATTTCACAAGTCATCAGACCGACGAAACCTGTTGATGAGTTTACACACATAAAGTCACTCGTAAAACATCTAACACTAGGAGAACTTTCTAACCTTCTCCGTCTTTTAGCAAAACAAAAGAAAAACCAACGTGACTTAGAAACAACGACGCACACCCGAAAGAGATCAACACCACGAGTCCGAGGAGTAATACGACCGAAGAGAACACCACCTCGTGTCAGACATCCCGTGGACCCGAATCAACACCACCGTGCGTGCCCGAATCAACGGGGTGTACACCTTAGATGGACCCGGTCCCTAGTTTGGGTACAAGGGACGTAATCGTCCACCTGAGAATAGGATACTTGGTGGTCCCTTCAGGTCTTTTAGAATTACAACTCTAATCTTTCTATTAGTGTCACCAAAGTATGAAACAAGCAAGTCAGTAAATTCTATTATTAAACTCCCACTACTCCTATCTCGGTTCTTATTCTGTTTCTGGGAGCTTAGTGTCTCGAAAGTAAGATCACTCCCCTCTCCACCTTTTCCTTTACCCGTGGTATCGTGAAGTAGTACCCTGATTCTACCCCTTCCTCCACGTCCATGATGGAGACCCAAACTCCTCCACCCATCGTGACCCATCCTCCCTCACCGGTAAACATGGATCTTTCTACCCGTCGAAGTACTTCAGAACGTCACCCCGACACCCCTCTTGACCGTCTCCTCGTCTTGACCACCGATTGTCCCGAGAATCCTCGAGACGGGTGTCCCTTCCCCCCGACACCTAATCTCCCACCCAGTCTCCGACCCTCACCTCCGGTCTAGAATGTTCGGAATGATTGGTCTCGTTCGGAAAAAGACATCCGATACCAAAACAAAAAATTAATTCTTTTGAATAACGATTAATATAATTATATAAGACATAAAGAGTTCCTTTTGCATCCTGTAAAAATAAGTCAGGAAGGGTAACAAATGGGGTCGTAAAAAGAGACGAAACGTTTAGTGGTTGAGACGTCCGACACAACTGGGGAATTTCCCCAAATTTGTTTCTTTATAACACTAGGTGGAATGCAAAACGACTTTTAAATTGGAAAAACTTAGTTTAATCGGTAACTTTTCCACACCCTTTGTGTACTTCACGTTTAACCGTCAACTATAAAAGTTTTATTTTACAAGTCCGTTTAATTAGAGACAGTGTGTTCCTTCTACATTCGTTCGTAAAGAAAGAGACACTTTCTTTTCGAGGAGTGTCTTTGTCTTGGGAGTGAAATAAAAGGAGTCATCAAAACATACGTTGAGATTACTCATCAAAAGGTATTAAGGCACATAACGAGGACCTTTTTCATCTGTTACCCCGTTTAAAAGTCGGATACGACAGTAAAATACCTAATTAAAGGTAATCGCGACTGGAGGACCGAAAGGCACGTATTTATACTCATTTTGTAGACAAGCACAGTAAGGGGACGAATCTTTGGAGACGACCGAGGGGTAGCGGATATGATCCTTCGTCAGGTTAGAGCACCGGAACCGTAGACATCAGGAGGCATTAGTACGGAAAGGTCGAGTGGAGCTGGTAAAGAGGAATAAGACACACAGGGGTCCGGGAACTTGTGTACTTAAGAGTAGGTGAAGATAATGAAGACGAGAGCACAAACGGACGGTATGGAAAGAGGTGGAACGGACGGTGCCCGTCAAAATAAGTCAGGAAGTTCCGAGTCGTCTGTACACTGGAGGAGAGACTCGGAGGAAGTGGACACCTTAATTAGACGTAAGGGTGTCGTAAGAGACATAGGGGAATAGGGCAGCATAAAATTGAGATAACTCCTCCGGACAGAAGGGAGACTTCGAGTACTTAAGGATTTCCCGTTGTGGGTGTAGAACGGGTAGAAACAAAAGAGTCGAGACACCGGGTGACGGACCGTGTCTCACCTACGAGTCACTGGCAGTCTTGATTCGACACACAAAACACAAAGACATTCTCGAGGTCTTCTCGGGAGTCCCTCACTGTCCCGTCGTTCGGAGTGAAAACATGGTCCGGATAGTCACCTGAGCTCGACTTCGCACCCGAGGAGTGTGTGACTGTGGATTGGTAAGATCATTCCCCACGGTACCAACGACATGACCCTTGAGGAGAAGGATTTATCACCTCCCCAAAAAATCCATATTCCTTCACTTTGACCAATCCTCCCTTAACCGAATTTCTTCTAATGTCTATCCGTAAAAACAAACAAACAAACAAACAAATCTCCTTCTACATATTTTTACGACTCATCGGTTCCCCACCAATGGGCTTCCTACGACCAGTCTAAATTGTCGGAAAGGATTCCCAACTGTCAGCGGTACAAGGGTCCTCGACACGGGGTCACTCTGGGGTACTTCGACCTTTTACACCTGTCCTTTCACTCTCTACTTAAAGACTTACCTATCCTCGACCTCTCCAGTAACTTTGAATGATTGGACTCTCATCTGAGACTCGAACTAATGCGAGACGATTTCGTCGCACCCTCACTGACATCTGATTTGTGACGTTTGTCAGACGGGTCCTGCATCCTTCCTGTCATTCTATGCCCCGTACTATTCGTCGTACTACATATCTGAGGACGGAGTGTAGTGGTTTTCCGTCTTGGATGGCCTTCTTCCAGATAGAGAAATTAGTGTTCACCCATCTATCCTATTTGTACCGAGTCTAGTGATATATGGCTTTATTAATACATATGGTTCTTCATCCCGTAGAGGACTAAAAAATTTCTCTATTTGAATTCTTTTTAGTTTCCTCGAGAATGAAATAAAGTGTATCGAAATCTTACATAATACTTCACCATATTTGACTCCTATAAGTTTTTTCCGTCTTTCACACTCTTATTTTCACACTTTCACAATCAGCGAGTTAGTACGACTGAGAAACGCTGGGGTACCTGACATCGGAGGGTCCAAGGAGAGAGGATGCCTAAGAGGTCCGTTCTTACAACCTCACCCAACGGTAAAGGAAGAGGTCTTCTAGAAAGGTTGGGTCCCTGACTTAGATTCAGAGAACGTAACGTCCATCTAAGAAATGGTAGACTCGGTGGTTGCTTCAGGTGGGGGGTTAAAGGGGAGGGGTGTTTTTCTCTTTTTTTCCGTCTTAAAGTTAATTACCTATCTAGGTTATACTGACTAATACCTTTTACTTTCATAAACATCTTTCCACACAGAAACGAGGAAATTTCCAACCAAAAGTTTTACCCCGGGTAGTCAAAAGAAATGAGGTAACAGTCTTCGTTTAATTACCTTACCCATCTGGTCACCAACCTAGGTCACACCTTTTACTACTCACAGACTAAATATCCAATGTCTCGAAAAAATTACTTTATCTGAACAGGACAACACAAGTTTACTGTGTTTATCCTGGAAACCCAAAAAGACAAAAGTACCTTACATTCATTAGATCGACCGAGTTAGACATATGGACAACTTGTAGTCACGTAAAATGTAAAACAAGACGAATTCTTACGTTCCATACAATATCAAGACAAACAGTTTAAGTCTTTTTTCAGTTGTTCTAAAGAAAATACAGTAATGACCTCACCCTTGGTTCTAGACTCCACCCAAAATTTAATAAACTACCCGTGTATCAGATTAAAGAAGAACGTACTTACTTAATAGACGTTATTAAAATATACAGATACACTTGAACAATTTAAGAAACCAACCGATCTTTCTTTCGGCTTTCTTTCGGTAATGCACATTGGTCCAACGTAAAAAGAAAGACAGCTATTACCAAACGATGTCTTATGCTTCACAAGATCAAAAATTTTTCGATGAAGCGATAAGAGAGTTAAATAAGTTCGGAAAGAAAAATAAAAATGGAGAAAAACAGGACAGAAACTCAGTAAATTTATGATTAATCGTGTTTCATTTGTGTTTTTCATTCCCTCACTGACCTAAGTTTAGTCAAAAGGATGGACAGTCCGTCGTACAACTCATTTGAATTTTAATAGCCAAATTTAGTTCAAAACCCCATATCTCAAGTAGTTTTAAAATAAAAAAATAGACATCTATTAGATATAATGAACGTATAAACTCAACCGACATTACTTTTGTGAACAATTGGTTCAAACTTAATTAGTATCCTATATAGTTCTGAACAGATAAAACACTAAATTTTTTATTATATTTAAGAAACATCCAAAATTTTTTATCAAGAACTCAAACATATTTATACGGTTTATCTGAATCTTTTGATTAAACCGTAGATTTTTCTTAAGGAGGGATCCCCTTTTGAGATTTCTCCTTTTTTTTACTCAAAAGGAAAAGTAGTCTAAATTTACGGAAATCTTAGAGTGAAACGACTAAAGAGTCTTAGTTTTTAGTTTAATTTTGACTCTAGACTTTTACTTAAGACTTTCGGAATCGCTAGTTACTCGACAGGGAGAGAAGAACACACGACGGTAAACCCGACCCTTTCGTATGCACATTCCAGTCAGAGAAACAAAATAACAGACCGAAACACCAAGAGTGCTGAGAGAAGATCCAAGACACCTCCTGTGACTCCACTTAATCTGTGCCAGGGAACTGTTGTAGAATGACAACAAAAAAACATTAGACTAAGAATGGGTAAACTTCAACTTAGACGGTTGAGGACGGACTTTCATTTTCTAGATTCCACGATTAGGGATGAGTAACTACCGTTTACGATTTAACCTTCGTTGTTAATTCTTTACATTTTGAAGAATAGGTTAATGTTCAAGGTATTCGGTCAGTACGAGTCGTAGTAGTCCCGCTACTCTTCCGTTCTAGAGTGAAACCAATTTTTTTTTTTTTACTTTCACATCAAACTCAGTCGCGGTCGTTTAGAATTTAACGATTCAGACAGGTTCCCTTAATTTGTACCATCCTAACTCCTACCCCTTTACAAAATATAAACAAACACACATAATACCAATCGTCATGACCAAGACCTCAGGTAGTCTATCTATATCTAAACTTAGGGTCGAGACGATTATACACCGTAACCTGGACGGACTCGGAGTCAAAGGACTAGACATTTTACCCGTATTATTTTCTTGGAGGACACGTCTCCAAAACGTCCTTAATTCACTCTATTATCTATATTTTATGAATCGCATATAATACGAGTCCCATTCCCTATTGATTACCTGTCTGTAACAAAAGAGGAGGTCCACAAATGCTAGAACGATTCCTCTAATTATACGTCTCATGGGTGTTACGTTAATGTCGAGAGACACTCATTTACGGTGTTATCAACCCTTTTTGCAATTCCCGACACCTACTCTCTCCAACCTCCAACCTGAGAGTGTCCTTCTTACACTCTCGGTTCCACCTTTAATCCTTCTTCGTAATGGGTACTAGAGTACTTTTCATACTAAAAGGGAAATAGACAATCGACATTCTTTCCAGTCACAGAACTTACTCTAAACATTCACCCATAAACACGGTTCTAGACAAGACTTTTTATTAGAAATAATTTTATACAAGTACAGATAAAACGGTTCAGCCAACATGATTGACTTTTCTACCGGAAGGGAGGTGATCGTAGTAGTTGGTCAAATATAATTAAGTTTCGAGGAAACCATGAACTCAAGAATAAATCTTTCTCCCTTTCTTTACTGGACCACTTTCCATTAGTATACTGACTGTTTTCTGTTCCCGTATTATTTCGGTCTACGAGAACTGTCCTTGGAATACTTTTTGAGGAATGTCAGTACCAAGGAAACAACGGTACGACACAACTCAGGGGGAGATCTTTAGAGATCAGATGCCACCACTGCAAAGGGTAAAGACGATCGACGTCGAGTTTAAAACGACGAGGAATGGCAGGGTGGTGAGAACTGTCTATGAATCAGAGGTTGGAATGCCTTAAATAGTTGTTTTCATCTTCTACTTTACTAGGCTCTGGTACACATCGGTATATCCCCTTAAGAAGACTAACGATATGTACACTTATCTACCCGAGTGTGTGAAATTACACGTTCTTGTGAACACGTCAGTAAAACAACCTTCTTTTACACTATTAGTTTCCCAGACTGTGTGCACACCTTCGGTTTACCCCGAAGTTCAACATTGTCAAAGACACTAGTTCAATTTGTCTAGTTCACAATATGAACACTAGTTCAATTTGTCTAGTTCACAATATGAACACTAGTTCATATTGTCAAAGACACTAGTTTCGGCAGGACCGAAATAGTTGGAGGGGGAGATCTAGTACTCGAGGAGTTTAACTTCACTTTCACTTTCAACGAGTCAGCACAGACTGAGAAACACTGGGGTGTCTGATATATCGGGTACCTTAAGAGGTCCGGTCTTATCATAGAAGGGTTGGGTCGCTAGCTTGGGTCTAGGAGGACGTAACGTCAGTCTAAGAAATGGTCAACTCGGTGGGTCCCGATCGTGTTTCGGACCTCGATTCGTCCCTGAACTATTCTCACGAGACGGGGAGTTGGGTGAAAGAAAAGACTTAACGACCTTCGTTGTACAGGGGTCACCCGGTAAAACTCACATTTCACAATAAAACTCTAGAGACACCTCTTTCGGAAGGTTTGGCCCGAGGTCTACAGACTTTGTTTTCCCCTCGATTTAGGGAATCTCCCACAGACCTCAGTAAGGGTTCCCTCCCTTCACCCGTTGCCCACCCTTCCTCTCTACGTACCTCATTGGGGGAGACAAACTCAGAAGGAAGAAAAGATTCTACCAACAATAAAAGTTATACTAAGACAAGTCTACGACAACTTTGACATCAGACTAGTGTTATGACGCTTTTAGTCGAAGATTGAAAACCAGCGGTAGTAAGAGGAAGAATTTGGTCAACAACGGCGAGAGGAAGACCGTGGTTTTGAATTACACCTCTTCCTCCACCGTCCTCCTCTAAAACTTAACCGAGGTACGGGGTGACGATTCGGAAGACGGACGAGACGAGAGAGAGGGTCACACTATGTCTTCCCTAAGACAGTTCGTCACAAGTGACGTCTGAACATCTTCTCTGTAAGAATCGTAAGAATTCGTCTTGATCAAAGATTTCAGTTTTTAAATGGTCACTTGCTTACTGGAAACCACATTATAGATTTGTCTTCATTACTAAATTTAGTCGTCCGACTAAAACGTGACAACTGTCTCTTTATAATGTACTAATACTAATGAAAAATTTTTCCTTTGACTTTACTATGCCAAAGGTTACTATACCGAAGGGACCACCGAGTCTCCAATTTCACAGACGGAGGTTACACCCTCTGGACCCAAGCTAGGGACCAAGCCCTTCTAGGGGACCTCTTCCTTCACCGTTGGGTGAGGTCATAATTTGGTCGAACGATCATTACACGTGAAAATAAAAATGAATAAATAATATATAAACCGATGAGGTCCAGAACCAACACCGTACACCCTAGATCAAGAGACTGGTTCCTACCTTGGGTCCGAGGGACGTAACCCTCACACCATAGAATCGGTGACCTGGTGATCCCTTCAGAAACACGGGATAATTTATGTACTCACCAACCTCCCAACTTATATATTATATGAACGTATATGTATAAATGTATAATAAAATCCTAACGTTTGAACCAAAATGTAACTATGTATGTATTCAATTCTACTACTTACTAGTCAGTGTGACATGTCATCTATATCTCCCTGATGGTGATTTCGTATTTCAAAAGTCACAAACTACGAGAACCACTAAGGGTTACTTCTATGTAGAAACATGGAAGGAGAGAAACATGGTTCTTCGTCTAACATAGACTTAGACATGACTATTCAAGGGAAAAAGTTAGAGACAATAAAGTTAGATACAATCTTTAGTATTTCAATAGAAATAAACACCTTAACACGTAAAGAAGTGTCAAACTCCCAAATATGTACCTTCAGATAAATCTAAACCAGGATCACAGGATTCAGACCTTCTCACATGACACAGGGTTTGGTGTCATGTCTCTAACTGTAAAAAAATGATCCCTAATCCTTTTATAACTGAATCAAAGGAGACCCCCTGACTATGCTTCAAATGACAAAGTTATTTAGGTAAAGTTACCTTTTCTCTAAACTTCTTTTTATACTTCATATATTATCGCGTCTTCAACACCGTTTTTAGAAACTTCTGAAAAATGTACTCATTCAACTCAACCCTCTGTGATGATTCTTGTCTCCCCGAATGATCCACCGAGTCACCCATTTCTTAGGCGGAAGTTACGTCCTCTAGACCCAAACTAGGGACCCAGCCCTTCTAGAGGAACGCTTCGTGTACCGTTGGGTAAGGTCAAAAGAATGGACCTCTTAGGGTACCTATCTCCTCGGACCGACCGATGTCAGGTACCCCAACGTTTCTCAGTCTGTGTCGACCTCGCTGACTCGTACCTGCGTGTGATTCTTGTCTTTTTCTTAGTCATCAACCTTCTGGACCCAAACTTAGATCTAAGATGGTAACCTATATCTGTCGACTAGAATTCGGAGACTCGGTCAAAGAAGTACACATTGAAACTTTGTTATCATAAAAGGAACAGATAAAGTGTCCAAACCCAATTCTTTGTCCATCTTATATATAACTTTAACAAAAGAATTTTGAAATTTCAGTAAAACCTCACTTTGTTGTGGGTTTGGAGATTATTATATTGGTCGTTCAATAAAGTTCTCGGGAGTCCTTAGTCACTTATACTTGAAACTTTCCGTTTGGAAAAAAAAAGAGGATGTACCACTTTTGACTCATCCAAGGTTTAAATCCGACTGCCAAAAGGACAGTGATGAATCCTTCTCTTCTGACTTACTTTGTATACGAACGAAGAGAGGTCTAATATACTTACGAAAACGGAAAATGAATAACGACGATGTCTTAAATCTCTTCATGCGTCACCCTCGAACGATACTAAACCTACGAATATTTCATGGCAAATAATATTGTGTCACAAGAACGCAATACTCTTTCGTGGAAAAGTCCGGTTAGTCACGTGGTTGACCGTCCTTCCGTCAAGGGTTTAGACTCTCCTTCTGGGAAAAACACATACTATCTTCGAAATAAATCTCATTGGGACATTCAGACTAGTAGTTTACTATTTCGGTTTATCCTTTCAATCTATTCGTAAAATACAAGATCTGACGGTCCGTTCCCCTATATAACATATGTGTTACCGACTAAGTGAAACGACATGTCATCTTTATTTGTGTCGTAACATTTCGTTGATATGAGGTTACGTTTAATTAAAAATTTTTAATATGTATCTGACGGTCCGTCTCGACGATAATTTAGTACTATTAAGATTTTCAGTTTCCAAAAGTAACAGAGACTACGGTTGTCTCAATGTGACTCAGGATGTCCTTTCCTTTACATCCCACGCCAAGAAACCCCGACTGAGGATGAGATCGGAAAGAGAAGGTGACTGTCAAACCCGAAAATTACGGACCCTCTCCCGACCTCTATTTTCAAGTCTAGTCTCCGTCGACCGACTACCCTCCCTCGGGAATCAGGAAGAGAAAACCCTTGGGAATCAGGAAGAGAAAAAGGAGAATTTTTCTACTTCGGACTAAGTGTCCGGATCTAGAAGAAAGTCCCCTTCTAAACACCCTGAGTCTTATCGGTGAGATGGAAAAAGACGCAAACTCGATGGTGACTATTTCTTTATCCTGGTTTCTGGGTCTTACGAATCAACTTAGCCAAAAGATACTTTTCACTTTGGAAAAAAAGACATTCTGCTTATACACCGGAAATTTTGTGTGCCTCTTGCCGTTCAAAGTAAAAATCTCACGTATATGACGTGCACATTTATTCACCAAGTAAAACGACATAGGATATCGTATAATTAAACTGTTGATGCAATCTTTCGACTTCCTCCTAAAAAAAAGAAAAAGTTTCAACGAACCTCATTAATGAAGTTCATTAATACTTTAATGATACGGCTCTCTAATTATCTACGATTAGGTTGTCCAATTTGTAACCTTAAACTCCTGACAAAAACGTTAGACATACCCTTCTATCAACCGTGGTTTTCGTTCTGAAACTTTAATAAAAGTGCTTCAGAACGGAAGAAGCTACCCTGAAATAAGTGAAATAAGAGTAAAAAGAGGTTCTTTACCTAGTGTGTGAGACTAACAATCCCGACCTTCGATGTAAGTACCATAAGAAAGTAACCCAGGTACTTTGTACCGTCTACACCCTGTTCCCCCAGTTTAAAAGGATAGTCTTTTTAGAGACACAAGTGTTTGATTCTCAAAAAAAAAAGAAAACAAAGTTGAGTATCTAGTACTATCCCTATTAGACGAACTAAATTAGGGTACCCAGCTATTTAAGTTTAAACTGAACTTTATTTCATATAGAAACAAGTCTAGAAAAAAAAGGTTGTCTGAATAACTCTATATTAACTTTTTAGTTTCATATATAAATTTTCGAAGTTACACTACTAAAGTATATATACATAGTAACCCTTCACTAATGGTGTTAGTTCAATTAATTATGTAGATAGTGGAGTGTACTAATGGAAAAGACACACACACTCTTACAGATTCTAGATGACAGTCGTTTAATATGTTATATTATATCAGTGGTACGACATGTAATCTAGGAGTCTTGAATTGAATATTGACTTTCAAACATGGGAAACTGATTGAAGAGGGGGTAAAAGGGAGTAGGGGGACGGGAATCGTTGGTGGTAAGATGAAAAAATTTCTAAGATGGTATATTCACTATGGCATATTATAAACAGACTGAATAAAGTGAATCGTATTACGGAAGTTCTAAATAAGTTCGTCGCCTTAAGGAAGAAAAGACACTGACTTGTTGGAAAGATAGACAGATAGATAGATAAAATACAACAATTTTTAAGGTAAGGAGAGAACTACCTTTGGATCCAACGAAGGCACAAAACCAATAACACTTATTACAACGTCACCTGAACCCTCACGTCGATAGATAAACCCTATTACTAAAGAAAGGGAAGTTTATAATATAGGTCTTAACCCTAACGACCGAGTATACCATCAAGATAATAATTAAAGAACTCCGTGGAGATATGACAAAAAACAATGGTAGAAAATCTAAACAACTTCCATCCTCTACCCTAGGATAAAGTTCAAGTCACGGAACAAGGAAACATAGAAAGACATAAAGAGTCCGTTCCCTTCCGAGGTACTTCATCTTTCTTGTCTCGAAACCTCAGTCTACGTCCAAATTTAAGGTCGAGACTTCCACCCGTTCAATGAATTGGACTAAACTCAGGTCCTAAAGGAGTAGACATTTCACCCCTGTTTCTAAGTTGGACAAAGTATCCCAATAATACTCAGAATGTACTTTTTGACATCTCTTTCGTGAACCGTACCACGGACCGTAAATCTTTCCCGAATCATTTACGACAATGGTGAGAATAATTTTCTTAGTGTAGGACCTAAAGAGTCTCAGTGATTGGGATGAGGAACGTTGGAATCAGAGCCCGACCTGAGATGACAGTTACCGACACAGTGGACGTTCAGGGTGTCCACTGAAACGGTGGACCTTGGAGTAGGAAAGTACGGGACAGGTGACTTAGTTCGTAGAGGTCCTGGGTAATGGACGGGGCCGAGACCGTCTTGAATTCCGTAGGAAACCTGTTGCACGGACCATGGTTTGCCCGTGTCCTTACAACTATGAGAGAGGGAAAGTCAATGGGCCACTTATCACGTATGAGTAATAGTTGAGTGTCCGAAGATTTGTCCGGTGAAAAACAAAACAGAATTTAAGTTATTTAACAACCCCCCCCCATGTACCTGTTCGTCTCATGTCCCGACAGAGAGGACTTGAGAACGGAAATCGTCTCTGCACACACACACACACACATAAACCACACACACAGATTAATATCTCTACCAAAGAGAGTATTTTCACAGAGGGAATTCACGACTAATAGTCATTAGGGAAACCACTTTATTACATAGAACCTGTGTACTGTTCCTTGAAGTCAGACAAACTGTCATAATGAAAGAAAAACAGAGAATATTTCCTTTTCTGGTTTCAACAACTCGGGAACCTGATACTCTTACAATAGCGGGTTTCTTTTTGAGTCTAAATGTCGCTGGGCGAGGCTCTGGACGAATACAAAGGTTACCTTCTATATAGACACTCAGGTGATCATGAAGAAGTTTTAACGTAAAAAGTCCGACCAAGCATATCGTTCTTATAAGACACAGAAGATCTAGAGGCACTAGTCAGCAGTTGCGGCTTGTCAGGTCAGGTGACATGGTCTTCTACCACTCTTCTCCCGGGTCTCAAACAAACAGTTCCTCCATTCTCCGAGTCTCCGGTGTCTTCTTTTCAGTAATAAGTAAGTAAATTATTTACGACATAAATTTTATGAATCACATTTACCTTTTGTTTTAATGATCTTAAATTGACTAGATGTATTGTTGAGATAAACTACACTGTATCTCCTATGTCAAATTTATGAAAGTGTTCATCGAACATAAGAATCAGAAAAAAATATTTGAACTTATGACAAACCTGAACTTCAGTCTCTCAGGTTCTCTTGTACACTTAACCCTAAATAATCGTAGTTGACCAAATCCTTCTGTGTCAATTAGGGGTTTCCTTCCAGAGTCATGGTCGTAAGGGGTCTACTCAAAATTTTCAGACAGTCGAATAACGGCGACGACGACGAATCAGCGAAGTCAGTACAGGCTAAGAAACAATGGAGTACCTGACATCGGGTGGTCCAAGAAGACAGGTACCCTAAGAGGTCCTTTCTTATGACCTCACCCAACGGTACGGGAGGAGGTCCCCTAGAAGGGCTGGGTCCCTAGGTTGGGACCAGAAGACGTAACGTCCGTCTAAGAAATGGGGACTCGGTGGGCCCTTCGGGGCAGTCGAATAATGGTCTGTATTTTTGTCACACGTACATGGGAAGGATGTAAAGTTTAATTTCTAAGGATAAAAGAAAGTCACATAATTTTGGATATCGTGTCTAACCGTACACCACTTGATGTTCATACTTCTGAAGAGACCTCTGAAAGCTTACGACGGTACCATTCAAATCTTAAATTCTCTTTGAAAGTTCTCCGCTCAATAATTTGCAAAATGTAAAAAAGTTTGGTGAACACTTCGAAGAGTTAATATTGTCTATTATTTCGTTTTGGAGTTTGTTGGTCGTACAAACCATTCACACAAAACCCATTAACCTATAAAAACGAATAACTTTAAAAAAGGCTTTACCTGTACAAGTGAAGAACCGAAACCACGTACATATAACTGGCATTTTAGTAGGAAGAAACTAAGACCTATTACAACACTCGTAAAAGATCACGACAGTCACTTTTTCGATCTTCTGTAAACTGAGTCAAACTACCGGGGTCTGTAGAGAACTGTTTTCATGTAGAGAACTTTGAAAGGACCACTAGGTCACCAATTCTTAGACGGAACGTTACGGTCCCTGTACCCAATCTAAGGACCAACCCCTTGAAACTGGGGTGTACGACACTCCGTTGATTCGAGTACACGGTGTTGATTCTGGACTACGTCGGGTTATTTATTCGTCTATTAAAAAAATTCACGTAGAGAAAGTAAATGCAACTTTCCGACGACACTCGTGAGACCGGGTTGTCGGTCTGACAGTTCCAAGTTTAGTGGTGAAGGATCGACCCACTGGAACCGGATCAGTGAGTCAGTGAACTTGCGAGTGAAAGGAGGGGAAAAGTAGGTATTCTAACAATTGGAGTGTCCTATAGTGTACCCTCTACAAAACCTCTTATTCTGAACCACATCGGCAACCATCGAAAGTTCCGTGAAAGGGTGTCTACTTTTGACTCAGAATTTTTACAGGAATTCTTAACAAATACTTACTAGACCTCGTCTGAAAGTTACGTACATTCTTAATTTCTAAAATCTTAAATTTTTTTATTATTATTATTTTTAAATTTTTTTTAATTGGTTTTTATTTATTTATTTATTTTCGAATACGACCCCCCCTTTTTTTTACAGGAAATTTCGACTCAGGATTCTACCAGTCAGGTCCTAGTATATCGTTTGTCTACCTTCTCGGTCTTACTGTACCCCAACGAAAAACCGGACCCTTTCTATTCCAGGGTGGTGGTGACTGTCGAGACCGCACGTAAGGAACGTTAAACCCGAATCAATTACAGAAACGACAACCAACGTGTACACCCTCAGGAAAATGTCTTCCAGTACGGTCTCCCCTCTTATACTCAAACCTTTCCTCTTTTCTTAAGGAGACAGAATACAGAACCGTAAAAGAACCAACACTTTCTTTCTTCAGATGAGTAGAACTAAACCAAAGAAAAAAAGATAAGACGAGTCACAGATTCTGTTGAGAAAACATAAAAGTCGTTCAGAGACGCTGGTCTTTTCTAAGGGTTAGTACACAAACTCTAACTACTCCTGACACTCTTCCTACTCCATTTCTACCCCCGTTAACGTGACCGAAGAAGTTCCAGGGAACACAACTCTCTCTAAAGAGACTCTTTTCTACTCCCTTTCTTAACAAATACTTACTAGACCTCGTCTGAAAGTTCGATTACTCACAAAAAAAAAAAAAAAATGTAATTGTGACAACGTAAAGGTTTACCTCAAATCCTTTTTATTTCACTTTACCCGACACTACACATATATTTCGGTAAAAGGGTGGACACCCTGTGTGAACACCCCAACAAAAAGGACGCGACCCGTACACCACACCACTAAGTATACCTGAGAGGACAGACTATCTAGGGAGAACCTTGTCTCCTGGGTCTGTAGACCCACTTCAAACTGACAAAGGTATTACGTCTTCTGAAAGGGTATTCTGTCGGGTATACTAAGTCATTTATAACTCACAGATAACACACGTACCGTGACACCTGAATTTTTTATAGGTGTTAGATTTTCAACTCTCAATACAGAAATAAGTCAGCTGTAAAAATCCTGCCGTCGTAGAGTTCATTGGGACTTTCTTGACAAGTCACCTCCGTTCTCCTCCTCGGTCCAATAAATCTTTAAAACACTACTTCCCGTCCTTAAGACTTGTAGTTTTCTACTAACAATTAATTTCTTTTGGTTCAATTCCTTAAATCGTGAAAAGATGCAGACCTTTCTACCGAGTGACTGTTGTAAGAAAACTATACGTGGAGGCTATAGACCTCGGTCATAGGACTCAAAGGAGTCCCGAATTACGTCCCTCACCGACGATCTACCGTCCATAAGAAAGGAAGGACCCAAGAGAGTCCCGAGTGGTCGAGTGGTAGGAACCACCGACGTTAACGACAACTGAAACTGTAGGAAACAGATGACTATACCGTCCGTTATAAGGCAAAGAGTCGTGTCCCGGAAAGTAGGACAATAATTGTTAAAGTTCAAATTAGTCCGTAGAAATTCCCCCTCACCCCCCATGTCCCTCTCCCTCGAAATACGAAACGTTTTACCCAGTCCCGGATCAAGCACGAGGGGTTAACAAACTAATCTATTACCCGGTCGACGACAAAGTGACTACCAAAAGGGAGACAAAGTCCTAAGCAGTAGAAATACGAGAGTCTTCCCACCACACTAGTTTGTTCCGACCAACGTATTTCGGTTACATTTATCGTGGTAGTGTCAATGGTACTTCCATCCTTCATCAATAATAATAATAAAGTAGTAAAATTCCTATCACGGTACTGATCGGAGAGACCTTTGATAAAGAAAAATTTTCAAAAAATCGTTCCTCGGGGTCGTTTTTTTTTTTTTAAGAAATCACTCTCCTAAGAGTGTCTTCATACCTTAACTTCTTGAGACTTTGGAATCTATTTAAATCTTCGTATGGAAAAATTTCTTTACATTAATAATAGAAGACTTAGTCCCACAAACTATTCCTCCGACAGTCAACTTACTTCTTTTATCGAAACTTTGTTTTTTTCCGTAGTTTCCAAGGACACACCTCTACTTACATTTAACTCATCTTATTATCCCATGAGAGAAAGAAATTGTTTAAATTAATCAACGAGTAAGATACACGGCTAGTGATATCCCTTTTACATACCTATAGATTCTACCATAAGGACCGGACGTCTTTGGAGGTTTGATCTAAAATTTTTTGTATGGTTTAATCGATGATATGGTTCCGAATGGAATCAGGACAGTCTTGATCTCAAAACATCAAACCGGTCTTATCGTTGAAATACGTACCCCAAACACGTTCTACTTCAATCTTTGTCACTCTCCCTAGTTTGACACGGTACTTACGGAGTCTGTACTTCAACCGAAAACAAGTCCTCCACCACCTCTCGGTAATTTTAGGTTTCTATTTTGATTGTTCGATGAACTTCTAAGATTCGTCTTTTGGTTTAATAAGAGACTATGGTTTATATTGACAAGAAAGCCTATAAGTTATAGTGTAGTACACCAAACGGCTCCCACTAAGTGTGAAGGTAATTCATTTTTTCCAGTAAGATAGAAGGTGTATTGGACGTTCGTCTTTGGTACCCACAGATGGTTCCCTTGTGAGTTCAAAATAGAATTAAATTATAAAACGGACGACGAAAGGTAAATCACCAATATAGGATAAGAGTAAAAGTAAAAGTCCACGATTTTTATTACTTAGATTCAACATCTTATGAAGGATATACAGAGAACGTGGATTTGGACACGTAACCGTGCACCACTCCTATTCTTTTAGGTAAATAACTAGAGACGGTGCGTGGTATGACTTACAAAGTATAAGACATAGAGAATTAGGAGTACCGTTAGGATTCTATGTATATCTTAATAATAAGAACCAACTATGTACACCTTTCATTCCGTGTTTCTTTAAGTCACTAATTGGGTTTCAGTATATCGAAATCCAAAAGTCTCCATCCTAGTCTTGGATCCATCCGTCTACGGACTCGGACACTAGAATTAGTCGTACAACAACCACGAGGGATCGACTCACTCACTCTAAGTTCAGAAATAATATAAAGGATAGTCTCAATAGTCCAAGTCTTTACAGGTACACTTCTACTATTAAGACCCGTTAGAGAATCTTTTACCAAGACACCAAAAACTAAGGTGAGAGAAAGAAATTGAAGAGTTTTATAATTTTACGAAATGGGTATGAATTCGAAATCAGGTTGTAATTCATTTACATACTTTTAGACCTAAGGATTTTCTTCTGTAGTCCCTCAATTATAGAAATGTCTTGGTAAGTGGTGTCCTAAGCAAAGTTATCACTCAATCAGATTACTGAAACCCTGAAGGGACCACCGAGTCCACCATTTCTTAGACGGATGTTACGTCCTCTGAGCCCAAGGTAGGGACCCAACCCTTCTAGGGGACCTCTTCCTTTACCGTTGGGTGAGGTTATAAGAACGGACCTCTTAAGGTACCTTTCTCCTCGGACCACCCGACGTCAGGTATGTCAGGTACCCCAGTGTTTCTCAGTCTGTACTAACTCACTGATTGTGAAAGCGGATATTACTGAAATTTAATATTAAACAAAATGTATATTGAAAAATTTTTTTCTTTAAGGAGAAATCAAAAAAGAGAAAACCGAGACGACCCTCAAGTAACGTCATACGTCCGAGAAGCAACACCGTATGTACTAAGAGATCAATGTCACACCTGAGTCAATACCATACACACGAGAGAGCAACACCGTACTCAATCAACGAGACGTCGTACACCCTAGAATCAAGGGGCTGGTCCCTATCTTAAACGTAGGGTACGTAACCTTCCACTTCAGAGTCGGTGACCTGGTGATCCCTTCAGGATTATAATGAAAAATTCCTCGAATATATAATATTTACGTTTACGTCAACAGACATTTTCCACATACGAAAGTTAAAAAATAGTATTAAGTACTTGATGTCTAACTAACTACACCATCCGTTTTATTTCNGGGGGTGGGGCCGGTTCTGAATGTAAGGGTTAGGGACCTTAGATATTCATAAGGGAATGTACCGTTTCCCCTCAAATTTTTTAGTGATTAGTCGATCATCCCTCTAATCGGACCTAATAGGTTACATTAGTATTCCCAGGAAAATTGACCTTCTGTTTTCGTTTTCTCCTCTCAATCCCTTTCTCTACATTCCCATCTTCGTCTCAGTTTCTCTCTACGATACAACGACCGAGACTTTTACCTCCTTCCCGGCTCTTTACGCCCGTTTCTAAGTCCTTCGAAACCCTTTCCGTTCCTTCACCTAACAGGGGATCTCGGAAGTCTGTCCTCGTCTTAAGACGAGAATGGAATTAAAATCGGACCACTCTCGGTACAGTCTACAGATTGGAAGTCTTAACACTCTATCATGTAAATACAACAAAAATCGGTGATTTAAATAACATTGAACAATATTACCTTTATCTTTTCGTTAAGTGAGTCAGTTTCTAACTAACAAGTCGAAAACATAGTAGAGGGGGCCTCCAAACTTTGAGGTGATGAATGTTTCCGGTCCGTCCCTGGTATTTAAGTACTTCACCCAGCACCCAGACTCCACTGGACCACTGGTGCACCGGACCGACTTCCCCTGTCGACGACGAACAAAGGCCGATTAGCAAAGATACGACGACGACTCGATCCGAGAAACGAAGGAGGAGGGGGGGAAAAAAAAAATAGGGGTCGACAAGTATAAAAGCGGTGAAGAAAGAAGAAGAAAAACTTTTTCACTCTACATTAAGTGTATTGTATTTTTGTGGATAAGAAAAGTTTTGGAAATGGTTTGTCATTCGTCTCTTTCCTTTTCTTCTCATTTAGTTAAACCAGTATACACGATGTGTCAAGAAAAATTTTTTTACTTACCCCTTATTAAACTTTATATTTCCGGTATTACTCGAAACCCTTAACAGAGACCAATACCTAAAGTAAATAGGGTCAAGAAGAAATAATACCTAAGACTCAGAGGTAAAACCTAAAGACCCTCGACTTATATATTGGATACAAGAAGACCAAAAATGGAGGATTTCGGTATCGTTATTCATCACCCAAATGTCTAAAAGAGTACCGATCTGACCCGTACTCTCCTTCCAGGTCGGTCTAAGTCAATTTCCATAGACTTCCTAAAGTGGTTCTATAAAAAAAGGATATTTTTAACACGAAATTGAGAATAAATCAAATCGTAGCTACTTTAATCACCTTTGAGCATCACAAATGACATGAGAAAGAGGGATGTATTTGTCTCCCGCACACTCACATACTTTGTCCGTCCCCCTCCTACCCCGCACCCATCGTCAAAATATCAGCAGTCCGGTTTCAACCTGATTCCCGGTTTCGTCTTCATGTCCGGTTATTTGACTCTACGTGACCTCCGGAGTCCGAGTATAGGGATTCACGGGACATATCCCATTCCCTAGTATGTGTAGTCCGGACCTAACCGAGTCCGTCTCCAGTCTTCTTGGCTCCACCTCCCGATCTCAAATACTCTGTGAGACTTTCCCTTTTAAGATATATAAAGGAAGATGACACGGTTAGAAACTGCACTTCTTATAATTAAGGAAAGGACTCACTTACCCTTCTACTAAGTCCATACGAGAACCAACTCAGTAAAAGGGTTAGGACCACCATCAAACTGAAAGCCATGTACGTCTCAGGGGACAAACGATCCTTGAGATCGGGTACGACCACTGTCCGAAACCACCGAAGTTATTACTCGAGTGGTGGCCCGATCGTGAGCGTCTCAACTCTGGTTTCTTGGAAAAGATAGTCTTTTAAACGCACAACTGTCGGGGACGTTTAAGTGTCGTCGGATTGGTCCTTCGATGTCGTCTTCCGAGACCCATAATTAGTACTGAGTAACCGTTTATTGTCGGATGTCCTCGGTACACAGACGGGAGGATAAAATAGACGTACAGAAACTACGCGACACAGAACTGTGACCGACCGCCTCGGAAGACACCTACTGCCCCTAATTTCGTCCCGTCGACCCATAGAAAGTCTCCCTCCACTTCAAATATCTAGAAATAAGTGAATTTTAAAAAACCTAAAATTTTCGATACGTCTTAGTCAGGAAATCTAACAAACTTTAATACGTGTTGGTGAAATTTTGATAAAAATAGTTGTTCAGACTCAGAAAAAGGACCGGTACAACGGAGAGTCTTTATTCCCGTAGATTATCGGTCCTTCCTTCTTTATCTTAGTGCACTCTTCCATCTTTCTTTTTTTTTTTACTTGCTTTCTCCCAATCTTTTCTGAGGTCTTTCAGGTCATCTATTTTCTCTTAGTCTTCTGATGATGAAATATTCCCGAAAACTCTTTCGTTCGTGTACTGGAGATTACGTTATACTTATTACATCGGGTTCATTAAACATGTACTCGACGAAATCTTTCAAGTCGGAGGGAACGATCAACGGTCTGTCAAAACGCTCTTGTGACTCCCGTTACCTACCGGAGATCCCTTTTTTCAGACCACTTTTGACTCACTCGAGAAGGATAACTTTCTAACCTTCTGGGGTATAAATCCCTTATTTGGAAACATAAAAGGGGTCATAGGTGGAAAGACGGTCACTCCAGTCTACCCTATATCAGACGTGGTAAAAGATGTTAAGAGTCAAAGGGTCTTCACGAACGACTCGAAGGGACAATAACCGACTCTTGATCGGGACTCCTTGGGTCCGATGTCCTCTCGACGATTACTGTACACAGGGAAGGGTTCAGTGTCAATAGACACGGACTCACACAGGAAAGTACCTCCGTCTACGACCGTCGAACATCGAGAGGGTCTTCGAGACAACCAACAGACCCGTCACTGGTGAAGTGAGTCGAGTATTAACGAAAAAAGAGTCACAAGTACAATTTTGTTCTGTTCGGAACAGTATCCACTAATTAAAGGAGTTAAACATGGAAGATCTAGTACTCTTGTGTGGGGTGACGAGGAGAAGTCAAGGACCCTTTCAAGACCTCTTGTCAAATTTCTATCGTATCTGTTATTTACTAGGGAACCCGTCTTTGCGGTCAGTAGTCCCTTTGCAGACACGAGAGAAAGGGTTCATCGATCGACGATCCCTGTAGACGAAAAAAGTCGTAGAGAGGTATAGTCACTTCCTTAAATCACACCTGATCTATCGAAACTATAACCTATACTGGAAGGACACCATAAATCTTGACAAAAAGGACTCCCTATATTACTATACCTTATTCCTTCTTAGACTAGAACTGACACCAAAAAGTAAATTTTTTTTTAGACAACGTCTAAGAACCGGTTGGGAAACCCTGTGGGTGGAAATCCGTAGAAGAACCGAGTCAAACCAGTGTAAGGAGTTCAAGGGAGGAGAGGCAAGAATCGTTAATTTGTGACTTCACAGACCCATGCAATAGTCCCAACGTTCAAGTCAACGAACTACATACTGAGTCAAGACCACGGGAAAGAAGGAAAAACATGTTTCGTCTCGGTAAACAATATCGTCTCGGTAAACAATATATAGGTTCTCAGATTCTCAAGAGTAAATAAAAAAGTGACAATGTCCTCCCAAAAAAAAAAAAAAAACGGAAGACGTGACCCTCTTGTTGTTTAGTTTTCTCCTAAAATGGATTTTTTCGTGTATACTTTAATTTTATTAACGACCCTCCGGTTCCAGTGACATAAATAACCTTGTCCCCATCTCCCTTCGAAAATAAAAACTATGTGATTATGGAACATACACGTTCAGAGGGTCAGACAGAGAGTGTCGACTGTTTGTCTAATGTGAATAAAATTACCCATTCCCTAAAGAGTGATTAATCAAAAAAAAAATTGCAAAGGAAAAGAGAGTAAGTAACCACTTACAAATTTTGGTAAATAATCCCCAAAGAAAAAAGAAAAAATTTATTAATAAACTGACGTGACACAGAATCAACACCGTATGTCCTAGAAGCTAGAAACAACACTGGACGTCCTATAAACCAACACCGAGAATCCACTTGAGAAGAATCCACACCGCACACCCTAGATCCAGAGACTGGTCCCTAGTTTGGGTCCGGGGGACGTAACCTTCGAGTCTCAGAATCGGTGACCTGGTGGTCCTTTCAGGGTCTCTTCCGAAGAACTTCCCCCACCCCTACAGTTCCTTCCCTTAGTCTTTCCTCCACTCGTACCGTCCGTCACACATGTCCCGTTCATATAATCCACTTCAACCCATCAGTTCCCTTTATCTCAACTAAACCAGGAAGCGAGAGAGGAACCCGGAGTCAAAGAGACGACGTCGTACCTATACTATTATCATTAATGGTGTGTTCCAGTAATACTCCTAAAGTGACTATACTCTCTTCGTGAATCAGTCTTGACATTACATCATCCGTGAGGTGTCTACAATGTCTAACCATAATAAAATATAATAATTATCCCGACACCCTCACGGAACTTACAGTTTAGTCCGTACCCTCGAAATGATGGATACACCCATTGACCCCCAGTAACCTTTAAACTCGTCCCGGTACTGTACGGGGTTCTTTCTGTTATTTAATTAAACAGAGATTACTCTTCCCACCTAATATCTGGGGAGAAAAATCTGAAACAAAGTTTGACCTCTTCCTTTACCGTTGGGTGAGGTCATAAGAACGGACCTCTTAGGGTACCTACCTCCTCGAACCACCCGATGTCAGGTGCCCAGCATTTCTCAGCCTGTGCTGACTCGCTGAAGTGAAAGTTTGATTTATCAATTTTTAAAAAGGTCCCGGGTCTATACTATCTTAATACATTCATTTCGATAAACCAAAAATTGGTCAACAGGTCTCCCATCTGGATATATCATATAATTTTGGACTATCCTGACATTTTATTATACCATCTCTCAGTATTCACTATATAATCCAACGGTTGGATACCCATCCCCACGAAATCGTCCTACTGCAAGGGTTGTAAGACCACATCAATTGTCGTTGAGTCAAAAGACTATTCAATACCCTAAAAGAACGGGTAATAAAGAAAGGAGACGAGACTTGTCAAGAGTCTGGGTCACACAGAGGATAAGAGGACGAAAGAAGAAAAGGAGCGACGGAGAAGAAAGGATAAGACTCTCTACTCAGTCCATTTAAAGGGGGAGGGCTAAAAATGTAACGAGGACCGGGTGGATTGAAATTGTTTCGGAAGTCTGGTAGGAAAGAGTCTCGAGGACCAAGTAACTCAAATTGTCATGTATTAATAGGAGATCCCTTGTGTGTATCCAATTTGTGGGAACTCTAAACAATGTATTTTACTATTTTCCGAGAGGCTTAAACTCTTATGATCCACGAGTTTGGAGGGACGGAAGGTAGTAACTTAACTGGGTTCACTGTCTTCGGGAAACAAGGACGAGGTCTTTCCCAGCACACCCCATTTACAAGTTTTCCAACAGGAGGCTTGTCGAGTCCCGGAAGTTCTATGAACCGTCTTGGACTACGGTCTCTTACTAGAAGAAACCGATTGAGACAAAACAAGAAGACCCACCAGACCCACTCGGTGACCAGTCCTAAGTACGAAGAGTGACTCATTTCACCCCTTAAAAGTCGACACAAGTGGTAGATCCTTTGTATTATTTTACCCCCTTCTCCTTCTTCTTATACCCGTAATGTCTCTTTGTGGGAAGATAACATACTTTGATGACCTCTTAGACGTGACCACTTACTTAATAAGTAAGTAAGGAGTAAGTAAAACGTTTTAAAATAACGCAAGGTCCGTGACAGCGTCCATGATCCCGATATCGTCACCTACTCTACACCTGGAATTAGTAAAATTTTCTCTGTCGTTTATCTATGTATCTACTTATTCTATATAAACTTATCACTACTAAGATACTTTTTCTATTTTATTCTACGACGGTGCTCCCGTCCATCAGTGTCTTTCGGAAAGTCTCCTCTATTCTCAGTTCGTTTCTGGACTTTCTTCGACACCTATACACCCCCTTCTCTTAAGTCCGGTTCCCCTGTATTTCGCATTTCCAGGTTTCCTGCGAAAAAACAAACTCTTTGTCGTCCATTCGGTCACATCGACTTATTAATCTTTATTTCAGGTACTCCATTGGGTTCCGGTCTCGTACGTGTAGTAGGGTCCGATACCCCTCCTAAAGTCCAGAATAAGATTAGAGTTACCCTTCGAATAACCTTCCAAACCCGTCCTAAGAAACAGTAACAGGACACTAACACTAGGATCAAGACGGTAGTGGAACGGGCACACTTGAACTCACTCGAGAATCAGAGAATCAAACGACAATCCATTGTACCTATTTCTACGATTAGGGGTTCACTGTAATTTTTTTAATCGAGGACCAATGTTTCTTGAACTCCGGTAGTCTACTTTCCATACTACATCTCATTAATGGTGAAAAGATATATCAGTAATAAAATTGTCGACAGAAGAAAAGTTTTACCTTTTTTTATTGTTCCATCTGGACATGGGATTTATCGTTGTAATTTTTTACAGTACAAAGACCCTGAAGGGACAACTAGGTCACCGATTCTGAGACGAAAGGGTTACGTCCCCCAGACCCAAGTCAGGGACCAGTCCCTTGATCTAGAGTATACGACGTGGATTCTCAAGTATACGGTAATTGATTTCTAGGATATACGTCGTTGGTTCTGGACCGTGTCGGTTTATTCACTCATATAAAACACGAGTCTACGAGTCAGTACAGGTTGAGAAACGTTGGGTCACCTGATATCGGACGGTCCGAGGAGACAGGTACCCTAAGAGGGTCGTACTTATGACCTCACCAAAAGGTAATGGAGGAGGTCCCCTAGAAGGACTGGCTCTCTAGCTTGGTTCAGAAAATACAGAGGACGTAACCGTCCACCTAAGAAATGGTAATCGTGGTGGACCCCTTGGGGTGTAAATATATTTAAATATTTCAGTACAAAGACTAAAGGGAAAACTAAGGTATACTCTCTAAATTGAATAAACGTATCATTTAGTACGCTTTACGGTCCGACCTACTTCGTGTTCGACCCTAGTTCCAACGACCCTCTTTATAGTTATTGGAGTCTATACGTTTACTATGGTGGGATTACCGTCTTTCGCTTCTCCTTGACTTCTCGGAGAACTACTTTTACTTTCCCCTCTCACTTTTTCGACCGAATTTTGAGATGTAAGTTTTTTACTTCTAACACAGTAGACCAGGGTAGTGAAGTACCGTTTATCTACCCCTTTGTTACCTTTGTCACTATCTGATAAAAGAACCCGAGGTTTTAGTGACGTCTACCACTGACGTCAGTACTTTAATTTTCTGCGAACGAGGAACCATCTTTTCGATAATGTATGGATCTGTCGTGTAATTTTTCGTCTCTGTAATCAAACGAATGTTTCCAGACAGATCAGTCTCTATACGAAAAAGGTTATCAGTACATACCTATACTCTCAACCTGGTATTTCTTTCGACTCGTGACTTCTTAACTACGAAAACTTGACACCACAACCTCTTCTGAGAACTCTCAGGGAACCTGACGTTCTCGAGTTTGGTCAGTTAGGATTTCCTTTAGTCAGGACTTATAAGTAACCTTCCTGACTACGGTTTCGATTTCGAGGTTATGAAACCGGTGGACTACGTCTTTTGACTGAGTAACCATTTCTGGGACTACGACCCGTTCTAACTTCCGACCTCCTCTTCCCCTACTGTCTCCTACTCTACCAACCTACCATAGTGGCTTAGTTTCCTTTACTCAAACTCGTTCGAGGCCCTCAACCACCACCTGTCCCTTCGGACCGTACGACGTCAGGTACCCCAGTGTCTCAACCTGTACTGACACACTGACTTGACTTGACTCTCTAAATTCTATAAGGAAAGAAGAAACTTTTCATAGAATTTTCGAAGGGTCTTCAACTTTGGGTTGTATATAGTATTTTATAAACTTACTCTTCTTTAGAATCTCTAGAATACTTAGACTCCACCCCTGTCAGAGTACAGATATCTTTACTGAAATTCTTTGAAGGAATGACACGTCTGACATACGAAATTCGGACACATCCTTTAGTGAACCCCTAACATCGGAGGTCGACCCTTCCGTCCACACAATAAACAAGTAAAGGTTATTTCAATATACATCTATTACTTTTTTTTTTCCTCTAATGTCTAGTACATCAGACTAGGGTAGTGAAATGTTGACTCCTTTACTTCTCTTCCGTTCAGCACTCCTGTCAACGTGACGACCCTTCGTCCTCACGACCCACTCTGAGTTCTGACACTAAGGTCCATAGACGAGAGAAGGGTCTAGACGTTCGATGCAAGGATGAAGTCACAGTGTAAATCTGTATTGAAGTCACAATGTCCTTCACTAACTGATATTAAAGTCTAGGGAAAGGTAGAGATAACATTACCAGCACGGAACGATCATAACCTTCACGGACGACGGTACTTCGTAGAAACGAACCACTCCGTCGACATGTACTTTGTTTAAAACGTCCGACATTAAACTGAGACACGGTGTTGACTAAACGAGATATAGAAATAAAGGAGACCACGACCAATTCCTGAGACGGTCACCTAAGACATCTGGTGACTCAGATACTTGGAACTCAAAATTTTAACTAGTACCAAGACTAAGATTAGACCAATATTAAAAAATACAATTCAAAATGGACCTTTTAAATAAAAATAAAAATAGTATGTATCAAAAATACTATTGAAAATTCTTCACTATATTAAGACAAGTAAACTTTAATCGAGTAACACAGTAAAATCCATAAGACCAAGGTAGTTAAATTATTGTCTATACTTGGTAACAGTATTTTTATTCGTTATATATATGTGTGTGTATATATTACTGGAAATACTAATTGAAAAAGGAACATATACCTAGATCTAAAGAAGTCAATATCAACGTCATTTGGATTTACATCCATTTTACTCTAGTGTGTCTCTGTGTGTGTATGAAAGATATGGAAACATTATGTCATTATAAATGAACTAACCGTAGGTTTGACCATAAAAAGACGAACTTGAAGAAAGATGACTAAGGTATATCGGGTGTGTCAGGGAGAGACTTTATCTACGATACTCGTAAATGGTCAGATTGGACAATCCCACAAGGAGTATGACCATATAAAAACAGTAAGTAAGACTTTAGTTACCACAAACTTGTTCAGTTTTTATTGATGTTCGTATAGTAAAGAAAAAATGACCAAAAGGAATTTCCTTTATGGGAAATTGCATAAAAATATAAAACAGATGAGTACGGTATCTCTTTATTTAACAACTATAAAACCTATGAAACGGTCTTCAATTCATCAAAAGTTCTTATTAGAACGGTTTATGATGAGAAAGGAATTAATTTCAAGAATTTTATCAGTCTTTAGTATGACCTATCAGTATACCCAATAACTTTTGTCGTCCGAATTTAGACTTTTGACTGAAGACATTCTGTTCTACGGATCCTTACGTAAAGAAGTTATCCTAGTAGTTCTCCGATAAGGGATCAGACAGAGGGGTAAGGGTGGGACTTTAGTAAAATCTAGAGAACAGGACCCCTTAAAATGATATTGTTTACGATCTGTATAGAACGTCAGCACCGAAGACGGTGTCTGAAACTTTGTCTCTCGAGACTTAGGGGGAAAGGGTGGAGGAAGTCGTCCAGGTTCTGAGAAAAATTCCCTCTTATCTCCTCGTCGCAGACCCAGAAACACTGGGGTACCTGACGTCTGGTGGTCCGAGGAGACAGGTAGCCCTAAGAGGTCCGTTCTTATGACCTCACCTAACGGTACGGGAGGAGATCCCCTAGAAGGGTTGGGTCCCTAGCTTGGGTCAAGAGGTCGTAACGTCCGTCTACAAATGGTTGACTCGGTGGTCGTTTCGGGTTCTTCTGACCTCACCAGAAGGACTGGGTCATTAGTTTGACCCCAGGGGACGTGACGTCCATCTAAGAATCGGTTGACTCGATGGTTCCTTCGGGTCTCCCCGAAGGGTCCACCACGATCACCATTTCTTGGAAGGACGGTTACGTCGTCTACATTCTCTACACCCAAACTAGGGACCAAGCCCTTCTAGGGGACCTCCTTCGTGTCGTTGGGTGAGGTCATAAGAACGGACCTCTTTAGGGTACCTGTCTCCTCGGATCACTCGATGTCAGGTCTTCCAGTGTTTCTCAACCTGTGTTGACTTCGCTGACTCGTACGTGTGTACGTCTCCCTGTCTTATTTACGTAGTCCGACAGAAGGTCGAGAAGAGGTTAAGGACACCTAAAGTGGCACTCAACATCGTTCCCATGAGGAATTGACAATTAGGGATTAAAGTTCACCTACCGGATTAGGGTAACCCGGAAAATTACGTCGAGAGTCGGATGTCCCGAAAGTCGTCGTTGAACATCGTTCACCACTACGAGTCACAAAGGGACACTCATGAAAGATTCGACCTGAGAGTTCTTATCCCTGGGACCTCGTCGTATTCACTCACGTTATTCCAGACGTCCACTCTATATTCATGTACTATGTCCCACACACACACACACACATAATGGATATATATATATTACATATATATTCACACACATACATATATATATATATGTGTATGTTGAATCTAAACATCACTACACTTACTTTATTATTCTTAGGTCAATGCCAAACGTTAATTTGTCCTTTTCCTACGACATCACTTTACCTATCACTAAGTATATGTATTTACGAAATATTTGATATTTCTCAATTTTAAAGAGGTCTATAAACCGACTCTCAATTTGGTGAACTGAAGTTCGAGAGGTAGAATTCTTTCACTTCTAGTACAACTAACGATTACTGAAGAAGGTTCAACAGCCGTTTAATAGGTCTATATTACAGACACCGTTTGGGTAGTTCCACAAAACAAGTCTACCGCACATATACATTGTTTACACAGTAACAACCGAAAAGGGGGTATCCACAAGTTCTCTGCCATAAAAATGAATTGAGTCGAAGGACTACCAAGCATATAAGAGTTAAGGATATTTCTACTCTTTTTAAGTTTTCTTAGATTTCCAACGTAGATGAACCTACGAACGTAGCTACAACAAGTCCATCCTGAGTACCTCCATTATAAAGAAAGAGAAAGACCTTCTCTCAACAACTAGATAATTCTTGGAGTCATAAAAAGACGGAACTACTTAACGGAGAGGTGGGTAGTTTTGCACGTACGATCTGTGAGTCTTAGGAGAAGTCTTAGGGTGAGAGGGAGACACGACGGTACGTTCATGAAAGGGTCAGGAGACCTCAGACGAGGTTTCACGGAGAACTTAGGGAGTGGAAGAAAGGTAAGAGTGACAGAAGGAGGACAAGAGAGAAAATAGGAGAGAACGGATCTCAGAAGAGAAGACGGAAGACTACACAACAACACGAGGTGAGGTAGAAGGACTCTATATTTACCCCAGGAAGTGAGCAGACAAGTTTTGGAAAACCGAGAACTAAATGACAGAACGTCTCACTCGAGATTTCTAGGATGGTCCCGTAACATCCGGGTGTCACTAAACTGAAAAGGATGGTTGGGGGTGGGGGGTGGGGGTCGTAGGGGGAGTATGTAAGACACGAGAGTAGTGAGGTCCGATTCGTGAGGTGTCTCACAGTGTGTGTGCACGGAAAGAATATAAACAAGGAGACGGGTCGTGTTTGAAGAACAAACTTGGAATAGAAAATTCTGAACCGAGTTTACCCGGAACATGGCACTTTGTAAAAAACAAAAGAAGGAGTGTCAGTGAGGGTGATTCACCTTGATACGAGGTCGAGGGCACACGATGGTGACACGACTTAAGGAGGGTAAGGAAAAAGGTAATATCTCCGGTACAGTATAAGTACAGGTTCGGGGAATATTATTAATCCTGTCAACATATATGTCATCCCCGAATTATGTACAAACGACTAAACTCAGTGACTCCCCCGTACCTACAATCCCAAGCATACCTGTCCCACCCCTCATCTCCTGTCTCTCTACTAATTCATCCTTCAACTAACTGGTTCGTTGTCCTCGGTTCTGATGTCTCGGTCGGACCGGACCAGCTGATCTTCCCCGTGACGCAACTAACCCTCCGTCTTCTACAGCCAAGTTGTGGGGGTTGGATTGACTTAGAATCAAATGTCTTAACATTACACACTAATTATTATAGAGGAGTGAAATAATTCACTCTAACAGTACTCTTCGTTTACTTTTTTGTGAAATTTTATATTATATGTTACTAGATACACTTATCTTCAATGGGAGAAAATATATAACTTAACCGTTTTTCAAGTAAAAAAAAAAAAGACATTGTAATGTCTTTTGCCTTGCTTGAAAAACCGGTTGGGTTATATATACACACTGTCGAAAGAATAGAATGACCTTTCTTCTTCCGTGTATGTTAAGGGTCTAAAAGAGTTAATCGAGATCATGTCAAACTGGAAGGAAATGACCCCGAGGGTCCGAGACTAAAGAGGAGATAAATACTAAAGGAGGAGGGTTTATAAAAGTTTATATATTTAGAAATCCTGAACGATGTCGTCAAATTAGCAAGAAATGATATGAAACTTCTACTCTTCCTCCCTGAAAGAACGTAGGAAGAACTTATTACTGGTACGTCACCTTTTAATAACTAAGTACTCGGAAGGAACTTTAATTACGACTCCAAACCCTCGCCCCCTGTCACACAGTAAAGAAAACAGTACTGTCTCTTACGCCATTACATTTTCATCCACAGTAGTACGAACTACTTTCCTTGTCCGAAAAGAAAAGAACACACGATCCTAAGTCTTATCCGGTAAAGGTAGTAAAAATAACTCTTGGTGTAAAATTAAACTTGGTTGATGTCAACAGAAAATACGAAGAAAGTATGACACTACTTTTACTTAATCTATCGCTATAACATAAAATACTACACTATATTTCGTCGATGGTCTAAATAAAGTCCAGTGAAAACTCGAACAAAAATTCCCAATGAAAATCTTTAGATATTTATACGGTCCTTTTGAAGGTCGTCCCACCTTTATCATTTTGTGACCGAATAAAAACAACTCAATCAAACTAATAAATTTACACTTCCTACAGTCTTCCGGAATTTACTATTATGGGTGAGTTGTACATCATAAAATACAGTTGAAACACGAATATGAAGGCACAAGTCATGACCACCACCAAACCAACGATTCAGCACAGGCTGAAAGCACTGGCGTACCTGACGTCGGGTGGTCCGAGGAGACAGGTACCCAAAGAGGTCCATTCTTATGACCTCACCCAACGGTAAAGGAAGAGGTCACGAGTTATGATTTCCCTCATTTTTTCTACAAACTGTACCAGAAATGTAGTAGAACTTTAAAGGAACAACTTTCTTCGTTAAGAAAGTACTTTCATAACTGTATGTATACACGACTCGACTCCATTTTTATTTGATTACTTTAGACTATAATTTTCCCATTGATTTGATTGACTTGTGTACGGAAAAGAAAAAAGGGAGGTCACGGGGTTTTACGCGGCAGTACGAAAACTTGAGTTCTACAATCTATTCATATCGGTAATAGACCGACGACTTTGACTCGTCCTTTACCTCCTTACCAACTATTGAAACTTTTTCTAATAAGTCTAGTTATGGCTGTCAAATCACGTTCTCTTTTTCCTCTGCCACCTTTATGGTGTTCCAGTCTTAAAAAAAATTACTAAGTAATAACTCCATTTCGGGAGTACAAATTAGGTACCCTTACAGGAAACACATCCCACTTATATCTTGAGAATTAGCACTCCCAACTGGATGAAGAAGTAATTTTCACTGACACCTTCAACTATCCAAAAAGAAAAAAAAATTTCTCAACTACGAGGTAACCGAGACTGTATACTTTATATTGGTCTGACTTTTGTCTATCCCCTAAGTACCGTCTAAAAGTCTTCAGGTAATTTCAAAAGGGTCACGAAAGTATTAGTTTTAAGAAATATTATTTAGATCATCCTCTCCAACCCCACCCTCTCTCTTTCTCTCAATCCTATAAGGAGAATCCACTAACAATTACCAGACGTACCAAATCTTGTAGACGAAAATTACTTAAAAGTCTACTACTTTGATCGTCGGTTCCTTTTCGGCTCTTGTAGTACCGGTCAAACCTTTCCTCGTACGTAGGCCTTGACTACTTCCATGTGGAAACAATACCGTTGAATGGAAGTTCACTCTGTTACAATTAGGACGTATAATTCCGACATTACGACCTAAGGTAAACCGTTACAATAAAGATTCAATTTTTACTGTTGTTTAATCACTTTGTCCATCTCTAATGTTTTCTGTTCATGTGACGAGTTCAATCTGGACGAGTCATGGTTGATTGTCAAACCTTTCACAATAAAAAAAAGGGATCCAAGGTTCTTTACGATGATCTAAGAATACTTATAATTAAAATAGACGATAAAGAATAATTCACATAACAAGACCAAATCAACGATACAGTACAGACTGAAAAAATCCTGGGTACCTGGTATCGGGTGGTCGGAGGATGACAGTTACTCTAAAGGGTCCCTTCTTATGACCTCCCCCAACGATAAAGGAAGAGGTGTAAGTCAAATTAATGATATACAGTAAGTATGTGATTTACAATAAGTGAGTTCCTCGATAATTACGTCTAATTTGTACTATAAGTCAGATTACCAAACATATACAAATAAAGTATACTTATTGTCTCAGACAGAGATACACTTACGGATAGATATACATATACTTATTACAATAGTCTATTCCTAAAACCAATTGTCTGTAGTAAACACAACTAATGAGACAAGAAACCACAAACTTTACTCGGTCGAAACCTTCACATCTCCACTAATAGTACAGACAGAATGATCCAATGTATAAAATGAGACACCTACGATATGATCTAATCCTCCAATATGGGATAAAGAGGTAAATTTAGGAACGGTTTGGATAAATATAAAAATGAAATAAGGAGGAGGACTCGATAATTGAATATGTCCAAATCTACAATGAAAAAAGACAGAATTTAAATGGTAAGAGAATTCGAAGTTACAATTATATAAAAGTTTTTAAAACTTTGTGTGAGTACTAGGGGACATCTAAAATTACACAAGGGAAATTCAGAAACAGTAAAGTCTGTTTTAAAAAACAAAAAAGGATTTCACTATCTTAGTCTTAACATATATTTAACACATATTGACATACATTATATTCTTAGTACCAACGGTAAAGGAAGAGGTCCTTGATCTCTTTGATCTAGTAATTTACCGCAAAACTTCCTTTACTTCATCACTAGTTGTGCACATATACATATACACACACACACATATATATATATATATAAACAGACAAAGTTAAAATCATACCTTCTCTTTGACTTGTTGATTTGTTCGAGTCATCTCCTCTACCTTCTGTCTTAGAGAAAAGAAAACTAAGTCTTCAAGTCCATAATTACTATATAACGAAATTTATTAACAACGAATAAGTCTAGTTGTCACAGACTTTACAACTTTAGTGACAAAAAGTTTGATGACCCGAATATAAATAACGAAATATAAAAAAACAGAACCAACGAAACTTATCCATCGAATTATTGATTAAAGTGATCCTCCCGACTTTTATATGTTTATCAAACCTTGACATATACACACATACACACATATAAGGAGAGTTAAGAAATATAACAAAAGTGAAGTAGAATGAGAAGTTTCAGTTATTTAATTTCTTAGAAATTGTTACCAAAGTCACGAAAATTGTGTAATTTATGTTAACACTAGGTCATAGTCACTTTTACATATCATATTCCTTGTGGTGCAGTATACTCTTTACAAATAAAAGGTAAAAACTACATCCGGACATCTTGACCCTATTAAAAGTACAGACCAAATTAGAGTGAAGTCTCCCTTTCGCCAGGTCCTTTCACGTTTAAATACACGTGTACACATAAAATCAGAGAAAGTGTTCTCACTCCATGAAAGTCATGATCAAGTCAAGTCAAGTCAAGTCAGCACAGGCTGAGAAACGCTGGGGTACTTAGTGTCGTGCGGTCCGGAGGGACAGGTAGTGGTTGAGGACCTCAAGTGAGTCTAAGTACAGGTAGCTCAGTCACTACGGTAGGTCGGTAGAGTAGGAGCCAGTAGGGGAAGAGGAGGACGGGGGTTAGGGAGGGTCGTAGTCTCAGAAAAGGTTACTCAGTTGAGAAGTGTACTCCACCGGTTTCATGACCTCAAAGTCGAAATCGTAGAAAGGAAGGTTTCTTTAGGGTCCCAACTAGAGGAAGTCTTACCTGACCCACCTAGAGGAACGTCAGGTTCCCTGAGAGTTCTCAGAAGAGGTTGTGGTGTCAAGTTTTCGTAGTTAAGAAGCCACGAGGCGGAAGAAGTGTCAGGTTGAGAGTGTAGGTATGTACTGGTGACCTTTTTGGTATCGGAACTGATCTGCCTGGAATCAGTCGTTTCAGTACAAAGACGAAAACTTATACGATAGATCTAACCAGTATTGAAAAGAAGGTTCCTCATTCGCAGAAAATTAAAGTACCGACGTCAGTGGTAGACGTCACTAAAACTTCGGGGGTTTTTATTTCAGACTGTGACAAAGGTGACAAAGGTGTAGATAAAGAGTACTTCACTACCCTGGTCTACGGTACTAGAAACAAAACACTTACAACTCGAAATTCGGTTGAAAAAGTGAGAGGAGAAAGTGAAAGTCTATGATGATTTATACATAATTATAAATCAAGGTACTAAGAAAAATGGAAAATAAAAAATTAAATATAAAATATAAACACATATCAACCAATTGTTACAACACAATCAAAGTCCACATGTTGTCTCATAAAGTCAATGTATATGTACATAGACAAAACAAAGTATAAAAGAAGACTAAATCCATTATGGTACTATAAAAGGTTAATTTAATGGTTAAAAATTTTTACCATTTGAAGATGTCACAGATTTACAATGTCTATAAAAAGAATTACCTTTTATGAAGTGTTCTTTTATTTAATGAACTCCCTTCTACTTAGAAAACCAAAAGAAAAGTCAAAAAGATGTATAACAACAACAAGTCAACGATTCATGATAGGCTGAGAAACGTTGGGGTACCTGACGTTGTTCAGTCCGAGTAGACAGGAGGTGACAGAGGGTCTCAAACACGTTTAAGTACAGGTAACATCGGTAGAGTTGAAGACGGTGGGGGAAGAGGCAAACGGAAGTTAAAAAGGATCGTAGTCCCAAAAAAAGGTCACTCAACCGAGGAACACAGTCCACCGGTTTCATAACCTCGAAGTCAACGCCATAGTCAGGAAGGTCACTTATAAGACCTAACTAAAGGAAATCCTAACTGACCAAAGTAGAGGAACGATAGGTTCCATGAGAGTTCTCAGAAGAGGTCGTGGTGCTAAGTTTTCGTAGTTAAAAAGACGAGAATCGAAAGAAATACCAGGTCGAAAAAGGTAGGTATGTGTTGACGACCTTTTTGGTATCCAAACTGATATGTCTGGAAACAGTCATTTCATTACAGAGTCGTAAAGTGTAAGAAGACAACTGAGACTCCCAACGAGGTAAAGAAGATTTCCTAAGAACGGGTGTCATCATCTATGTAACCGGTAGACTCAAATTAGAGGGTAAGGGCAGGTAAAATCAAGTAACTAAGGATTTTACGGCTACAAGTGAGAGTGATAGGAGAAAGACGAACTGGTGGAGGTTAAATGGAACTAAGTACCTGGATTGTAAGGTCGAAGGATACGCTATAACAAGAAATATCGTAACCTGAAATGAAAGTGGTGGTCTGTATAGGTGTCGACTCACAACAAAGGTAAAACCGAGTCGGAGAAGTAAGAAAGACCTCGATAATCATTAACGGGAGACGAGAAGGGGTCATCGTATAACCTGTCGAAGACTAGACTCCCCGAGTAGAAGACCAAAGTATACAAAGACGGAAAATGATGGTAAGTACCTCAAGAGCACCGTTCTTATGACCTCACCCAACGGTAAGAAGGAGGTCACCTGGTGCCAAACAGTCTTGAGAAGTGGGACAGGACAAGCAGAACCAACCAGGATGTACCGTACCGAGTACCTAAGTGTCTCAATACGTTCGGGGAAACGGCACTGTTCCGACACTAGGTACTTCCCCAAAAGATGTACTCTAAAGATTAATTTTAGATACCTAAAAATTTATCATACGTAATATATTCGTAATATCAAAAAAAGAGTCACTTTTACATCGTTATTTTATATTTTATTAAAACCCTTCTATCTAACACAAAGAAAAACGAAGTTTGCAAAAAGATTGATTTTAAGAAAATCAGACTTTACCTTTTTCATACATCAGATATTTATTACGTCTTCAAAAAGGAATTATTTTTATGGTGTACTTTTTTATTTTAATAGACCCCTTTTGAGTAAAAAGGGGGGTATCGTGATAACATAATAAACACATTCAAGATATTAAAAAAAGGTCTTTCACATATCGTCCGGAACCCTTACAATCAAGATTCTATAAGTAATTCTTTAAATGAGTAAACTTGGTACAGACTCGGAAACTAAGTGAACAGCAAGGCACGGGGGGATGGGGGTGGTAGAACTAACGTGAGATTAACCTGTACAGTCTGAGAAACTAACATATGTTTCTTCGGTTAACTGACACCAACTTTGAGGTAGGTCACAGAAATTTTTTAAACACCACATCACAAAAACACCAGTACCTTGTCTTGACTAAAATACAAACAAATAGTCACTCGATGTCACTCTCTTTTTAAATGTCAACCCTACTTTCAAACTCGTTTTTAACTTAAGTCACAATTAATACTTTCCGGTTAAAATGGTGTCTCTTTAGGTCCAACACACATGTAAAGATCCATCCGTCACGGTAGGCTATTATAGTCGGAAGAGAATACCAGCCTCAAGTCACAGGTCTCTCCTCAAAAGATGGTGACTGACATCTCTTATTTCTTTGTGACTGACTTCCTCTACCAAGACTGAAACTTGAGGATCCCCTCCGGCATACAGGGGTGTAAACGTGAGTGTCCGGAGTCTTCTCTTTCCTTAACCCCCGACCTCACCAAATCAGGTCAAAAGGAAGTGTAAGGTGACAGACTCGTTCGAGCTTTCCTCTCGTCTATTTACCCGCCTTTAATCTTAACTAGAGGTACCGTTACTGAACGGAGACGACCGAGGTGTCTATCTATTCACAAGTTCTCCCTCGACAGATCAGGGTGTGTAAACATCTATTTATCTGAGACCCCCTTTTTAATACGAAAGTCCATGTTTATAATATGAAATCCGGGAAAATTCCCCTCAAAACAGTCACTGCGTCCGTTCCAGTCTTGTCGATATTAATAGATTCTGAGAAGTCCGTGTTATGGACAAAACCGAACTTAATGAGTCCGTTAACTCTTTTTAAGAACACAAAGAACCGAACTGAAAAGGTATGACCGTTATATAAGACGAGTCTAAGTAGGTCAGTGAAGGGTAGATGGGAGAGAGACCAGAATAACTTTCAAATCATTCAACACGGTGTCAGATATGAAAAAGAAGGTAAACACTTGTCTTACACTCAGACAAGTCTGTTAGTCTTACTTGTCTACTTGAATGTAGCGGACTCGACCCACTCGACTTCCCCCTAAGTCACTCAAAGAAACTCCCCCCCCTCTGTCTAAGGAGGGGACGACCCTCCTTAAAGAACTGAGAGTCATAGAAAAAAATTTGAAATAAAACTTCATAGTCATTAAATTTTTTATATGGAGTCACCGTCGGTCCTAAGTAGGGGGTCGAGACAATCTTCGACTCGAGTCACCAAAACAAAGGATACGTGTACGGAGTGAGAGATAGGTAGTAAAGTTACATCCACCAGGGGTCCCAAGGTCGGAGTAGGAGGAGTGGGATCAACGGTGACTAAGACTTTAGGTCTAGAGGTTGGGTGTGGAAAGGATAAAAGGTTGGCGAATGAACATAGGAAAGTTTGAGTCGTATAGGATTTGACTTAAGTAACAGAGATAAGCGGGAGTGGAATATAGACGATAAGTAAAAATAAAGTGTTGATTCAAATATTGTAGTGCTAGATGACTTAAAGATGACTTAGAAGGTTCAATCTCCGGTACCACAATAAGAACGGAGGGTATAGGTAAGTACAGTTTAAACAAAGTACGTGTCGAGTCTTTTCTTTGTTTTAAGGATGGTAGGACCTTGTGTCATAAAACACCCCTCCTGTTTGTTATTTATTACTTCATTTACAATTTTTATTACAATCTTTTAATTAATTCCTTTCCCTCATATCCGACAGTCTCTTATATATTAAGATATATCCCTCAATTCCTTCCAGAGAGAAACCCTGACGGTTAACTAATCTCTGAACTTACTTTACTCCCTCATTTGGTACGTAGATAGAACCCCCTTCTCTCAAGAACTGTCTTGTCGTTCAAGTTTCCAGGACTCCACCCTCACATGAACCACACGACCTTTTTATTGGTTTCTCCGACCACCTCGACTTTGCCTCCTCCGTCCGAACTCATCATCCTCTACTTTAGTCTCCTCGTGCCAGTCCTCACTCCGTCCCTAAATATAGTCACAACTTGGAATCACATTCTTGCGATGTTTCCGAGTAACTTACTTTTTTAATTTCTCAAGTTTACTTCTTACCTGTCTCTAGACAATCTAAAACGTTCAAAATGAATCTCTAGATACAAGTACACTTAAGACAAAACCCTCTCTTTACTAAGTACAATAGACAAAAAATCTCCAACCTGAAAAGTCCTTAACTTGGACTATATTTCGGTAAACTCCTTTTCACGTTATTTGCAAAGAACCATTTAACGGTACTAAATTACAAGTTATAGAACCCAGTTCAACCTCTGTTACGTTTTCCTGGTGGGTGTTTGCATACATACTGCAAAAGAAGATGGAGGGAATTTGGTCATATAATGTCTTTGATAACAAAAACAAAAACAAAAAACGACTCTTGATTAAATGACCCACTTTGAAGGTAACGATGTACAATGTCATTTAAACTGTACCTTCTTAAAATAAACAGAAAGAAAACGGTCCTATCCTTATACAAAAGTAGAACTCTCCTAAGTACTTTCAGAATGGATAAGTTTTATCGTCTGTCTCATCCATCCGAGAACTTGAAGTCCTCCCTATATAGAGGTCTTGGACCTTTCAGGAGTTTAAACATTTAAAATGATCTCTTATATTGAAGACACTTTAACTGAGTATCGGTACTTATTCCTTGTGGTTTTGGTACCTCCATGTGTCTCCGACAAGTCAGTCAAACAGAGTGAGTGATAAGAGTATCTCACTTAAGTAACACAAGACGTGTTTTTTAAGATTAATAATCGACAGTGCCTAGTAAACTTGACGAATCCTTATGAACTTTGATACTTACATTTTAACGGGGTTTCTGACGTAAAAGACAAGTAGAGAAAAAAAAGAAAAACTGTCCCCGCCCCCACCCGCCCCCCTTCCCTCAAGATCAAATACAAACTTTTCATAGGTCACTACTAAATAAGAGAATACTTCATCGACTCTACGTGATCGTCTGAGAGCCACACATTTCCCAATTAGAAATACGGTAGACCGTACTTTAAAGAGAAACACTGGTCGAAAGTTTACGGTAGACATCTCTCCTTATTACAGAAGGTTTTAACGACTACCCCGTTTCGAAAACAGTTCATTAAACTAAAACTGACTATAATCGAGAATAATTTACATATTAGGTCATTCGACATTATATCTTTTTCCCTTCTAAATAAAGATGACACATTATAACCGTAATAAAAATCCATTAAAGTTATTCGGATACCTCTTACTTTTAAATAAGTATCTTATTAATTACAAGAAATTCACACCGAAGGCTGAAGAGGAGTAAATCTTTTTAAACATTGAATACTTTACTGTGTCCTGTTTTCAATGTCAAACTCCCAGACAATAACTCTTTCGAGAAAGAGTATACGTTTACTCGGTATTATGTTAAAATCGACTTACAACTTGAGTCTTTTCTTGACATTAGTGTCTTTGAACTTATTTTTTTAAAAAGACATTAAACACAGGGAGGGGGTAGGGTGGATTTTATTTTCAGTAACAAATTTTTACATTACCAAAAGTAAGGGTCCAACTTGGGAAAAAATAATTAGAACGGAACAAACTACACTTCTTGTTGACATTCTAAAGTCGACTGAAGGTACATCTGAACTTAGGGGGTAGACAGGCACTTTACGACACCCCGGGAAGTTCGGTTGGTCGCTGACTACCATGGGGTTCTCCAAGAAGTGGACTCAGAAAGTAAGTGCCTTAACGACTTAGAGTCAATGCGATGTATTTCGTCCATTCCTTAGAAAATCGGAACCATCGTGCAAGTCTTATTCTTTGTCTTTCTGGGAACCCAAGAACGTATCAAAGTCCGGTTATAAAATTACAAAAGTACCCGTCAGGTAGAAAACATCCCAGACATATATCAACAAAAAGACCACTGACTTCAACCTCCCCTATTTTCGCTTTTGCCGTCTATACGATTATTATGGGATCACTTCACCCTGCACTACCCTTAGAGTTTCCTTCACAAAATACTCTACCTTACGTCTACTGTGTCTGTGTGGGGACCTGAGCACGTGTATGATTTCCGACAAAAGAAACTTCTTTTTCAACTGGGATTTTATTGGAAGGGAGAGGGTAAGCGTAAAGCTCATCTATCGAAATTACCTCGTATTTGTGAGGAATGTGTTCCTCAAGAATACAGTGTCGGTAGGACAGACTATGTTTCTTAGGGGAAATCTTCCTCACTTGTCAAGGGAACGTAAAACTGGAGAATAGTCTGGTCTCCGGAATTCTCCAATCCGTCTCGTCTTGACTATCAGACGGAAGATCTGAACGTTGACTTTCCTTTAATCTCACAACGTCTCTTGATTTCGTCCTTCTTCGTCTTGTTTCGTCGAGTGTGACATTCCTCTAAACAAAATGGGGTTTATTTTTACAATAAGGAAGGTACAGGACCGATAACATTTATCACGACGTTACTTGAACCCCACGTACACAGAAAACTTTTCTTTCACTCTCAACGAGTCAACACAGGTTGAGAAATGGTGGGGTACCTGACATGTGGGGTACCTGATATGTCAGGTACCTTAAGAGGTCCGGTCTTATGACCTCACCCATCGGAAAGGGAAGAGGTCCCCTAGAAGGGTAGGGTCCCTAGTTTGGGTCCAGAAGGTGTAACGTCCACCTAAGAAATGGTCGACTCGGTAGTCCCTTCGTGCACAGAAAATCTTAACACCAAAAGAGTCCTATGTACGGGATAATCACCCTAACGACCCAGTATACCATCAACATAGGGATCATAAATTTCCTTACAGGTATAACAAGAGATATCACCGACATAGTTAAATGTAAGGGTGGTTGGTACATATATTACGTTATAATGAGTCGGTATTTTTCCTTGCTAAAACTCAGTCAACATCACTCCACCCACTTGGACCTCGGACAAGATATCTTACTTCATTCAGTCTTTCTCTTTTTGTTTATAGTATATAATTGTGTGTGTGTATATATATATACCTTAGATCTTTTTATCATGACTACTTGGGTAAACGTCCCTTCCTCATCTCTACGTCTACACCTCTCGTCTGAGCACCTGCGTCGTCCCCTTCCTCTCCCGCCCTGCTTAACTCTTTCACCGTGACGGTATATATGTGATAGTACACCTCCTGTCGGTCGATCACCCTTCGACGACACATTGTGTCCCTCGGGTCGGACCGCGAGACACTACTGGATACCCTCACCCCTCCCTCCGAGATCTCCTTCCTCTGTATATATATATACATTAAGACCGACTAAACGTAACATATCGTCTTTGGTTCTGTTGCAACATTTTGTCAATAAGGGACAAAAAAAAATTTTTCAATGAAAAAAAGGACTAATATTTGTATTTATGTAATAATACATCTTTTAAGTTTCTTATGTTTTTCATGATTTCTTCTTTTATTTTTTAGTGGTGGGTATTTACTATTGATAATTGTAAAACCGGTTGTAAAAAGATTCATAGAGACAACACATATACATTTGTGTATATATAATACACATGAGAATATTTGACATAATATCAGGACGACAAAATATGGATGACATAAGTAACTTGTAGTACAAATAGTAGGATATAGAGAGACCTAGTCAATGTAAGAATAATTTCTTACTATACCACTAAATCGAATAATCCTATAAAGATTAATACCGTATAGTATTTATTACGACGTAATAACGTAGGAACATCGAGTAAACATAATAGAGGAATCTTATTTAAAATTCGTAACCCGTAAAGCCACAGTTTCTAATACGAGTAACTATGTCTAACGGGTTATCATCCCCTGGACTGTACACAACAGTGAGGGGAGATACCCGACACCTAGACACCAGTAAAAAGTGGTACAATGGGGAGTAAGGGAACCCAACAATGAACTGACACCAACAGTGTATATACTTGTAAGGTGAGACTACTGGACACAAAGATTTTCTCTCTAACTCGTTTTGTCATAATATTCATAAACTCTTGGACGAAAACTTAATATACAACTTTTAAAAGGTGTGTTAAGGTTTATTCAGGAACATTCGGTTACTACATAAACGACGGAATGAAGTAACACAAATCAACAGACAAGTTGTGTTCTTCAAACTTAACATCAAAGTCTACAGTACGGTAAATATTGGGTCCAAACCTTCTTTTAGTTGTAAAAAAATTATAGAGAACACACGGTCTCAGAAGGTGACTACAGAGTACATTTGTACTAACAACACATTTTGTATTAATACTGACCAAACGTTTAGTCCCTCCGATTCATTCGACGGATGATACCGTTTCGGTCATCACCACTTCCGCCCTAAACTTGGATCCAGACAAACTTTCTGTAGTCCGTTGTTTTAATCCGTCTTACATTAATTTACGACTATACATATTGTGTAACTAGTGACTCCTTCCGAAAGAATAGAGAGGAACGATAAGAAACCTTGAGACGTAAGTTTACCCATATAGAAAGGAAAAGAGGAAACGAAAAGTGCAGAGAAAAAAAGTGTCGATAAACATTCCAGAGGAGTCTGTTGGTAAAAAGGAAAAACGTAAAGAAAAAGTATCGCTACTAGAACTAGTGACGGAGGACATGTTACAGTCCTTAGAGACAGGTATGAAGAAGTCCGTGAGGTGGATAGTCTAGATTAGGGAACTTAGATAAACAGTAAAGGTGACATATTAGCATTCCCTAAACTAAATCTAGTATCGACTTACCAGATCACCGAAAGGGATGAAAGAAGCTAAATTCAGACTTTAACCGTTATTCAAGTACTAGACTCGGTGTCAGGAGAGGGTCAGAACAAAAACGACTGACATATCTCGAAGAGGTAGAAACCGACGTTTCTTATATTAGTTAAACTAAAACCATAACTGGTAGACCACTACAGGTACACATCTCAGAAGAGAACACAACAACCTCCTCCCACAAACGATACTGGTCACGTAAGAGAACCGTCTTGAGATAATCGGAAACGGGACGAAGTAAGACATGAGGATCCGGTTTAAAAGGACAATGAGGTCCATAAAGAACTGAAGGATAAAAACGTAAGGTCAGGGGATATTACTTTTCCTGTAGTAAAACCCCACAATCAAGATCTTACAGAACATACAGAAGTATCTTGGCAAGTTGAAGTTGAAGAAGTCGTAATGACCAACCCCGCATCTGAACCTAATGACACTATAACTTACCAAACGGAACCTTTACTTGTCTCTAGTAAGACAGTAAAAACTCTAACGTAGGTTCATGACGTAAAGTCTGAGAAAAGAACTGATATTCCCTATGAGGTAAAGAAGATTCCCTAAGAACGGGTGTCATTATCTATATTACCAGTAGACTCAATTTAAGTGGGTAAGCTCAGGTAAAATCAAGAGACTAAGGATTTTACACTTGTAAGTGAGAAATGGTAGAGGACAAACTAGTGAAGGTTAAACGGAACTAAGTACCTGGATTGTAAGGTCCAAGGATACGTTATCACGAGAAATGTCGTAGCCTGAAATGAAGGTAGTGATCAGTGTAGGTGTTGACCCACGACAAAAACGAAACCGAGACAGAGAAGTAAGAGAGACCTCAATAAAGAGGTGACTACAGGTCATCGTATAACCCGTGGATGACTGGACCCCTCAAGTAGAAAGTCACAGGATAGAAAAACGGAAAAGTATGACAAGAACCCCAAAAGTTCCGTTCTTATTGACTTCACCAAACGGTAAGGGAAGAGGTCACCTGGTGGAAAACAGTTTTGAGAAGTGGTCGTGGGCAGGTAGAACTCACCGAGATGTGTCGTATCGAGTATCAAAGTAACTCAATTTGTTCCGACACCAGGTACACTAGTCTAACCAATCAAAAGACACTAACACCAAAAGTCAGACAGACGAGAGACTACCTCTTCCTATTCTCCGAGTACCTTCGAAGGACTACCCTCTCTGACTGACTCCCCCTTTAACCTAGAACAAGACTACCCACCCGGAAGGAGTCATTTAGAAATTAGGTTAAAAGACAACTACCTACCCCGACACAAGGGAGGGACAACAAATGGATCCCGGTTTGATACCACGTCCATACTTCTATTACCACTGGAGGAAGTTTTCTAGGTTACGTACGAGACGACGTGAGTCATGGAGGTTGGGACGTCGTTCCGGTAGCGACTGGGCGTGGAGACGGTCTTAGAGGACCTGAGAGTCCCGTTCAGACTCAGTCTATTTTTTTCCTGTCTACTTATTTCCTGTCTTTACCATACTTGGATTGTCTTCGCCTTCTATAATTCTTCTCCACCGTTCTTATGTGTTTTCTTGATATGTTTTTGCTAGAAGTCCTGGGTCTATTAGTACTGCCACACTAGTGAGTGGATCTCGTCTGTAGGACCTTACACTTCAGTTCACCCGGAATCCTTCGTAGTGATACTTGTTTCGATCACCTCCACTACTTTAAGGTCAACTCGATTAATTTTAGGATTTTCTACTACGACACTTTCACGACGTGAGTTATAACGGTCGTTTAAACCTTTTGAGTCGTCACCGGTGTTCTGACCTTTTCCAGTCAAAAGTAAGATTGGTGTTTCTTTCCGTTACTGTGTCTTACGAGTTTGTTGACGTGTCAACGTGAGTAGAGTGAACGATCATTTCATTACGAGTTTTAAGAGGTTCGACCCGAAGTTGTCATACACTTGACACTTTAAGGTCTACAGGTTTGACCAAAATCTTTTCCGTCTCCTTGGTCTCTAGTTTAACGATTACAGACAACCTAGTACCTTTCTCGTTCTCTCAAGGTCTTTTTGTAGATAAAGACGAAATAACTGATACCGTTTCGGAAACTGACACACCTAGTGTTATTTGACACCTTTTAAGACTTTCGCTACCCTTATGGTCTGGTGGACTGGACGGAGAACTCTTTAGATATACGCCTAGTCCTTCGTTGTCAATCTTGACCTGTACCTTGTTGTCTGACCAAGGTCTATCTTTTTCCTCATGTAGTTCCGACATATAACAGTGGAACGAATAAATTAAATATACGTCTCATGTAGTACTCTTTACGACCTGACCTACTTCGTGCCCGACCTTAGTTCTAACGGCCCTCTTTATAGTTATTACGGTCTACACGTCTACTGTGGTGGGAATACCGTCTTTCACTTCTTGATGACTTCTCAGAGAACTACTTTCACTTTCTCCTCTCACTTTTTCAACCGAATTTTCAGTTGTAAGCCTTTTGATTCTAGTACCGTAGACCAGAGTAGTGAAGTACCCTTTATCTACCCCTTTGTCACCATTGTCACAGTCTGAAATAAAACCCCCCGAGGCTTTAGTGAGGTCTACCACTGACGTCGGTATATTAATTTTCTGCGAACGTGGAATCTTCTTTTCAATACTGGTTGGATCCGTCGTATAATTTTTCGTCTCTGTAGTGAAACGGTTGTTTTAGACAGATCAGTTCCGATACTAAAAAGGTCATCTGTAGACACCTACACTCTCAACCTGATATTTCTTTTGGCTCCCGGTTTCTTAACTACGAAAGCTTGACACCCCAACCTCTTCTGAGAACTCTCAGGGAACCTGACGTTCCTCTAGGTTGGTCAGGTAGGAATTCCTTTAGTCAGGACTCATAAGTAACCTTCCTGACTACGACTTTGACTTTGAGGTTATGAAACCGGTGGACTACACTTCTTGACTGAGTAAACTTTTCTGGGACTACGACCCTTTCTAACTCCCGTCCTCCTACTCTACCAACCTACCATCGTGGCTGAGTTGCCTGTACTCATTTCAAACTCATTTGAGGTCCTCAACCACTACCTGTCCCTCCGAACCGCACGACGTCAAGTACTCCAGCGTTTCCCGATCTGTACTGACTCGTTGACTTGACTTGACTTGACTACATATTGTGTTACCCTCACCTCCCCAAACTTTACACTCCTTCGAAGTCCCCAACTTTCAACTGAATCTTCTACCGTGTCTTCAACACCCTGGAGTCCCACCAAAGTTTCCTCATCTACTCTCGACGTCTCCACTCTTACTTACCTTCATCGGAGTTTACCGAACTAGTAAAACGTGAGAAAAGGGTCTAGGTCATTTCTATAGTCCTTCACCAGTAAATGAAGTTTATCAACTTGCAAAGGAAAACTTCTTCAGAAAAAGAAGTTGAAGAAGGTAAATCCTGATCCTACGTCATGACATATCCCTTTCTGTCATAATCGTCTAGACTTGTTATTAGACTCGAGTGACTAAAAAAAAAGGTCGTTATAAAAAAAAGTCAGAAGGAGATCAATGAAATAGGCATACTTCAGTAAATAAAAAAGAATTATAAATAAATAAATCGACACGGTCCAGAATCGTACACCCTACACCCTAGAAATCAACATCTTCAACTTGGACCCGGGGGAAGTAACCCTCACACCCCAGAATCGGTGACCTGGTGGTCCCTTCAGGAACATACTTCAGTAAAATAAGAATGGTGTGGGATCATTTCATCTATCCAGGATAAGGATAGGGGTAAAATGTCTACTCCTTTGACTCCGTGCCTCGTTGGTCCACTGAGTAAGTTCCAGGGTCTCGATGACACCCCTCCTTGTCCTGGACTTAGACCGAGATTGTCCGGGGTCTCACGTCGAAGGGGGAAGGGCGGGGAGGGGAGGACGACAAGACGAAGGGACAGTGGGATCTCTCCCTGTACCGGGAAGGGACCGTGAACACCTTTCACACTTCTGGGGTGGGGATGTCGTTCAGACAAGTTCGCCGTCGTCCTAGATATCCTTCTCCGGTGGGTGAGGGTCCCGAACCACCTACCACCGCGAACCCCCGATAAGATCCGAGAGGGGTAGACGAGGAACCTCTCAGAAAGAGACATCACCGAAGGACTCCTCGTTGTCCACTGGTGTCCTTTTCCTTCTTCGACTCGGGTAGCTCATCAGAATGGAAGGACTGTGGTTTGTCGATGACACTGGTTAGTGAAGTGAGAGTCGACGGACTGTCAAGGAAGGGTTCACGGGGCTGTCTCGAGCCACGGGACCCAGGGAGTTCTACTGGATCTCACCCCAACACCCCCTCCACGACTGAGAACCCTCAGACAAACACACGAGGGGTAACCCCCAGTCGTCCACACCTCGATCACTTTTTCCCGTGACGATAGTGTACGGGACGGTGTAGGACCCCCCGATTCGTGACCCTTGACCTCACCCCTGTGGACCGGGCAAGGAACCTCCCTCCCCGCTCACTACACCCACTGTCAGTGGGACTTCTCTCGGTCCGTCACGGTACGGAGGAACCACCCTTTCCTCCCGGAACAGGACTTCTCGGTCTGAGGGTCCGGTGGACCCTAAGGTCCCACAAGAGATCGATAGGACGACACAAGACTCCTCACCCCTTCTCGACCTTCGATTCCCCGTTTTCGGTCTCGACGGAGTCTCTCACAGGGGGATGGAACCTTAGGACCAATCAACTTGTTACTCGTAGAGACACGAAGTCGTAAGAGGACACAGATTCCAGGGGGTAGGGTCTTTCGTGAGCCGGGACACGGTTGGACGGTTTAAACGAGTCATGTCACCCCGACGATCACTCTCGTCATCAGTGCCCCTAGTATGTCAGTTTCGCCGAAGGAGACTAGTTTAACAGTTTAGGAAACTGTGTCAGTACAAGCAAAGACCGTAGTCACAACCCTTTACCGACCTCATGACCCGTGTCTTCCACGAGTCACTTACAATCAACGCCGTCAGTCGTCGCAACGAGAAGAGTAGGTCGAAATAGTCCACTCTGTTACCCTCGGACACAACTATCCGACTCGTCGAGACATCGAACCCGACATAACAGACCTTCGGGACTGACGTTAGCAGTGGGTGAATGAGTGACGTGCTTGGAAGGATACGGAGTCAAAGAATTAGACATTCTTCACACATAGCATCACGGATATAAACTCCCAAAACTACTTCTACTCTTTTTTTTCACTTTTTACAATCACCGAGTTAGTACAGTTTAAGAAACACTGGGGTACCTGATATCGAACGGTCCGAGGAGACAGGTACCTTAAAGGGGTTCGTTCTTATGACCTCACCGAACGGTAAGGGAAGAGGTCCCCTAGAAGGGTTTCTGATTCCCTCTCCCACGTGTTTTCGACAGATCGTGTCAATACACTGTTAGTCTTCGGACTCTAACACGAGTTTTCGTGACAAGTCGTATGAAAGACACCCAACGAGGTCGTGAGACGGTCGACGTAGAGTATCGGGTCCGTCGTACGACGACCGTCTTGGTTTTTAGCCCAATACACTGGAACTCTACAACCAATGAGACCATTGGTGAATGGATTACACGTAATGAAGTAACTTAGGTGAGTTCTAATGTTTTATCGATAAGGAGAACAGTATCGGGTAAAGTATCTACCCTTTAGACTCGATATGTCTTCTACACTGAAATAGATTTGGGTATTTATCACCCCGGTCTTATACTTGGGTCCTTTAAACTAAGGAGCCTGTTGAAAATTGGTGAAAGAAGGTAGGAACGACGAACCCTTAGGCTTCCACTTAGTCGGTATTAGGTCCTGGGAATCTACGGTAAACCTAAACCCCCCCTAATGAATCACAGGAGATGAGTCAAAAGAGAAGAAAGGACAGATGGAGTCTCTCAAGACAGACGTTGTCTACTCGAGTACCCAGACTTTACGAAACTTTTAACCTTGTGTGATAGAATTGTGTCAACCATTATATGGTTCGTCTGTTTTATTTTGAACCATCTCAGAATTGCTACCTAAAAAGGTAAGCTTAAGTGAATACACTACAAGGAAATTCGTTGCCTGTAGTGGTGGATTACCCGATAAACCTTATATAATATAAACCTTTCCCGATTCGACCTGTGTTCTACCATATCAACGAGGGGTACCTTGAACCATCGTAGATGTAATCAGGGACTTTGTTTCACAAAACCCTGTTTTCCTCAAAAACCTCGTGGTCTCGAGACGACGACGTCGTTTCCTCACAAAAGATATCCTACTAAATCAAAAATAAGATACTTCTTGTCACTTTATAAAAGTAGGAAGAACCGATGGAAATCATGATCAATTCCCACTCACCTAACGTGACCTCAATGTCCGTCGATGGAAATTTTTACGTACTTGACAGGGTGAAGTCTTTACGTACGATAAAATCGTGCACGATGAAATTCGGTTTGTTATGTGTAACATAACTAATCCGGATTCCTACGTGGAACGTATGTGGCAGTTTGTGTTCTCCGATTCGTCAGTCCCACTGTGGATGTGAAACCCCTGATTATCTATACTCTGACCACTGTTTTAACTTTTAGATATAACTTTCCTTGTAGTTAGTCCTGGAAACTTTTGACATACTTACCTTTACGATAGAGAATGATCCCGGGACCTGTACTAGGATACAACTTATAGTTATAAGACACGGTTTGTTTGGCGATCCTTAGTGATTGGTTCGTTGACATACGTACTCCAATGTAATTTCTTTTTAGATTGCCTTCCTTAAAAAAAGGTCCCTTAAAAGAGTCACTGCTTAGGTGTAGGACTTTAAAAGGACCAACGCTCTTAACTTTTCCAAGAGGTTCCTTTGTAGTGTGTGACACGCCTTGGGATGTAGTTTTTAAGACTGGGCCGTTTCCATAAATATTTCTAGTAAACACTCGTAAAGTCGGTTTACGTTTTAAACGGAAAATAACTATGAAATTTACTATGACAGTTACTACGGAGATTTTTCTTTCTGTTATTGTTGTTGTTGTTTTTTTTTTGGTTGTAAGAAAATCGTACGTCATATAAGACTTTTATAACACACGAGACACTCATACGTACAAAGTCAAACTTTTACTGAAAAAAAGGGGGGAAAAGTGTACCGTTAGACTAAAAACGAACAAATAGTTTTAGTCTCGATTTCCGAAAATCCGTTGTATACAAGTAACTGTGACATAGGAACCTTTATCGATGAGAAAGAAATAAGGGTCGGGACGTATATCGGTTTCTACAGTCTCGTTGCTTCCATTTTTACTGGGTTCAGGACGTCAAAGGTTTACGGTCTGACATGAGTTTAAATGAGGACAGAGACTACTTTACTTTTTTCTTTCTGTTCTATCACTCGGTAAGTACTTCGAAGTCCCATAAGTTAAACTTCCTCAAATAAGACTCCAAAAACGTGAAGGATGAAAAATTTGTAGTGTGGACAGACAGAAAAGATATTACAACCACACACTTCACCGTCCCTAACATCCTTCTAACGGATCTCCTCCCGTACCGTTGGGTGAGGTCATAAAAACGGACCTTTTAGGGGTACCTGTCTCCTCGGACCACCCAATGTCAGGTACCCCAGTGTTTCTTAGTCTGTGTTAGAAATTTACCGTTGGAATTTTCAGCCGCTGGGTCTATTAAGAGGTTTAAAGACCTAGTACTTAAGACTTGAAAACCTTTAATAACTAGATTGGGAGAGAGTAAAATATTTACTCTTTTCAGTCCGGGTTTCTGTCTTTCGTAAGTACCGTACCAAGTAATCGTCGTCAGGTCGAAGACTCATAAATACTCAGTCGGACAACATACATCGGAAATCAACACCTAGTTTTATCACAATAATGCACCCTCTACGACTCCTCTGCTTACTGATTAAACACACCTCTCCCCTTCAGAGTTGTTATATCTATTTTCGGAAGTAGTAAGACATAGGGATCCCTATCGTATCTCCGTCGTAAAGTGTCGGACAAATCTGAGATACCCGTCAAATAGAGGAAACAGTAGAGGGTCACGGACACGTTTGTCGTCGAGGACGGGTGCGATTTGATTAACGTAACTAAGAACTAGTAAACCGAAAATAGAACCCTCATTTTTCCAGTCGTCATGGGTCTTGGTTGAAGTGGGTTCTCACTTTGATATACGGACGAATACACACTTTCCTTTATCTGTAATTTTGACGAATTAAAAAAGGGTCATCGTCAGAAGTCATGTTTTGTACGGGACATAGATAAAACAAACAGAAGACTATAGAACTACTCCCGAGACAACTCTTTTAGGTTTTGGAATCCTTTATGAAATAGAACTTTTCACCCACCGACTACACACAATACAAAATAAATATTGATAAAGACATAGAACAAAAGGATCAAAAACTACAAAATATAGTCATTCAACCCCTTTAATAAAAAAGACCAACTTAGAGACTATCAAACCTGTTTAGACTCGGATAGAAAAATAAAGATTGGAATCTGCCGGGTCTTTCACGTGTCCTGTCGATTCGTTCACACATCGGCGGAACCTGTTATGTCTTACGGGAAACGAACCCGACGGTCCAAACATTTTTTATATAAAGACTGGGTAGATAAGTACGAGGACACACTTCAACTCCCGATAACAGGAACGACCGTCGTAAGTCTTGAGACAAAGACTGTTTGGTCAATATATAACCCTACGAAGCCTACACAGAGTCAGGTAAGTCCGACGGTATTGTTCAATCTGACCCACCAAATTTGTTGTCTACAAGTAAAGACTGTTAAAGACTCCAATCTTTGAACTCTAGTCTCACGTACCAACCCAAGACCACTCCTGAGAAAAGGTCCAAAATCTGTTGGTCAAAGAGGGACAACAGAGTGTATCACTTTACTCTCGTCCGATAGAGAGACCGGAGAATATTCCTGTGATTAGGATAAGTATTCCCGATGTAGGAGTACTGACTTAGTGGAGAGTTTCCGGTATGTTTATGGTAGTGGAACCCCTAATCTAGAGTTGTATACTTAAACCCCCACATCCCCGTCGTCTCACTGTGTTTGTAAGTCAGATATCGTCCTACATTTATAAGAAAGAAAATCTTAAACGACACGGAGTTTCTGGGAAAGTAAAAAAGTTTACAGAACGAAGTCCCTTTAAAAGAAACCGAACCCAATGACTAGACTGACTGTGGTGAATTAAAATAACGTGAAACTTTGTCTCGAATAAACGATTTCACTACCTTAAAAAAAGGTCTTTTGGTCTTTAACGTCACTTAATACATGTTACACGGGTGATAAAATCTCAACCGACCCAAATACGAAACTTTTCGGTAGTATCTCATTAAGACTTTTTGTATGATTTTTGATCTTCCGTTTTTTACATCAACGAGTCACGTTCACACATTAATGAATCATCTAAAAGAACGAAAGACTACTGTTTAAACCGTTGAAGAAGTCCCCATCATATAACCCTTCACACAATTAACATGGTGTATAGACTACCGCCAAATGTACTAAAAAGAGATTTAGAACGGACAGATGGATGTCACTACTGACTTTGATATAAGGAGCGAATATGCGGGAAACTTCATGTTCAAGTGACTGAACAAATACCATGTCGGACATGTCGAGTGACCTTGAAGACCCCTTTCCCGTGATACAAGACTTATTAAGTTGCTCAATACAAGTCACCCACGACCCCTCATGGTATTCCCATCCTCTAAATTCAAGTTATTGACAAGATAGTGATATTAGTAAAGTGAACCCTCTCCCAGAGTTTTACACAATATACAACCATCTACTTTTCCGTGGAACAGGAATAAAACGGTTGATCATTCTTTACGATCGGTTCCTATCCAGTTCCCGTTTCTCATCACCTTCCACCATATGAATCGACAAGGTCTTCCACTTTGTATGAATCACTACGAGGTCACCGACGACGACAATGATAACCAGTCTTTCAAGCAAGTCCAAAATTTTTGGTCTTACTTGAAAAACCGGTCAGGTTATAAATGCCATTAATTCACGATTGACATGTTCCACCCGAAGGGTCCACCACGATAACCATTTCTTGGATGTACGGTTACGTCCTCAGCATTCTCTGTGTCCAAGTTAGGGACTCAACCCTTCTAGGGGACCTCCTCCTTTACCGTTGGGTAAGGTCAAAAGAACGGACCTCTTAGAGTGCCTGTCTCCTCGGACCACCCGACGTCAGGTATCCCAAAGTTTCTCAGTCTGTGCTGACTTCTCTGAATTGTGTGTCCGTGCATGTTCCATCTCCAGATGCACGAATTACATATAAAGAAAATCTCCATCCATGACAAGAGGGGGTAGAACCTCTACTCCTTAAACTCAGTGTCTTTACTTTTTGATTTAGGAACGGATTCAAGTGTACCGTACACACATTCGTCCAGAATCTTGATTGTCCTGGACTTAAGTCTCGGGTGACATCTGTCGGTACCGTGTACGACAGGTGGGGAAAAATCCGGTGTAGTCATTGACGAACTACGATTACACGAACATCTTTTTATTTAATATTTTAGAAGTTTCAATCTTCGAAATTAGGGATCAAGACTACACCTTAATACGACAAAAAAAAAAAGGGAAGAATTTAATAAAACCAACAATCGTCGCTGTCCTTGACTGAGATTTCCGAACCGACCCTATAAATTTTCGACACACTATTTGGGGACAAATGACTTTTATTTCCTCCATACGAATCTTCATCCTGACTATCAATCACGGAAATCGGTGTAAAAAGTCTCCGAGACGGTCCCCTCTAACACGAAAACCGGTATCAACGAAGGTCACGTAACCCACGAACATATAATGAAGGACAAGACCGTCATTTTATCGATGAAACTTTTACTTTCTTCTCTTCCTCCTCCCTTATTAAGATTAAGTATAATCTTTAAAATATCTATATAGTATTTGAGCTATATTCAACTAGAATTTCTAGATTAAGTTAAAAATAGTTGAAGTGACTCTATATTAAATAGAAACTAATTTTAAGTGTAAATATACAGGTCGAACTATTTAAAAGTGTCTACATACATCAGTATATTGATGGTGGGGTTGGTTCTAGATCTTGTAAAGATAGTGAGGTCTCTCAAGGAGTGTAGGGACAGGTTAGTCGGTAGGTGAGGGTCGGTCCGTTGGTGACTGGAATCGACTGAAAATGGACAAGACCTGAAGTATAGTTGCCTTAGTACGTCATACATTGGAACGGATACCAAAGAACAAGAGTCAGACAAAAACATAAAATAGGTATTACAACATAGTCAACAAGTGACTCATCATAAGGTAACATTCTTATATGGTGCTAAACAAATAGGTAAGTAAACAACTACTTATAGACCCACCAACGGTCAAACCCCGATATTGTTTATTTAGACGACACTTGTAAGTTCATGGTACACCTTTATACGGATCCTCAACTTAGCGTCCTAGTCTCCCATCCACATACGAATTGAAGTACTCTTTGACGGTTTAATAAAAGGTTTTCTCAAAGTGGTAAAATACAAGGGTAGTGGTGATAAACTAGAATTAAATAGGTATGAAAGCTCAATTTTTTTTGGGAGACAACGAAAAAATCCGGGTAAAAGTTTCTATAAGTTCCGAGAGACCTGGACCTACCCTCTAAAAGAGGAAACATATTTGTTCTATCATCGTTCGAAAGGTTACTTCTGTAAGAGTTCAACGAGAGCCTTATGTTCTTCATTCACAAAATCTCAATGACGTCATTTAGTTATAGTATCTACTTAATATTAAAGAAACTTACTACTTACACTCAGTATACACCCTTTTTAGTTTACAACCTTGTAAACCTAAACCTTCGTAAACCTTCAAACTTATTTGCCATTGGTCACGTGAATCATTAGTATAAAAAACTTATATTTTATAAGAATAAAATGTATATCCGGTCTCTTCTGGTTTAACGTCTAATAAGGACCCGTCGATTTGTAGTGTCATCTTACACAAGGACACCTAAAAAGTTCATTCTTGAATGTATAACGTTTATTTGGATTTTCCGATGTAAACTTAGAGTCCCAAAATTAAAAAAATTACAAATAAATAAAGTGCCACGGTCCAGAATCAACGCCGTGCACTGGAGAATCAACACCGTACACCCTAGATCAAGGGACTGATCACTAGCTTGGACCCGGGGGACGAAACTCTCGTGACTTGATGGTGGTCCCTTCAGGGACTTCGCGTCCACAAAATAGAAGGATTGTAAAAAGAATTCTAAATTTACCACATAAACAAAGGATCCCGACGACATTCTTTCATAATGTTTGTCCCACCAAATTTTGTTGTTTAAATGAGAGAACGCCAAGATCTCCGACCCTCAGTTTTAGTTCCGCGACCGTACCGGTGCGAGGGAGAGTCCCGTGACTCCTTCTTGCAGAAGAGGATCGAAGATCTTCGACCACCGATCGGACCCGCAGGAAGCCGAATATCTACGTAGGAAGACCAGGGACGGAGACAGGAATACCAGAAGATGATTCTCGTGGTCAGTAACCTAAATTCCGGGCGGAATTAGATAATATACCCGAAGGGACCTCCGAGTCTGCCATTTCACAGACGGAGGTTACGCCCTCTGGGCACAAGTTAGGGACCTAGCCCTTCTCGAGGACCTCTTCCTTCACCGTTGGGTGGGGTCATAGGAACGGACCTTTTAGGGTACCTGTCTCTTCGGACCATCCGATATCAGGTACCCCAGCGTTTCTCAGTCTGTGCTGACTCGCTGAAGTGAAATTAGATAATACTAGAGTAGAATTGATTAATGTAGACGATTCCGGGATAAAGGTTTATTCCAGTGTAAGACTCAAAGGTCACCTGTACTTAAAACCACCCTGTGATAAGTTGGGTCCTATGTACCACTTATCAATCTCTAATCCTTCATTTAATTCAACTAAAAATAGTCTACGACAAAGTACATATTATATACTACACTCACACAAAGTCAGTCAAAGACGAGGAAAACGGAACCGACTTAAAGTAGTCACTTCCCTAGGTTTTCCTCTTAAAGTAAAGAACAAATTTCTGTTCTTAGATACTAGGGTCCTCTTTTTACCTGTCTTCTGTCTTTTCTGTTAAACGTCCTTTATTTTACTGACCATTTATTAACCTTTTGTAGATCAGAGTCATTAATACGGTCATTGTGTTTACGTTTATAAAGTCGTAACACCCCAAAAACAAGTAGATAGTTTAAACGTTTTTTATTTAACATTGAGAGATTACGACCGAATCAAAACCGGTCCGTGACAGTGGGTAGAGTTCATCCTCATGTCAAACCGTTCTCTGTAGGTACTTACAGACATTGATTCCGTAAGATTAAGACTGTAAGATAGATAGGTAAATAAGTGGTTTATTTGTAAACAACTCATCTGAAATAACTTATGAATGATCCACGAAACTTTCATACCTCTAATGTCAGATCTTTCTCACTGTCCATAAATTTGTTCTTTCGTTTACTTATTAAAGACAGAGACTAACCCACCCGGTGAAAGTTTTTCCCACCGATTCCTTCCGAGTGGTACACCGGGTCAGTCGTACTTTACCAAGCCTGACATGTAAGATGAGACTCCCACAGTGTACATTTCTAGAACTCCACGTCGATCGAACCAAATATACCTGTGTTTCCCTTGGTTACTCCGCGATCAGATCACACACTACACTTGTGTCCTCTATTCTTTACTTCATCCTCTTCATCCTTCTTAGTGTAGTACTTCTTGTAACACTTTTGGTACCATTGTGGAATTTTTTGACTTAAAGTAGGGTTCATGTTACTCTTCAGTGTTTTCCTAACATTCATCCTCTCACCGTTAACCGTACAATTTTGTAGATTCTCAAGTTACCTAATAAAAAAGGATTTCTTTATTGAACTTCACATCTGTCCTCAAATGTGCCTTTCTATAAAAAACGTCACAACAGATATAATGTCTCCCCTAACTTTCGTTGGTTTCTCATGTTGTGACAGTCACACCAAGTCAGTACGAAGTCAAGTACACACCAAGTCAAGTCAATCCCTAGGACTATGGTACTTTGAAAATACGTCGAGACGTTTTACTACAAATGTTTCTCGAGTACTTTATTCTATAGTCTATTTTATGGTTGTTGATCCTATTTCAAGAGATACGTCACTCTAAAAACACAAACAATCTACTCTGTATGTATCCTTCTTCTGATATTCTTTTATACGGTTTTATAATCGTCATCAATTGAGACCCATCACTTTACTAGTGAAAATAGACACCTGGAAATAAGACAAGAAGGTCTATAAGATAACATTCATAGCGATAGTATCTTTTGTTTTGGGTTACTTTTTATAATACAGGAGTCTAGACTGAGAGGACGTATAAAGAAGAGGTAGTTATAGTGAGAAGTCGTTCCTGGTCGTCAGAATCTCGGGGAAATTCACATACTTATTGGAAATGACGTTCACCGATGGAGTTATTGTACACGACGGTATGAAGAGATTCCAAAACACAAAAGGTGTAAACACTCCTACCTTAAATAATAACCATTGTGTAGTCTTCTAGACATCAAAGTCTTCCGACGGTAATAAGGAATTCACTTTTAAACGTGGACATGGTTCAATTGAAAAATTCTCCCTGATCGGTACTCGATTAACCGTATTTAAATGACAATGAAGGGACTATGGTTATTTTTTAACGTCACTTTTCGATTTAACGTCAGCGTCCTCCTTTTTACATTACCTAAAGAAACGTCTCAAATTTAAACAGTTTTAATACTACACAATATAAACCTTTTAGTGAGATGCAACTCTTACTTTATCGTTAGGCGTAGACCAAACTTCCCAAAGTGATTTTAGTCGTAGTCCGATGAATGAGGATGAACAAGAAGACCCAAGAATTTCACCGACATACTCAAAAACAGTTAGTGATTCTTAAGACAAACAATTTGGCGAGAAACTCTTGTGTTAGGTCCATATATATATATATAAAATATTTACGTCCTTACACAATTGTTAACAACGTAGAAACGGACAAATAAAAAAGACGACATCTAACATAATGAAGAAGTATACACGGAGACTTCGGGAAACTTTTCTTAACAGTTTTATAATGACACCTTCAACTTCTCAAACAAGGTCTTTACTGTTTTATAACAATGGGTAAATGGTAAATGTTTTTGGTAGATATACATATAGGGAACGTTAATTTTATGCTATCGGTTTTTTGTAAACGGTTCCATTTGTCCCATTTGATATGTAAAACCCCACAATGTGAACAAATATTAGAAGAGTAAAACACTGAGTAAAACTTACTACTTAGTAAAAATCCGTTCCTTGTAACGCCAGACACACCTTAAGGCCCTAAGCCTACTTTCACTGCGATCGCGAGATTTCCAAACAAACACTATAACTTTTCGTACGTAAAAAGTATCTCTGTCTGCAAAACCATGATCCATCAAAGTATACGATTCAAAGTACACGAATTTACAGTTCTTTTACATCATTTCACTGTTTACATTCTAACGGAAAAGATGAGAATTTGTAATGGCCATTCTAACTCAATTTATAATTCTTTACTGTGTTACACAATCCTTGCATATATATCGAAATTTTTTCCCATTCGACGTATACGGTCTTAAAAACGGAAACGAGGTGAACCTAAAACGGAACGAAGTTACGGGTTAGTGTTCCAGTAAAAGGAGACTGTCGAATATCACCATGGTAGTCCCCTCAAATTGAGGAAAGAGGAACTTTGGACTTGTCCGAAGTTCGACTGTCATCGTGTCGTACTGACGAAACTAGACTCTATACTGAAGCTCAGACACCGACCGGTTTACCACGGAGGTTTGAACTTACTTACTAGATCCTTTTCGTAGAGTCATAGACTATAACACTAGGAATTTTATGGACAGTCAAGTGCCACGGGAATGTCAAAGTGAGAAATATCGGTGGAAAATGAAAACCGAGAAATCGGGTCCTTAGTCTCCGGACTCTCTCTTCAGACTTGTAGATCGGTAGTGTTTCACAAATAGACCGAGGGATGCAGAGATCGCACTCGGATTTAGTCTGTCTACCTATCGCTCAGAAGGAGAATTTGGTGGATCCTTTTCTCCGACCTTATAGGGGTTAATTCAGTAAACTACAAATTATCGAGAATAGAAACTCTTCTCTAAAAAAAGTGTCTCTTTGGATTCAATTAAATTCCTAATCGACCGATTTTACTCCACATCCAAGAGACTAAGAAGAAGTCACCTCGACTCTTATCGAAAAAAAGTAGGGGCACTTGATAGGAAAACATATTAGTTTCTGAGAATCCAATGGAGAGACGTCAAGGACGTTTAACGGAAGTATTGGTATAAAGTCCTCTCATCCGCTCACAGTCAAAGTAAAGAATCGACCGGACCTCCGACCGAGACTTCATGGGCTCACTCCGGTAATCCTCGGACTGAGTAACTGAGGTATAAGTAGGAACTTGCATAATTCGGATACCTTCACTTTTTGAGTGTGATCTTTACTTTAGCCTAGAAAGGTGCCTTGGACTCTTTCGGAAGGTAAGTAAAATGACCACATCGTCGTTCGACCACTGAGACTTTCACACCGAGTATTTCACTCTTTTGTCATTCGGGTAGACACCGGATTACCGGTAAGTAAAAGATTAAGGAACTCCGATCCTTACCTAGACGACAACCAAGACAATTTTGAGGAATGGACCGGATGCGTGTTACTCGTAAGTCGTGTACAACGATTGACTGGTTCCTCCTCGAAGAGTATAATTATTCACGTTTATCGTACTCTCTTCATTCGAACGGTCCGGACCGACCTCTCACAAAGGGAAGGTTGACTAATCTTCACAAGTCGGTGAAGGACAGTCGATCCAACTTTAACATAAAGAAACCACCGTCCTTTAAGTCGTCGTAGGTACCTCGGTTCAATCCGCTACAGACCCCCACAGACCTCACTGACCTTTACTAAACCTTAAATGTCCGAGTACCACTCTCGACCCACCCGAACCGGTACTGGGACACGAGTGTCTACGGGTATTGACATACACCAAGGACCACCCGACGGCAGATACCCCAGCGTATCTCAGTCTGTGCTGACTTCGCTGAATCGTCGTCGTCGTAGGATAAATTCCTCGTCGTACCTCTCACCACTGAGACAAAGGAAGAAAACGTCACATAGATACCTTTTGGACGTCCCAGACAGAAATGGTGTTTGCGAATACGACAACAAAGCGTAGTGTTGGTTTTAGGTCTCAAGATACTACTCCATTTTATGCAATAAAAGAATAACTCTTTTGCGACGCCACCAACAAAGAAAAGACAAACTTAGTAAAGGTTAGAACGTAGACGTGGAAGTTAGGGATTTACCAATCAGTGTACTTTTATCTTTTACAGTGTAGTCTTGCTTCCCGGTGACGGACGAACCACGGGAAACCACTGTCACCTCCGTCCCGGGTGTTTACCTTCCCCGAGACTACACTCTATTGCATCCTTTGTCGTCTGACCTTGTCCTGAAGATCGGGTGTGAACCTGTAGTCGACCGAGGCACTGGAACTCGTTCAATGAAGGGGAGGGACTCAGAGATTAAAGGTCTCAAATTTTATTCTGTAAACCTTCCCCAAAAGACTTCCGGGAGGATCGAGAATGGAGGACACCAAGACGTACCCTCCCACGTCGGACAGACATTCACTTTACGAGACTCTCTGTGTCACCACACCGACCCGGGGGTCTTAGGGTAGCCGACGTGGTTTACGGAGTCACGTTATATCTGTCTCCGGTAGAGGGCCGGAGACTCACGGACAGGAGTCAGTCCAACGGATTAAGACAGGGACCGAGAGAAAGAAGGGTTAAGAGACAGAGACGCACAGACACAGGAAGAGTCACAGAGACAGTTTTGGAGAAACTCGGACACGTATCTGCCGAATACGTTTAGGCGTCCGACGGGAACTATCGGCACACAGAGGCACCTTGGGTCCACACGTAGGGTCCGGTTCTCGAGACGATAAAGACGAAGAGTCCGAGGTGCACAGGTAGGGACCGAACCGATCTTTGGTAGGGGGATGGGACGACAGGGGCCAAGGGGTCCGGGTCGATGACATCATACCTCCGGACTTTGGGGTCGGACCCTGAACGAGTAAGGACGAGTCAGGTCACGGGGTCGGAAACGTCCCTTACACAAAAACGGTGGGTCCCTCCCTCACACAGGTATAAATACACGTCGTCTCGTAATCTATGGATGGGTCTACCAGACCTACGACACTTAGCCGTATAAGACACCACTTTATATGGATGTTGTCTTTAATTAATAGTGTGGTTTCGGTACAGAACACACTTACTATTAATCCGGTCTACAGGGTAGTGGTTCGACAAATTATATAAGGAGAGATATTGGTCACGGTCAGTGATCTCTTTCGAACAAGTACATCATTCATTAGGTACAATCCTTCGGTCTTTACCTGAAAAGTTTGTAAACGATACATAATTGGTCCTTTCACTCGCACTCGTACATACAAACGCACCCAAGGACCCGTCCAGGTGCGTACACGTAATTTAGTTAATTTAGACACTAGACAGAGGGTGTAGGAAGGGTCCTCTGTAATGTTTGTAAGTGAACCCAAGACTAACCGTTTAATGAACTCCACGAACATAATTTCATAATTAAAAATCGTACTTTAAGTACACAGTACTACTATGAAAAATAAATAAGTTCTCATTTCGACACAAAAAGGAGATTTCTTTAAATATGTTGACATTAAACACCTAAGGTATTATGGAGTCACTGAAAAACGAGTAAATAAACATTTCCGAAAAAAACAAACAAAAGGTCCGTCTCCTCCCTTTACTAAAACTTTTTTTTTGTTTTTTTTTCCGTCCAAAAGTTTAAGTCACGTGTAACATCTACCTAACCTAAGTGACTGAGGTTAACTCAAAGTACCATAGAGACCCGAAATTCCTACACCAAAACTAGGTCACAAAGTCTTTTAGGAAGACGTTTCAACTTAGGTCCTCTTAGGTGTTGAGAGGTCCTTCTCATTATTTAGTCGGGAGTGTTGGGTTCTCTTATAATAACAGTTTGACTTTGATTGGTCTTTCCGTAAACCTTATATAAATTTACTATAGATAATAAACTGGTGAACTGGACACTAAATCTTTTAATACAGTAACTTTTTCATACTACTTTGTTTCGATTTCCAGACTGTCAGGGTGAACTGCTACTTTTGTTTTACGAGACATATTAAAACGAAAGTAAAGTCTATTTTTAACTCGAAGGGTAAGTAGAAGTAGTTTTTGTAGTAAACGAAAAGTGAAAAATAGTGCATTCAACACTTTAATTGTGTTTCCCTTGTTGGTTTTTCGTCCTGTGTCAACTTTGAGGTCCATACACACAAGAAATAACCTCTTATCAACTAAATGTTACAACACAAACTCCACATGTCGTTGAACTAAGTGAACATGTATATATACGTAGATAAGAAAAAACCTAAAAGAAAGGTATACCGAATTCTGTTTCATAACTCATCTTAACGGACACGACAGGTCTTCAGGAACAAATATTAGGAAAGATATAAATATAAATATAGATACAGATTAGATAGATATTCACACATAGAAAATTTTAATTTTTTTTAAATGTCATATTAACGAAATGTTGCAACACAATTAAAGACGACATGTTGTTACATTTAGTCGATATCCATATGTATATAGGTACGTAAGAAATTTAGAGAGAGAGATCTCGATAAACTTTACCTCAACAGTATCCTATATTGGAGAAAGTAACTCGATGTCTGGTGAAGGGGAATAGTTTTTCACGTAAAGACTCAATTTTAAAGGCACGATTTTATACTTAATGTACAAGTAAAATAGTAGTAAAGATGAGTCGCAGTACAGGTTTACGAACGGTCACACGAATCTGATGACATCCGTTGTATTTCATTATAACGAGAAGAGTCTCTCTTCGGGTATAACACTACGATATAAAAACAATAAAGAAAACACACCTTACCAGGTCGTTCGTCTTAGAAGGTCGAGATGAGTAACTCTTCTCCCTTCATTCGGGTCTCGGTACCCGTAAAAACTTGGGTTCCCTCTAACCTTAAGATCCCTCTTCTCCTACCTAAATTGTTTGAACTTATTCGTAACTATCACTTCGGGGTCAACACCAGAGTAAGGAGTTCCGAAATCTATCTGGTTACCCTTCGTAGGAACCCTCTTATAGTGTCCAGGATACCTGTACCGGGTACGGTGTAGGTGATACAGTCACAGTTATACGAAACCCTAAGTTTAGGTTCAATCGGACACGGTTAGAAAAAGAAAGAAAGAAAAAAAAAAATTTGTAAAAATCACCTTAAATCAACGAAATGTTACAATGTAATCAAAGATAACATGTCGTTTCACTTAGGCGATATACATATGTATATAGGGGAGAAACAGTAGTGTCTCGTAACTTATCTCTAAGGACACGATATATCAGATAAAAGTGATCAATTAGATAAAATATGTTCCATCATATATATATATACAGTTAGGGTTAGAAGGTTAAGAAGGGTGGTGGGGGAGGGTGGGAACCACAGGTAAACAAGCAAGACATGTAGACAGAGATAAAGACGAAACGTTTATCTAAGTAGATATGGTAAAAAGATATAAGGTGTGTATACGTAATTATACACTATAAAAAGAGAAAACTGAATCAAGGGAGACATACTGTCGGAGATCCAGGTAGGTACAGAGACGTTTACCGTGTCGAAACAAGGAAAAATACCGACTCATTATAAGGTAGCATATATACAGAGTGTAGAAATAGGAAAGGAGACAACTACCCGTAAGTCCGACGAAGACACCGCAGTCGGACCTGGGTAGAATTTAAACAAGTAAGTGAGCCGTTTATACAGACGTATAGATAATACATGATCTATAACATCATCCATTATACCTCTTCTGTCACCTCGTAGCTTGTATCTAGAGTAGAAGTCACTCGTGTACCAGGTCACCCCCTTTGTTCTAGATACATCTGTAAATATTGTGTTCTATCTTTCATCATCAATGGTTATTTTACCACAACACACTATAGTCTCTTCTCACTCAATAAGAGACTATAGTGTATTTTAATAAGTCAAGTTGACCACCTTCCTGTTCACCGACCCTCAGTCCCTTCCGAAGGTCCTCCACTACCACAAACCCACTCCGTAACGTCCCACCGTATCTCAAACTATTACGTCAGTTCCTTATCGGTCATATCTCTGTCTCATAACTCCCCAGACCTGTCCCTTGGGGTTTATCAAGGTACGTGACTTCGTGTCCTTTGACCCCTCCCTTCGTATCCTACCGTCTAACTTCTCCTTCTCAGTCTACCACCTTCCGGGACTTATGGTCCAACACCCAAACTAAAATAAGACAATGGCTATCCTTTATGACCTCCCAATAATTGTGGTCATCCTCGACAAAACGTCCTTTAGGTTAGTCCGTCGTTATATTACCCACTCCACTCCACCTCGTCCTTCTTCCTTCCTTCCTTTGTGGTCAATCCCCCGATAAAGTTCTCAAGTCCTCTCCTTCCCCTGGTGTCACCCCGACATTACCGCCCACCCACCCCCCGTCCACCACTCCCACCTCTTTTTCTGTTAACGTCTCCTTATATCACCCGGACCGTTCACTACCCGGAGATCTCTCTACTAAGTTTCAATCGTGACTTCAAAGTTTTGACCTTTCGTCTATAACGGCTCATCGTCTCAATACGGATCCCTACCACCCAAAACTGACTACAACTCAAACGTTACAATCACTGTGTCGACTCACTACGGGTCGTCCGTCGTCACGACTTATAATCCTCTCAGGGAAACACCTATCACACCAGTACAAGATCTAGGGGTATCTTTAACGACAAGTAAATCCCATCACTGGAACGTCCAACTCTTCTTTAGATCGTCTTATTACTCTGTCACTCCATGTACTGTCACATGGAGGACTCCTTTGTTTGTTGACAACGGAATAGGTCTAGGACCTGTCTTCACCCGTTCTACGAGTCATCTCGTACTCCACCAATAAAAGAACGATGAGTAGTCAAAAATTTTATATATATAACTTCAAAAAAACTTCATAATAACTAAATATTACAAAGTCTACATGTCGTTTCACTGAGTCAATACGTATGTATACATATATATGTGTGTATCGGCAAGAAAAAGTCTAAGAAAAGGTAACATCCAATAATGTCCCATAACCTGTATCAAGGGACACGACATATGTCGTCCACGATCAAAAATTTTAAATAAAATATATCTCATCACATATAGACAATTAGGGCTTGAAGAGGGGTCGTGAGTAATGAAAATTGACAGGTAGGAAATTCACCAAAGTGTGAAAACTACACCTACCACACACGAACTGGAACGTGGAAATATCGAAGGTTCGTAAGATCTACTCAAAACTGATTCTCTGTGTGAACCGGTACGAGACTAACTAAACGTCACGTTTTTATAACGGGTGCGTTAAGGTATCTCTGTCTTTCATCTAGTCACCGATAGGTGCTGAACTTCTTCTCCTTTATCTTACACTGAAGACTCCCCATACCTCAAGGAAAACCCCCACTATTTTTTTCAAGACCTTACTCCATCACCGTCATCTACATCGAAACACTTATATGGTTCTTGGTAACTTACCATATGAAATTTATCTAATTAACATTCCGTAGACTTAATATACAGTTATTTTTAAATACATTCCTTTTTTATTGGGACTTTTTGTTCTTTATAGAAAAGGAAAAGGACGAAAGACCTGACCTTTGGAAAACAGTAAACAGACTAAAAGTCAAATTGATGAAACTGTCTCAGGAAAACTTACCAAGAAGACGAGTACAATGAAAGGAAACGAAAAAGATTTTCTTTTCGGGACCCATTTCGTAAAGACTTCGACATGATCACTTCTACGGGACGTCCGCACAAAACCGCAGACTCTTTCGGTAAGTCAGATAAACCTCTTACGTTGTATAGTCAGAGAAATTCTTAATTTCGAAACGGTTTAATCTGTGCAAGATTGGTCTAAACACAACTGAAGACACAAGTGTGACATTTGTGGGCGTGTGTACGCACGCGCACGCGTGTGTGTGTGGGGGTGTGTGAGTGTGTTTCTTGAAATTTCGTAGTCTTTCGTCACCGAAAGTTTTCATGATAGCTCGGTTGTGGGAGGGAGTATACGGTCTTGAGTCAAGTCTCGTTAGGAAAAATGTCGATTCAATATTTGTGAACTTCAGGTCTCATTAGAGATATTACCTTTATGACTGTGACGAACTGAACTCGTTGTGTCTACCGAGACCTAAAAAATCGAATCTTGTACTACTCAAAAGATTATTCTTCGGTTCTCCGAGAAACCTCATCTTGACAATTCTTTACATCTCTGACCCCTCCTTTTAGAGAGTCACTAAGGTGAACATTCACGACACGACACCGACATAAGAGAACGATGGAGAGAAGGAAGACATTAGTCCTTTTGACGGGTTGGTTTATGACGACACATATTTATATCTTGCATTGGGACTGAACACTGGAAGTAAAAGGTATCAGGAAATGAATGGGATCCCAACGACCTTCTTTAAAACGTTGTACCACTAACGACAGACTAATATCAGAGTCTATACTCTGACATTCCCACTTGTTCTCTGTAGACTTAGAAAATTTTTTATTCAGATGGGTTTACGAGGGGATCATACAGTTCTATTACTTTACCTACGTGAAATTTTCGAAAGTTCACAAGACCATATAGTCGAGTGAAACCAGAAAGTTAGTGACAAGATATCTTCTAGACCCACAATAACAAGGGTAACAATATCAGTTCCTCCATCACACTTATTGGACAATCACCGGTCCGATCCTAATCCTTCGGTAGGTTTGATTAGGGGGGGGGGGTTGGGTCACGAACCTACGGATTGTGGACCTGAGAGTGTATGTTTGGGGACCGTCGTAGTGGTCGGGATGGGACGAGGGGTCACTGGTCTGTAAACACATCGATTAACGTAGACACTAAAGTAAAGAGTACCGACTAATAACAGAACCGTCAACCGAAACGGACCCATGGAAATGACTTCCTACCATCTTAGTAGTGTAACCTCGTCGTCGACGGTCAAAGGCGGTTAGAAGGGGGTCCGATGTACTCAGACTTACTACGTCTTAGGTCTTCCCATCCTTTTAGAGACATAAACAACTTCTTTAGTACTTTACAATAAAAACGGAAGAAAATTTTTTACAATAACTTCATATCAACTAAATCACAGTACAATTAAAGACGACATGTCGTTTCACTAAGTCAAAAGGTATATACTACTTTACAAATTTTTTATCTTATGACAACCACATAACGTACCAAATCACACCAACTATCGATGAGTCTCACACCAAACTCCCGACTACGACCAGGTGTTGTTTCTCTTCATACCTTTTACTCACAACCCTTCAAAGATAGTATCAAACTGTTTCATTGGAGTATAGTCAACTAAGGTCAATGAATTTTACCCTGAGACTAAAACACGTACTATTTTTTTAACGAAGTATATCAGTAAAAATAACAGTAATCCTTTTCATAGGCGGACGTTTCCTACCCTTGAAGTTTCACTAAATCCTATGTAAATAAGATTTCCGTCCAATAAAAGAGGTTATCAAGGGATACAGACGTTGATCGTGTAAACAAAGACTCTTTTTACAACTTTATGTATATAACGAGTAGACAGATAATGACACCATGTTTTTGAGTGTACATACAAAAGACAAGGGTCGTTAGTTTACACCTATAATTCACCCATCTACCACGTTTCGGAAACGACTTCTAGTTTTCGGTGAACCTCAGATGGTAAATGTGAGTTCATTCAACGTAGGGTACTTAAACATTTAAAAAAAAAAAAAAAACGGTGTGGTACACCGTAAACCCTGGAATCAAGGGGTCGGTCCCTAGTTTGGGTACGGAGGATGAAACCTTCACTCCTCAGAATTGGTGACCTGGTACTCCCTTCAGGGACTTAAAACAGTTAAAATTATGAACTCAAAAAAAGAACCAATTTTATCTAATATAAGTAAAGATGTCGGAATCTCTTCAACACCGGACTTTGTGAAAGAGTAATCATTATTGTGGTAAGAATTATTACCGAGTTTAAAAATTTAAGAAGAGTTTACTGGTTTAGGAAAATAAGGGTAACTGACTAATCTGAGAAGGTTTTGAGACTTTTTTTACACCTCCGATAATAGTGGTAAAAATTTGGTTGTATATAAAAAACTCGACAAAATCTAAATGTCTTTTTAATACTCCTATCACGTCGATGGAGGGTATACGGAATATGGTTCAAAGGAGATCACAATTGTAAATTGTACTCACACTGTGGGAACAATGTTGAGAACTTCGTCATAACTCTATATTAGTAATCGACTTCAGACCGGAAATAAGTCTAAAGGAATCAAAAATGGACAATCGTGGGGAAAAGTCAAAGTCCTAAGATAGGTCCTATTGTACAATGAAAGTCAACAGTGTAAGGGAATCCGAGAACCGACACTGTTCAAGACTCACAAAGCAACAAAACCCACTGGAACAGTCATAAGTCCTGATGACCATGAAACGCCTACGGGGAGACAACCTTAATCAGACTACAAAACGAATACCAATCTGACCTCGACTTGTGTCTTCGACCGTCAGTCACCTAGTCCCAATCGATGATATCAAACGAGAATCTGAGTCGTAGGAACTTTAATCTTAGTTCATAGACACTCTGTGGAGTTCGTGGTAAACTTTTTAGTACCTACCTCTTCCACTTCAGGTGTGAGGAACCACGTCGTGAGAGTCCAAAGGAACCGGTAAGGTAGGAAAACATCCTTTTCTTTGTCCCCGAGTCAGTCCAATTTTCTAAATAGGTTCCAGGGTGTCTATTATTAATCTCCTTCGTCCATTTTTAGGTTAAAGATAAAAAAAAGAGAAATTAGGGAAACAATTTTACCCTCCTATGAAAGAAATGTAACAACACTATTAAAGACGACATGGTGTTGCACTTAGTCGATACGTACGGAAGAGTCAACGAAGTCAGCACAGGCTGAGATACTGGGATACCCGACATTGGGTGGTCCGAGGAGACAGGTACCCTAAGAGGTCCGTTCTTATGACCTTAGCCAACGGTAGGGGAGGAGGTCCCCTAGAAGGGTTGGGTCCCTAACTCGGGTTCAGAGAGCGCAGAAGACGTAACATCCACCTAAGAAATCGTCACCGCGGTGAACCCTTCGGACTTAGTCGATATACATATGTATATAGGAGAGGGAGAACCTGGAGGAAGGCGCGGAGGGGGTGCTGGGGTTGCGAGTAGGGAGATCCAGTAGTGTCTCGTGTCTCGACTCCAGGGACACGATATACCGTCGAAGGGTGATCGATCGATAAAAAAAAAAAAAATCGATCGATAAAATGTGTACTAACACATATATACAGTTAAGATGAACGAGTTAAGTAGACCTTAAAGAACTAAGACCAAGGACTCTGTCAGACACGATAGGTATCTAAGTCACAGACATCTAAAGTGTATCCTGTCAACCTGCGACCGGTGGTGTCCCAGTCCACTGAGGGAAAAGAAGTGGACAGTCAAGTCTGGAGAGAAGGACGAACAAGGTAATTTTATATCTTCGCCGGGTTGAAGTCTCTACTGTAATGACTTTTTTCCTTTGTTTACAACCTGATCAACCCGTACTTACCACCGGATGGGCCACGTGACTCTACGTACGAGTTACCCGGACCAAACGACAAAACACACACCCAACTCTCCTGAGACCCTGAGTTCCTCCTTGTACATACAACCATCGACATCTACGGCTCAGCCCAGTAATCTTCTGGACCCCTTTGTCCAAACGTTCTAAGGCCCACCCTCCTGCCCACCATCTCCACCTCTCGGACACAAAACACCCATTACTTAGTTTAAAGTATACCGACATAGGTAGACCAAAAGTCCTAGACGTACACGTGTTTAAGAAGGTCGTAACGGTCGACTAAGTCAGTCCGAGCTTTCTTCAAGGACCCCTCGAGTAATTTATAAATTTCCATTTACTTGTCGTCGAAAGACATTTTCCAAACAAAAAGAACAGAAAACCAACGGTGTAAAAACTACACCCTCCGGTTTTTTTTTTACTTATGAACTTTTATGAAAACCAACGTTTAGGAGTTCTCTCGTGTAAGATGATACAGGAAAAGGTAGTTCACAGACAAATCTTCGTGTGTTGTCTTCGTACCGTAATCCTTCTTTTATAAAATCGGTCTTAAGTTGTTGTATGAATTTTTTTTTTAGAGTACTTTTACAAATAAAGCCCAGGTATCTAACTAAAAAGGTCCAGGAAAGAGTAGAACGACTGTCGGGTCATTTCCACCTCTTACGACACCTCTTTTTCCGGTCCTCTTTGTTTCAGTGAAAATGAACCTTATGTTACACTTTACCAAGGACCCAGGTATCCACTTTCTTATAGTTTTCCCAGTCGACTATTCTTCCTTGGATCAACGACGTACCACGTATCTTCAGTATTCTTTGCGGTATAAAATAGCTTTCGTAACTCTTAGGTTCTGAGGCAAATAAGGGATTGTACCACCCTGTTTCGTGTGTAGTATTCTGGGTAGATTGTCATCGAAAAGAGAACCGACGAGGAAGTCATCTAGTCGGTACCGGTCAGACTCCTCAAAACTAAAATTTACTTCAGGAGATGTCCTAAAGGGAAAGCTGTATACAGTTATTACTTACTACACTTTACTTGTTTTTATGAGTAAAGAAAGTCTCTCCGTCACACTTACTCCATTGTGCACGTACCCAAGACCTTAGTGTTTGACTCGAACATGGGGTCGAGACAGTGAACAATCGAGACACTAACTGGAACTGGTTTAATGAATTGAAGAGGTTCGGAAACAAAAAAGAAGACAGAGTATTTCTATTGTCATTATGGGTGAACATGCCACTAACACTCCGGAGTCACTCTGTCCCGTAGACGACACATCATAAGTAAGGTGTGAAAAAAGAACTCATGGAGGACACCCGGTCCGAAGTAAGATTTGTACCCCTCCTATTCACTTCTTTTGTCTGTTATAGGGATAAAAGTTCCTCGAATGAAAGTTCCTCTGTCTACCTGTAATTTGTGTATTTACTTATTTATATATGTAGACGTCAGTACCAAGGTCCTCAGTTTACCAAGGACCTTGGTACCAAGGACGTACCAAGGACGTCAGATGGGAGGGATCTATGGTCTCTAAGAGTTTAGGGAACGTCAGTCGAGAGGTATAGACGTCTACACTTTATACACCTCTACCTCCAAGTTGACACATAGAATACAGTCACCCATTATTCATGATATTTCTTTTGGTTTTATATCCCTTCCCCTTAATCCTCACTATTCCTAGAGAAAAAATCTAACAGTTGTTCCTTGAGAGGTCATTTCTCTGGATTTCCTTTCCTCCCACGGTCGGAGCACCTTAAGACCCGTTCCCGACCCTTGTCGTTCACGTCTCCGGGGCTCCTCGAATGAACCACACAAGGTCTTTGTCCTCCTCAAGGTCACACCGACCGTGTACCTTCCTATTCGGCGGGATAACCTTTTCTATCGACCCAATGACCAGACCATCCCGAAGTATTCGATACTACTCTACTCTTCGACACTTGTTTCCTCACACTACATTACACTGAAACCAAAAATTTCTTAGTAGGACGAATGGTATGTCTTTTATCTAACAACCTTTCCATCTTAGTCCGTCCATCGGCTATTTACCACCGAAAATAAGAATTAATCGTAATTTTTCATGTCATTCAGTAGATTAAAGTTCACGGACAGAACCCACTACAGCTCTTAGGGCGAGATATACACTTACGGAACAGACGAGTCTAGGTACCGAAATAAGAAGGTGACCCCTTCGAAACATTTTAAAATTGTTTTAATTTAAAGGACATAACTATAAGAATCTTACCACCCCCTTCTTTCCATAAGTATAAACACAAAAATTCCTATACCTTAAAGACAATAAAGACACTGGATACGAGCGGGAGATCACCGTCACTCACTTTACGGTACACTAATATCTTTCGCGGTTTGAGGACATACCTTACAATCACGATTTTCCCTAGAAATCCCTAAAAAAAAAAAATGTCTACTCCTGTGACTCCGGACTCCTGTCTCTAAACGGTCACCAAAAAGTCGACCAATCATCCTCTAGTCTCGGCTCGTACAGAAAACTACCGAGAAAACTGAGGATCGGGGCACACGAAAAATAGTTTGGAACGTTAGACAGGAACATTTACTGTAATAAATTAGTAAAGTAGATTGGTAGATGTACGACTCGAATAATACACAAGTCATAAAAGGATCTACGACACACCGAACGTTTATTCTTATTGAACCCGATAAAAGGTATCCCTAGAATACTGGTCAGCTCTCCCCGGGTGAATTCAGTTTACTGTTATATTCAGTCATCATGTTTACTAGCAGGTTTCGTTATACATTAATTTACAGTTTACGTACTATGTCCTATATTTACGACTCTCAAGTGTTTTGACACCTTGGTGACTCTGATCTCCCAAGGTAGAAATAGGGAAACTAAGGAAACAAATAAGTAAATAAGTCGGTAGGGGGTTTATTAATGACTCATGGATGGTACCCCGGTCTATAACATGACCTACGACCCTTATATTGACCTTATTAAGTCTGTTGTATCGATGAGTAAACCCCATCTCCCTAATATTTCTTCAGGGTAATCTATCTCTACTCATGACACTTCTTTTATCTTGTCCAATTTAGAATTGTAAGTCTTTTGATTCTAGTACCGTAGACCAAGGTAGTGAAGTACCGTTTATCTACCCCTTTGTCACCTTTGTCACCGACTGAAATAAAACCCCCCGAGATTTTAGTGACGTCTACCACTAACGTCGGTACTTTAATTTTCTGCGAATGAGGAACCTTCCTTTAATACTGGTTGGATCTGTCGAATAATTTTTCGTCTCTGTAATGAAATAATTGTTTCCAGGTAGATCAGTTCCGATACCAAAAAGGTCATCGGTACATACCTACACTCTCAACCTGATATTTCTTTCGACTCACGTCTTCTTAACTACGAAAACTTGACACCTCAACCTCTTCTGAGAACTCTCAGGGAACCTGACGTTCCTCTAGGTTGGTCAGGCAGGATACCCTTTACTCAGGACCCACAAGTAACCTCCCTGACTACCACTTCGACTTTGAGATTATGAAACCGGTGGACTACGTTTCTCGACTGAGTAAACTTTTCTGGGACTACAACCCTTTCTAACTTCCGTCCTCCTCTTCCCCTACTGTCTCCTACTCTATCAATCTACCGTAGTGACTGAGTTACCTGTACCCAAACCCACCTGAGGTCCTCAACCACTATCTGTCCCTCCGGACCGCACGACACCAAGTACCCCAGCGTTTCTCAACCTACACTGACTCACTGACTTGACTCACCCGAGATTACACTAGTCCTCACGTCAGTTCTAGCTCAACAGTCCCTTCTGGACAGACTCCTCAACTACTGTAAAGTTCGACTTTTCTTGACTACTCCCCTTCTGTCGGTATCTACTATTTTGACACATTTTCCTACTGTCTGATAACGTCGTCCACATTTATGGAACGTTACCCTACACACTTTCTGTCCTTTTTTTTCGTTTCTGTCGTATCGATCTCGTGTGACTCGTCACTCCTCGTCCCCTACCGGGGTCTACTCACCTCCTACCCCTTGGGAAGTATCGAAAAACAAGCACCGTTAACCAAAACAAACATTATCTCCCTTTACCGTAACAGTTTGCACGGAAAGTTTATCTTGGGAGACCGACGACCCATCTCTCATTTAAGAGACACATCTCTCTGGCATGACCACGTCCCTCTGGTGAAGACGTTCCACACGGGAAGAGAGAAAAAAGATGGACTACACTAGGATGAATTGGAACTTGGAATCTCGGAGGCAGGAGACTTCACACACTGTAAGGGAGGAGTGAACGTGTGTGTTAACGAAGGAGAAGACACGCAAATGACACATGACAAATGACAAACACAGTGTCGGTAAGTGAAGGTACACAAAAGGAAGGTAGTAGATACTTGACGAACTACTATCCTTGGGGCAGGTAAACTACACGAACCGTTAGTCTTCAAGTAAGTCATACTTTTCACTTTTTTCACTTTCGGCGAGTGAGCACAGGTTGAGAAACGTTGGGACACCTGATATGTCAGGTACCTTAAGAGGTCCGGTCTTATCACCTCACCCATCTTCAAGGGAAGAGGTCACGTTAGAAGGGTTTGGTCCAGAGAACGTAACATCCGCTAAGAAATGGTCGACCCGGTGTTCCCTTCGGGTAAACCATATGGAAATAAGTCATATGGAAATAACTTACTCACGTACTTATCGAAGTGGCTTCACCCCCTACTTGAACTGACCCTTCCCACGATTCTGAAACGATTTTTTTATACTTGTTTCCGTGTTTCCATCCGTACGTAAACTGTTAAAGTTCCTCGTCTCGTCAGTTCTGCGGTCAAACCGGAGTACTTCTTCCCACTTACAATTCCGATTTTTACATTCAACCCAAAATTCATTGAATCTGAATTATCGGACCCAGTCCAAAAGAGGTTGAACCGTGATAACCGTAAACTCCGTCCTACCCAGAAACACCATTTCCTGACAGGATACGTAACCTCCCACGAATCTTCGTGAAGTGCTGGAGGAGTCAGCACTGTTGACTTTTACAGAGACCTGTAACGACCTACCGGACCTCCCTACCCCACCACTTCCCAGAGACCAACTCTTGGTGACGGGATCGATTACCTCTCCGTAGTTATTTAAAAAACTACCACCGTCTTTCACCGGACTACATTGGTGATGAACTCCTCCTAACTCAAAACCTTTACTCTCAATTTATATGACTCCAACTCCTCTTTAACATGTATCGGGATGATAATTACCTTTTAATGACCCGATAAAACCAATATCCAATATTAGGACTTTTGTCCCACTACCGACATACCCATCTTCTCTCTCCCGTTTTGTAAACCTTTTTGGACTTCCTTTCTGATCTCCAAGGACTCGAGTCAAAGAACGTAATCCATAGACTAACTTCTCTTCGACGGGCCTTTAGATTCTCCAGTGATAACTCTACTCTCTCCGGACTTTTCCCTCCCACTCGTATTCCTACCTTTGTACCCCGTGAGACTTTCTACTTATAACACAAGGAATCCTATGTCTGAACAGACTGGTAGAGACAGAAAGGGTTCGGGATTTATGACTTGACCACCTCTTCCACGAGTCACTTCACCAAAAACCAACCGGTTAACTGACTCACTCATTTACTTACCCACTTACTTCCTTCCTCCCTTCCTTCTTCTTTCTGTAAAATCAATGACCCAACCGGTCCTCAAACAAGTCCAAAGAGGTATTCGACATATCTTTTTGGGCTTGCTCGAGAAACCGGTTGGGTTATAAAACGACGAACATAGTAAAGAGACATATGTGCCTATATAAAGAAGAAAGACTACAATTACACAGTTAGTCATCTCCGTCCCACAATCGTGAAGCTTCTTTACATGACACTCCTACAATCTTACGTCTTGACGGAGTCAAACACCTACCTCGGTCACATTTCGGTTGGTATGTATCTTTATGTGAGATAACTTAGGACAAGAGTGACGTTTCACTACCGGGTGAAAGGGGACATTTTGTATGCTTACGACCCCCGACTATCCGGTCATGGAGGTTTGTACGGACGAGGGGTCGGGTCAACAACCAAATGGTTCTCAGTCAGTGGAAATAAGATTTTGGACAACTAGGGTCAATATGAACAATAGAAATTCTCTCATAAATTATAATTTCCTTGATTGTTTTAGACTCACGGTTTCATCTCTACACATATTAACTGTTTCAGGGGATAGGGACCTTCGTACACAAACTTCACTCGAATATAAGATCACTTACATAAATAGTAATGAATTAAAAACCAACAAAGTGGAAACGTTCAATATAGTATGAAACTAAAAGTATTGATTATTACTGAATAAAATCACAAACGTACGGTACCTCTAGGTTCAGTACTATGTCAAAGATGGACATTAAGAATACGTTGAGAAGGTTCAAGAGTGTTTGTACTGGGTACTTCTACTGCAAGGAAAGTTGACGTGGTACACTCAAAGACACAATGTTATACTTCTTAGTTGAAAACAAAGGAAAACGTAAAGAAGTAAATAGAAGGTTTACTCTTGGGGTTTCCGTCTTCGGATTATATTGAAAAGAGATATCAAAGAAAGAAGAGTCTGACTCCCTGAGTGTAGGGGTCCCTATCTACCATGGTCTTTGGTGTCCTATTCAAATGACACAAAAGGAGTTGGTCGCCGAGATTTTGACGACGTACAATCTCGTTGGACCCTTCGAAAAATTTTAGACAAGGGTCTGGTATGTAGTATGGTCAATTTGGACTTAGAGACTCTCGCCTTGAGTCGTAACCAACAAAAAAGAAGATTTCAAAGGTGTTGCTACGGGATTACGCTACCTCAAACTCTTAGTGCGGGAAGTGGTCATAACAGGTTGTCTTGAAAGAAGTCAATACCTTTACAAGACATGGACATGACGGGTTATACCATCGGTAATCAGTATAAATCGACAACTTGAGAACTTTACACCGACCACATTGACTCCTAGCCTTAAAAAGTATCATCAATTAAACAAACGTAGTGGTGAACACTGATCGTCGAGAGTGTAACCTGTCTCACCGGGATCCGGTAATCAAAAATGAGTGTTCTTATTCTCACAAGAAAAATATCCTTTTGTTTGTTCCTATATAACATCTCATCCTACGTTTTACGTGAATTAAAAACTTTTATTTTGCCCAAATTTTTTTAATATTCGAGTGACGACCCACAAAGACCGAAACGACGAAGACGACAACGGTGTCGCAGAGACCTCGGAGTCCCAAGTCCGAGGTGTGTGGGTGTATGAGAAACGAGAAGAGACGATAACCCCCATCAGACGAACGATTAAATTCTTCGTAATAAGATCAGGTCACCAAGAGTTTTTTGCACTAAGGGTCTGGTCGTCGTTGTTATGTGGACCTTCGCATAATTTTTACGATTAGTACCTTGAAGTGGGGTCTGGATTTTTTAGTCTTTGAGCCCCTCTCCCCACTCGCGAGACGGGAGGTCCACAAAGACTACGTACGATTTGAACGTCTTGGTGACGTCCGAAGTATTGAAATTTTGAAAGATACTTAGAATCTAAACGAAGGTTAAAATCAAGTAGAGTAATATGGACGAGACAGAACGGGAAGGGAAGGGGGGTAGACAACTGTACAAATTGTGAAAAAGGATAAGAAAAGGAAACTAAAAATAATCTCCCCTAAAGTTATAAATGGAATGATTTCCGAAAAATGATATACCATCGACACTTGTATGAAGTTTACGCTAAATCTTTCCTCTACTTTTCTTTATAGAACCAACGGTTTTATTTTGTAGGAGGAAACCTTGGTTCTTTACATAAAATGTTTCGGGACTTGTACAATGTACGACTTTAGAAACAACCTAGGTTTGATTCTACGGTAAATTATGAAAGTAATAAATCTGTCATAATCCATAAAAATTCGATCTATACGACCAAAATAGATTGTTAGTTTGATATCACAAAGAAACACCAGACTGCACGACTGAAAACACTTACAACAAAGTCCCAAGAGAATGTATAGCATAGTTTCACGGTACTTCTTCCGAACCTATTAATAAATTCTAGGAAGTAATTCCAAACACCTCCTTCGAAAGAAAGAGTCGTAAAACAGAATACTCTGTTAAACCAGAATGCCAAGTAAGAGAAACTAACATCATATCGAAGGCTGGACTTTTTGGGTCACGAGGAGTCCGGGTCGACGATGTACTTTGAGAACGCTGATGTTACTATCGCTATGACTTTGTCAGACGTCTGAAAAATCGTTATTTGTTTAACGAGTTCCATTCCTGTGTCTCTGTACGAACGAACTCCGGGAGGGTAAGGTCCAGATCAGACAGTAGTAAAGGAGTTCACTGAGGGAGAAACGGGTCGTGAAACGGATACATACGTAGGAAAGGGGGGTTCAAGAGGTATTTTTAGGAAGTAAGGGAAACGGGAGGGGTGGATGGGGAACGAGAGTCAGTTTACGTATTATCTTAAAACCTCCCATATCTAGACCCGCTCTTACGACATAAGTAGTGTGTTATCAAGACACTGGACCCCGGACAATCAATCGTCAAGACTCGTAGGTGAAAGAGTAAAGACTTTATGTTCATTTCGTAGATTGTACAACAAAGACCATGTATCATCCGTGAGTGAGTTTACCACCGAGAAGAATAACAGTATTAAAAATGATAAGGATAATCATTACCACAATCAGTGAGTCAGTACAGGTTGAGAAACGTTGGGGTACCTGACATCGGGAGGTCCGACGAGACAGGTACCCTAAGAGGTCCGGTCTTTTGACGTCACCCAACGCTAAAGGAAGGGGTCCCCTAGAAGGGTTGGGTCCCTAGTTTGGACTCAGAGGACGTAACGTCCGTCTAAGAAATGGTAAACTCGGTGGTCCATAGACGAACTCTGAAGGGACATGGGAAGTTTAAGATGAATGTGTTTGTGGAGACGATGAACCCGACGGGGTCACAATATGCTTCCCGTCCCAACCCAGGGAGTGACCCACGTCCGATATTATACTAAGTAACAGGTATCTCTCAAATTTTCGTCATTATTTCATTTGATTTGCAACCAAACAAGAATAGTGGTGTACATCCGTTTAGTTTTGTCACAGTCACTATTTTATGGGGAGAGGTGGTTTATAGGAAACACGTAGTGGTCGGTCGGGACTCCGTATGATAATGGAAAAACGGTCGTGTTAAACTTCTATAAGATACCCTGAACCTATCAGTCATCGCTAGTGAAATTTTGCAATAATTTCAAGTCTCTATTTTAGGTATCACTAAACAGTCGGAAAATATTCGGAGTCCCTAAACCCATTGTTAATTTCTAACTAAACATAAATAAATAAATAAAATCATGAGTACCAAAAAGAAACTTTAATAACGTTTCAGATACCGGTGTATGAACGACCTTCTCTTATTTTAATTCCATTCATCCGACTTCTTATTATAAATTGTATCTGTTTCTTCCGATTAGAATAAGTACCCATCGACACTACACGTTTAGGAGAAAATATAAAATTCCTGAGAGTCAGACATCGAAAAAAGTCAAAAAGAAATTCCTTTTTTTTTTTCCACAAGTAGACAAAAGTTGAAGTCTCCGAGTGGTGTATCTAAGTAGGACACTCTATAAACGGTATAATTCATGTAATAGAAACTTCGAAAGGGAAACAGAACACCGAAATTTTACAGTTAACAGGTTTTATAAGTAATCCTTCCTCTTGTGTATGGTTTAGTCTTTCTTGATAAGAGAATCTTTCTAACTTCCGTACATGTTTTAATTTTTGTAAAATACATTTTTTCTGTTTTTGGTTTTAGAGCAAAATACATTACGCACACAAGGACCTTATACGACATGTATATGGAAATCAACATAAAAGTTTGAGGAAGTCTTCATGTTTCTTTAAAATCGATATCCGTAACTTTCGATTCTGGAACACTTCATTTTTTATTAGTGAAATATAAATGTAAAACTAGTTATAAAGGTGTCTTGTCCAAATGACTTTAATTCTACGTACCTATGTACATATGAAACACACAGTCCTCTTTCTGCCTTACTTTTTGCCTACACAGGCATAGAGTCCTCGTGCTAAGGTTTCAACCCAGTCTTACTGGATGAGAACAAGTACTAAAGTCAGTCAATATCATAATGTCCAGGTCTATCCACGACATTACTAGATTTCATATATAAATTGATCGGTACAGAAAAAATTAAACCCTCTTTTTCATATGAGGTCAATTTTTGTGTAAATATATGTCATACACAAACTTTTATTTTGTGACTAAACCTGGAAAGTGTTGAGAAAAAAAAAAAAGAAACGGTTAAATTTACTTCGAAGGTTCTCCGGTCTCCAAAAGACTCCGTATAGTAGTACAGAATGTAAGTGACGAAGAACGTCATTAAGGGGTACACTGATAAGCGATACGTCTCTAAGGCCTACTCAGGTCTTTACAGTTAATATCAAACCGATCGAAGAACTTCCACTCAATTTCCGTAGGTCTTGTACCATTCCTTAATAAGAAGTGGTCATACCAGAAATTTCGATTTCCTTTCGTTAATGGGTGAAAGATCTCTGAGCCGACCCGACGACCTCCTTGATGACTAACTTAATTAGTAGTCAAGTCAATTTATCGGTACAAACTAAGGGGTGGGGGTTACCGATTAACTAATTTAGTCGCCAGGGTGTGTCCTCGGAATCGGTCCTCCTTGTAGAACGACGAAAACGTACGACAAAAAGTTTATATAAGTAAACTTACGGAAAGTCAAGTCAAATCAGTGAGTCAGCACAGACTGAGAAACACTGGGGTACTTGGCGTCGTGCGGTCCGGAGGGACAGGCAGTGGTTGAGGACCTCAGGTGGGTTTGGGTACAGGTAACACAGTCACTACGGTAGGTTGATGGAGTAGGAGACAGCAGAGGAAGAGGAGGACGGGAGTTAGACAGGGTCGTAGTCCCAGAAAAGGTCACTCAGTCGAGAGACGTACTCTACCGGTTTTATAACCTCAAAGTCGAAGTCGTAGTCAGGGAGGTTACTTGTGGGTCTGACTAGAGGAAATCCTACCTGACCAACTTAGAGGAACGTCTGGTTCCCTGAGAGTTCTCAGAAGAGGTTGTGGTGTCAAGTTTTCGTAGTCAAAAAACCGTGAGTCGAAAGAAATATCAGGTTGAGAGTGTAGGTATGTACTGATGTCCTTTTTGGTATCGGAACTGATCTGCCTGGAAACAACCGTTTCATTACAGAGACGAAAAATTATACGATAGATCCAACCAGTATTGAAAGGAAGGTTCCTCATTCGTAGAAAATTAAAGTACCGACGTTCGTGGTAGATGTCCCTAAAACCTCGGGTCTTTTTATTTCAGTCGGTGACAAAGGTGACAAAGGGGTAGATAAACGGTACTTCACTACTCTGACCTACGGTACTAGAATCAAAAGTCTTACAACTCGAAATTCGGTTGAAAAAGTGAGAGAAGAAAGTGAAAGTGGTTCTCCGAGAAATCAAGAAGAAGTGAAAGACGGTATTCCCACCACAGTAGACGTATAGACTCCGATAACTATAAAGAGGGTCGTTAGAACTAAGGTCGGACACGATGAAGGTCGGGTCGTAAAGAGTACTCCATGAGACGTATATTCAATTTATTCGTCTCACTGTTATATGTCGGAACTACATGAGAAAGATAAACCTTGGTCAGACAACAAGGTACAGGTCAAGATCGACAACGAAGGACTGGACATATGTCCAAAGATTTCTCCGTCCAGTCCACCAGACCCTAAGGGTAGAGAAAGTCTTAAAAGGTGTCAACTAACACTAGGTGTGTCAGTTTCCGAAACCGTATCAGTTATTTCGTCTTTATCCACAAAAAGACCTTGAGAGAACGAAAAAACTACTAGGTCGCCTACAGACCAAGGAGACGGAAAAGATTTTGGTCGAACTTGTAGACCTTCAAGTGCCAAGTGCATAACGACTTCGGACCGAACCTCTTAAAACTCGTAATGAAATGATCGTACACTCTACTCACGTTAACACGTCATCAAACTCGTAAGAAACTGTAACGGAAAGAAACCCTAATCTTACTTTTGACTCGAAAAGGTCAGGACACCGGTGACGACTGAAAAGGTTTAAACGACCGTATAACACACGTCGTGAAAGTGTCGTAGTAGAAAGTCCTAAACTTTATCGAGTTGACTTTAAGGTAGTGGAGGTGATCGAAACAAGTATCACTACGAAGGATTCCGGGTGAACTGAACTGTAAGGTCCTACAGACAGAGATCCACTCACTAGTGTGGTAGTACTAATAGACCCAGCACTTCTAGAAAAAACATGTCAAGAAGACACATAAGAACGGTGGAGAAACGAAGACGATCCAGGTATGGTAAAGACAGGGACTAACTCGGGTAGAAACGTACTTTACAAGGGAACCATGGAGATTAAAAGAACTTCTCTAGAGATCAGAAAGGGTAAGACAACAAAAGGAGATAAAGAAACGTAACTAGTGACTCCTTGTGAAAGAATAGAGAGGAACGATAAGAAACCTTGAGACGTAAGTTTATTCATATAGAAAGAAAAAGAGGAAACGAAAAACGAAGAGAAGAGAAGTGTCGATAAACATTCGGGAGGAGTCTGTCGGTAAAACGAAAAAACGTAAAGAAAAAGAACCCCTACCAGAACTAAGGACAGAGGACATGTCACAGTGTTTGAAGGCAGGTATCAAGTAGTCCGTAAGACAGATATTTTAGATCAGGAAATTTAGATAAAGAGTGAAGGTGACATATCAGTATTCCCCAAACTAAATCCAGTACGGACTTACCAGATCACCAAAAGGGGTGAAAGAAATTAAATTCGGACTTAAACCGTTATTCCTCAAGTACTAGACTCGGTGTCAGGTGAGGGTCAGAACAAAAACGACTGACATATCTCGAAGAGGTAGAAACCGACTTTTCCTATATTAGTTAGACTAAAGTCACAATTGGTAGACCACTACAGGTACACATCTCAGAAGAGAACACAACAACCTTTTCCCACAAACGATACTTGAAATCCACCCCGTAAATGGAAGATCCAATGGTACCAGACATGGTGAGGAATTATCTTGGGGACTGGGAGATATGTAAATTTAGTAAAGAGACTGTGACAACCGGAAACTTAAACATTGAGAACTTGATTTTCGTGTAAGATGTACAACGATTATATTCGTGGCAGATGAACAACGATTATGTACATTTACTTTTAACGATTAAATCCAGTCATTCTAATAAAACTCTGTATGGTGTTTGACAATGTGAATGTTTTCTATCTTGTAAAGAGTGACGAGACAAAACAGTAAGAGACATACATTCCTCGTTACGACCTTATGTCAACAAGATCTTTCACCCGTTATCGTTATAAACTAAATAACGTCTCTTCCTTGGATCTAAACATTACGTGAATCAAGAATGAAGAAAGGTGAGGGGTAGAAGAGTCTCGGGAAGTAGTACAGAGTCGGAATAAAATTCTTGGAACGTCAGTTATTAGATCGGTTCGTTAAAATTTTAGATTATATGGGAAAAAAAAAAATTTAATTTGTAAGTGTGATCCAAAGTCTAGAGGTCTCACACTAAAAGATTACATTCTGGAGAGACGGTCTTGATTTTATTTCAAAATTGTGATAATGTACTCGGGAAAACACATAATTTTTGGTTGGAGTATAGAAAAATTTCATTTCCACTCTGATAGACTTTATATTCTAGAGTCAAAGAAAATACCTCAATTTTGAACTTTAAACGATACAATCCCTCATCTTGTATCAACTAAATTATCGTCATAACTGGAGTAATGTTCAGTTGTTTGTAAACAGACAGAGGATACACTCGCAGGTTTCTACTCTCTCCGACAGAGACATTAATATAAGATTATGTATATGTACTATTTCACACTACTGATAATATGACTTTTATATTTGTTGTTTTATGTTATCCTCTTGTTCTTTCCCTCCCTAATACTGGTCCAGCATACTTGTCTCTGATCTTCTTCTCAAGGGGTTCTGTCCCTACTCTCACAACATCCATCTCCTAAGTACTCGTCTCTACTCTATACGTACAAGTTCTTAGTAAAACCGTACTCGTCCTTTCAGTAACACATCTCAAATCCAACAGACCTCTGTCTCCACCTTTCCGGTAGACTACGGTTTACTACTTTCCGGAACTTACAGTCCGATTCCTTAGATCTAAAACTCGACTTATGGTACCTCGATAGAAGGTTTCGGAAACTTTCTTCACTCCTTTTTCGGTCTCAGTTCTGTTGGTCAAACTTCTGATCAGGAAGGGGGAACAGACGGACCGTCAGGTAAGTAGAAAATCCGAGTCGAGAAGGGATTGGAAGAGTGTTTCCCGACTAGTGGAGACGACAACAAATGGGTAGGAAAGGTATGAAGACATTGAAAAATAACACGTCACAAAAGTACTAAATAAACAGAAATGATAACCTGTTCTGATTTCTGGCACCCAATAAATAAACGGAAACATAAAGAGATCTTACAGAGTTTGGGTCATCTAGTAGTTTTACTAGAACCTACTCACCATTTATATTCGGGTGGAGTAATTAGGTCCACTCTCAACTACTCCGTCCCTTGCAACTTTCCTCTCCACTGTTCTACGTTTGTCGACCAAATAGTTTATGACTCAAGGAAGATAAAGGGTCCTTACAAGACCCATGGTACCCCTTGTATTTGTTGTATAATAGGAGAAATCCACTCTTGTCCTTTTATTATTCATTTTATGTTCGATGATATTTCACAAAGTTCCTGGGACATCTAATTACTTGTACCCGAAGTAGCTTCTACCTGAATTAGTAACTTCTTACCCGTCCCAAGACATCTTCATCACTATCTTAACGATTGATCTGGACCATACTCGTCACTGAGCCTTCACCCTTACGTGTCACGTAGAACTCCCCCATTATTTATCTATTTTACCCTTTTTCTTCAAACCCTGTTCTAACACCAAATGGAACTTACGGTTCGACTCCTCAAACTTTAATATAATCTCCGTTGTCCCTTGATAACTTTTGAAAACCCTTCTGTCAACTGTACTAATCCCGATCCTGAATGTCTAATTAGACCTTCGTCAATCTACCTTTCTAATCACCGTCCTTCTGTCCAATCCTCCTATTGACGTCAACATGTCAACGTTCCATTACTTTCGGAATTGATCCTCTCACTGTCGTCCTTTTATACTTATTGATTATACCGATAGTGTGTTCTTCAAAAATATCCGGTTCTGAAGTGTCTTGGGTTTCCTTTTGAAGGGAAAACCGGACTTTACATCTGTATCCGTTCGGGGGGAAAGTTATCGACTGACTGGTGGGATATCAAGTGAAACTCGAAACTTTTACTTGGTTTTACTCCGTCATATCGATTTATCCTTGTCCTTGCAGCGAGTCAGCACAGGTTGAGAAACGCCGGGGTACCTGACATCGGATGGTCCGAGGAGACAGGTACCCTAAAAGGTCCGTTTTCATGACCTCACCTAACGGTAAAGGAAGAGGTCGCCTAGAAGGACTGGGTCCCTAGCTTGGGTCCAGAGGGCGTAACATCTGTCTGCGAAATGACAGACTCGGTGGTCCCTTCAGGTATCGATTTATCTAACGTATATATATACATTTATACACGTATATACATAAACTTACACACACATATATATATATATAAAGTTTATAAATAGTATACATATTCTTTTATATATAGAATAAAAGTTTTATTCTACAATATATATATGTAGAATAAAACTTTTGTTGTGTCAACTCAGGTTACTATTCAGTAAACGAGAAATAGAGAAATTCCAGCACATTTAGAAACTTTCAAAAAGACAATAGACATTTTCACTCTTATAGTAGGGGAATTACACCTTTTTAAAATTTACACAACTTAAAATTTTTGAACTGTCTGAATCTTAATCCATTGATTGACAAGTAAAACTAAACCAAAGATATCGCGACAGACTGGGATTACCTATCTCCTAAACAAAAGTTAAACTATTTACTGATATATAGACCTAAGTCGGGGTTTCTAGGATTCCATTCAATGTTCCCGTATTGATATCACCCACAGTTTGTAATCTCACACTCTGGTTCCCACTATACATAAGAGGAGACCTCCCAAACCTCGACGACAAAAGAATATCCATGAAACTCACATCAACATGGAGTTTCGTCTCTCATTACCTATCCCAGAACTCCCAGGGTATATCAGTATCAGTACCGATTCTAAGTAATGTCACTGTGTCATTTCAACGAGTCGACCTAATTATTCTTCCTTTCTGTAATTCACCTCAGGAACCGTTAGATGCACGTACGAAGGACTCGTGGGAGGGAGGACAATTACCCGTACGTCTCGTGTAGGATAGAGGTCGTCACTTTTGACTCGGTGTAATACACGTTATAAAGAGAAATCCCTTCGGACAAACTCTGAGTCTTGAATCCTAAAAATAACCCCGATCAATACACAACCTCCCACCAGTATTAAGGTCTCAGGACCTTTCCTGTCTGTCCCTTCGTCTATAAGTGGTATTTAGTGTAACAAACCTACCACGACTTGTCCGACCGTGTCTTCCGTGTTGGAATGGAACATTCCTTACAACCATAGTTCTATTTTAAAGGGTGTGGTATTTTTTCTTTTAGTGTACGGGATAGAAACTACTTGTACGTTTTTAGGAGTTGTTTTATAATGGTTTAACTTATGTTATTATGTAATTTTCATACTGTGTTGTGCCAGTTCAACCTAATTAAAGTCCCTATGTTACTACCAAGTAGTAGGTGTTTAGTTGCACTAAATAGTGTAATTATTTTACTTCCTACTTTTATTATGTTAGTAGAATTTATCTATATTATGCGCACAAGGACCTTATGCGACATAAGGAAATCAACATAAAAGTTTGAGGAAGTCTTCATGTTTCTTTAAATCTACGAATTTTGTGAAAACTGTTTTAAACTGTAGGTAAATATTCTCTGAGGGAGTTGTCACCCAGATCTCCCTTGTATGGAGTTGTATTATTTCAGGTATATACTATTTGGGTATCGATCGTAGTATGAGTTGTCACTTTTTGACTCGAGAAAGGGAGATTCTAGTCCTTATTCTGTTCGTACGGGTGAGAATGGTGAAAATAAGTTGTGTCATAATCTTCACGATCGGTGACTTTAATCAGTTCTTTTTCTTACTCTCCCGTAAGTTTAACCTTTCCTCCTTCATTTTGACAGTGATCAACGTCTACTACACTATTATATATAACTTTTGGGATTTCTGATGTGGTTTTGAGACAAGTTTGATTATTTACTTAAGTTATTACAACATACTATGTTTTAGTCGTATATCTTTAGACACTGCAAAGATATATGATTATTGTTTGATAGTTGTTCTGATTCTTTTGTTAAGCTAAATGTTAACGTAGATTTTCTTATTTTATGGCTCCTTATTTAAATTGGTTCCTCCACTTTCTGGACATGTGACTTTGATATTCTGTAACTACTTTCTTTGACTTCTTCAGTGTTTATTTACCTTTATAAGGTATAAGTACCTAACCTTCTTAATTATAACAATTTTACGAGTATGATGGGTTTCACCAAATGTCTAAGTCACATAAGGGATAGTTTTAAGGTTACCGTATAAAGTGTCTCGATAATTATCTTGTTTATTAAGATTTTAACCATACTTTGGTGTTTTCTACGACTTATCGACTTTTATCCTTCTTGTTTTGATCTCCAAAGTACGAGTGACTAAAGTCTGATATGATTTCTATATAATTAGTTCTGTCGTACCATGACCGTATTTTTGTCTATGTGTCCAGTTGTCTTGTTTTGAGTCTTGGGTCTCTATATGGATGTGTATACGTACACGAATCAGCGAGTGAACACAGACTGAAAAACGTTGGGGTAACTGACGTCGGAGGGTCCTAGGAGACAGGTACCCGTAAGGGGTCCGTTCTTATGATCTCGCCCAACGGTACGGGAGAAGGTCTCCTAGAAGGATTGGGTCCCTAGCTTGGGTCCAGAGGACGTAACATCCGTCTAAAAAATGGTAGATTCGGTGGCCCTTTCGGTATGGGTGTGTATATGTTGTTTCCTCGTTTCTTGTATGTTACCTCCTTTTCGGAGAAGTTATTTACTGCAACCCTTTTGACCTATCGGTATACGTTTTCTTACTTTGCTGTGGTAATAGAATGTAGTATTTCTTTTCAATTGAGTTTTACGTCATTTCTGAACTTACATTCTGGACTTTAGTATTTTAAAGATCTTCTTTTATATCCGTCATCGGAGTAACTATGGGTAGAATCTCCACAAAAACACCTAGACTAAGGTTTCCGTTCTCTTTATTTTCGTTTTTATTCGTTTACCCTGATGTAGTTTGGTTTTTAGAAGGTGTGTCACTACCTTTAGTAGTTTTCCTTTCCTGTCGGATGACTCATCCTCTTCACTTCAGCGAGTCAGTACAGGTCGAGAAACACTGGGGTACCTGACATCGGGTGGTCCGAGGAGGGAGGTACCCTAAGAGGTCCGTTCTCATGACCTCACCCAACGGTAAAGGAAGAGGTCCCCTAGAAGGGCTGGGTCCCTAGCTTGGGTCCAGAGGACGTAAGGTCCTTCTACGAACTTGGAGACTCGGTGGTCCCTTCGGACGTTTAGTATATAGGTAGTACCTCATTATGTTGAGTTGTTGTTTTTGGTGGACTAAAATTTTACCCTTCTTCTAGACTTATCTGTAAAAAGATTTCTTCTGTATTTCTACCGGTTGTCGTGAACCTTTCTACAAGTTTTAGTGACTAGTAATCCCTTTACGTTTAGTTTTGGTGTTACTCTATCGTGGAATGTTTGACAATCTTATCGATAATAACTTTTCTTATTTCTTTACAACCTCTCCTACACCTCTTTAACCTTGGGAACATGTGACATCCTGACAATTAACCGCGTCGGTGTTACCTTTTGTCATACCTCTAAGGACTTTTTAATTCTTATCTTGATGGTATACTGAGTTGTAAGGGTGAAGACCCATAGATAAGTTTCTTGTACTTTTGTGATTAAGTTTTAATATACGTGGGGATACAAATAAAATGACACCGTAATAAATATCATCGGTTCTATACCTTCATTGGATTTACAGGTAGTCACCTATATACATATTGTCTTATGATGAGTCTACATTTTTCTTACCTTAGACGGTAAAATGTTACACCTGTCTGGAATTTCCATAATACGATTCACTTTATTGAGTCTGTTTATGGTATACTAAAGTGAGTAAACACCTCAGATTTTTTTCTTTACTTACTTTTTTTTTTTGTTTTTGTTTGAGTAGCTATGGCTCTTGTCTAATCACCAATGGTCTCCCCTTCTCAAACCACCGCCCCTCCACCCACGTTAACACTTCTTCCACACTTGACAAACCACTACTACCTACCACTGATCCGAACACCACCACTAGTGCAACATCACATATGTCTACAGTTTAATAATATAACACATAGACTTTGAATGTATTAATTTTTTTTAGGTTAAAGGGTTAACGGTCGGTTACTGGTCGGAATGTTCGTCCGGAAAAATTCCTCTCGTCAGAACTCGGACGTAACAACTGACAAATGACGTGTCCAGTGTAAAGTTCCATATGGATTTTATGATTTGTGAAGACAAAACTTTTAATTACGAGACATAAATTAATAAAATCTTACACGTACGAGTCAACGAGTCAGTACAGGTTGAGAAACTCTAGGATACTTGATATCGGGTGGTCGGAGGAGACAGGTACCCTAAGAGGTCTGTTCTTACGACCTCACCCAACGGTAAAGGAGGAGGTCCCCTAGAAGGGTTAGGTCCCTAGCTTGGGTGAAGAGAACACAGAGGACGTAACCGTCCGCCCAAGAAATGGTGATCGCGGTGGACCCTTCGGGTAATTTCAAATTATAAAATTTAATAATTTTATCATTTACGGATGATATATCCTCAAGTACATATTAAAGAAACACGAATCCAAGACCGACTTATGTTCAAACTTAAAGATGTTTGTTAAACGTTAGTACTTGTAATGTAAGGAGACTTAAACGGTTACCGAAAACGGTTTGGATTTGAAGTCGCTCAAGTTCCATACATAAACACAAAAGGTAGTAAACCTTAACACAAAAGAAAAAAAAAAAAAAAAACGATCGCGATCATATCATATTACAAAAGATCAATTTGGTCACTAAGACCTCCATTAGAGTCTTAACAATGATAGACTTCTTGTAATTGTCAAGCAATTACCATGAGACGTAAAGGAAGTATCACAGTCACCATCATAAGTATCACACTTCTTTAAGCCACAAAATGTATCTAACGACGAATTTGTGTCTGTAGTCTATGATTATTTTAACGAGAGACATCATGACAAACCTAAGAATATACTCTGACTTAAAAATTTTTTCGTATATTTACCTAAAGACGACTTACCTTGGAGTCTTCTCTTAATATTTTCGTCTTATTTTATCAATATACATACATACTTTAAATACTTTACGGAAGTTAATAGAGGTAACGATCAAAATAACTGACGAAACAACACATCGTGATAAGAATACAATGATACAAAAAATAAACAGGGAAAAGAAAAGTATATAATTAATCTAAAAAAAAGTAAACGCCACCTGGCAAACTGAAGTCATCCATCCAAATTGAGCCAAGTGAGATTTCATCGAACGACAAAAATTTTTGTTAACTAAAGTACTTACCGATTCTACCTACCCCCGGAACAAACGAAAAGTCTAGGAGGGATCGGTTCTACTCCGAAATAAATTACGTAGGTCTTTTGGATCCTCCGTCACATAAACTATTGAGACTTTTGGTCGAACTCATTATAAGGTCACATATATACATGTGATAACTATGATACATATTTTATCTATTGATTACTCTTCTTTATCGAGTCCCTTGCGACGGGTCACGAGACACCGTTGGAGTTACCCTTCCTTTAGGTTTTGACTCCCCTATATACATATCGACTAAGTGAAACCACATGTCATCTTTGATTGTGTTGTAACATTTCGTTGGCTACGAGGTTATTTTAATAAAAAAACTTATTTCCTTTTTTTATTCGAAGTTACAACTAACGATCTTCTTAGTTGAAATTTTGTGATAGGAGTCTTTTGTACAAAACCGGGTGTGGTCGAACCCCTAACTACCCATAGAAAAAAAATTCACATACAGTAGAGAGGGTTCGAGCGGAGGGAAGAGAAACTGGGACAAATTACTGAAGAAACGGTGGTAAAAACTTCCCCACCTACTTGATGAAATAACCAAAATAAGTTTAGGGAGTTCACTTTTTTGGAGTGACGGTAACATGGCAGTTGGGTCTATTCCGTTGGACTCAATCAGACATGACTGGGAACACGTATCTATCACTAACACTAAGTGTTTTCTGGTACTGGTTACCGTCTTTCTTGTAGTCGACAGAACCAGAGAACCCCTCATCTCTGGTGACGACTCGTCACCAAAATCACTAACTTACCGACGGTCACTTTTACCTCTTTTTATAATTTTTTGAGTTGGTGGGGATAAGTTGGTAAGGGAATAATATTATCTCAGACTTGTACCTATCGAGTCTATGAAGGGGATAGTAAATAACTATCGAACTCCTTAAGTCCCTTTCCTTCCCCACTCCTAAATCCTAATTTAGACTAAATCGTAAATAATTTAGGATCAACTTAAATATCGTAGGATAATTCAAAATTTCTCTGATCTTTTCTTTGTCTTTTGTATAGGAAGTCGAAACACCGGAGTGATTTTAATTTCCCATCCCCTTTCCTTTATTTCTATCGTCTTCAAAGGACATCTTTACAGACATGAACCAGTGTTAAGGAAGACTCATCAATATTCCGTTCAGGGTTGGTCCTATAATCGTCGACCCTAAATTTCACCTACCTCCTAGATTTTCCTTCACTTCTTTTATCGACCTTGACCATTAAAATACTTTATTTTCTAAACATAAACACAGTACTTAAACTCACTCTACCCCTACAAAAAGAATCGTAAGAACATGGGGTAACATAACCCCGTTATACATTGTAAATCATTTTGTAAGCTATCAAATATGACAATATTACTACGTTAACAGATCAAAGAGAAAGACGAAGTGTTTATATTTGTCTACTCACTTAGTTCACAACAAATCTTAATGAGGTACAAAATCAACATTGATTTAGAGAAGTCTATACTTCTTTACACAATTTTGTAACGGTTTAGATCATAAGAAAGTAAGATCCAAAATAGGATTCTAAACTTTTCGTAGATCCTTTTTTTTTTCTTAAGATCCTTGATGAAATGGTTGACTTTAACAGTAATTCCGATAGTAGACCGGGGTTACTACTCACGAATATAGAACATTTTAAAACGTACGAATAAGATATACTATTTTATTAACGAGTATAAACAAATGTTATTTTTATATCGAGAACGATCGTACTAGTGTATGATGATTCATTATATCATGAAATTACAATTTCACTAAAAACTTATAAAAATATTTACTCAAAATTTAAAGTAATATGACGTCTAAGTTTAGAACTTATGTCAAATAGTCTACTCATAACGTTCGTAGTGAAGAACCAACCAGACGAAGACTCCCTTTGGAGGTAACGAGAAGTTCTGTTAATACTCTAGTCTATATGTCGATAGAGACAGTATTTCTTAGAAAACTATTTTGTACGTAAACTGTGATCTATGGTCGTGTTCCATTCCTACAAACATAGTAGTGGTCATAGTGTAATCGATCAAAGACATTCTAAAATGTAACTTCTACTTCAAAAGTCATTCTTTTTATTGTACTCGTAACTCATTAAATAAAAATGCTTATTACAAAACAAAGATAAAGTTTACTAATAACAACAAATCAGTGATTCAGTGACCCGAGGACAGGTACCCTAAAGGGTCCGTTTTTATGACCTCACTCAACGGTAAAGGAAGAGGTCCCCTAGAAAGGGTGGGTCTCTAACTTGGGTGTAGACGTAACCGTTCGTCTAAGAAATGATGTCTTGGTAGTCCTTTCGGGAATCCAAAATTTTTATGACAAGTCAATTGACAACTTCTTTTTGTGACCAAAAAGTTTAGTACAGATTTCTTGTTGTATTGAGGAAGTACTAAAGAATGTATTTGACTAATCTTAAAAAAAAATTTTTTTGTACCAATATCGGGACACATATGAAAATAAATAAAAAAATTAAAATTTTAGAAATTAAGAATATACACAAGGGTTTGTACTTGGGGGGAGGGTGGAGGGAGGGGTATTGTAGAGAGACCCAGTAGGGGTGCGTGGTCGGGGTTCGTACGACATAGGACGCAGTCTGTATCTGACCGCTAAGTTAAGAATGTACTATCATATGTACAATCTTACGGTAAGAGGGTTTAATAGGGTGGGAGAGGGAGAGGGAGACTCAGGTTTTCAGGCAATATGTGTCGACACAGAAAAAAGGACAGAACGTATGTCCCAGCAGTAACGGTAGAAAGATTTAAGGTATATATACACAATCATATGACATAACCACAAAAAGAAAGACCGAATGAAGTGAGACATATTAGCCGAGGTCAAAGTAGGTAGAGTAGTCTTGACTAAGTTTACTTAAGAAAAATTGCCGACTCATTATGAGGTAACACATATACATGGTGTCGAAAGAATAGGTAAGTAGACGACTACCTGTAGATCCAACAAAGGTACAGGACCGATAATATTTGTCACGACGCTACTTGTAACCCCATGTACACAGAGAAAGTTAAGACCAAAGGAGCCACACATACGGGTCGTCACCCTAACGACCCAGTATTCCATCAAGATAAACGTTAAAAAATTCCTTAGAGGTGTGACAAGAGGTATCACCGACATGATCAAACGTAAGGGTGGTTGTCACATCCTCCCAAGGGAAAAGAGGTGTGGGAGAGGTCGTAAATAACGAACGTCTAAAAACCTAGCGTCGGTAAGACTGACCACACTTCACCATGGAGTAACACCAAAACTAAACGTAAAGAGATTATTACTCACTACAACTCGTAGAAAAGTACACAAACAATCGGTAGGCATACAGAAGAAACCTCTTTACAGATAAATCAAGAAACCGGGTAAAAAACTAACCCAGCAAATAAAAAGACCTTAACTCGACGTATTCAACGAACATGTAAAAACTCTAATCAACAAACAGTCAACGAAGTAAACGATAATAAAAGAGGGTAAGTCTTCCGACAGAAAAGTGGAACGAATATAAAAGGAAACAACACGTCTTCGAAAATTAAAATTAATCTAGGGTAAACAACTAAAAACGAAAATAAAGGTCTTAAGACCCTCCACATATGAAAATTTATGGTTATATAGGAATTTATATAGAGGGATTTATTTACAATAATAATAATTCACTAATTATTATTCTGTATAATTCATACAGTTTATATTTTGTATATTACACTTCAAATAGAATGACTTTTTTTATATACGTACCGATATTTAGAATATATATGATGTGTCACAGAATATATATGATGTGTAGAATATATATGTTTAGAATATATATGATGTGTACACTTCTGGTGTCGACGTCGGTGATAAACGATGTGGAAATTGTATATACTTCTATTTCCCATATAAGTTTAGATAATTTGGGATACCCAACGTTTTTATCTACCATTTAACATAACTTAAATCTTATTGGATTGAATGAATGTTTCCGTTTTACCAACAGACTTCTCCGGAATGTTTATCGATACTTTTCTTCTTTTCACTTTCCGTTTCCTCTTTTCCTTTCTATATAAATAAACTTACGTCTCAAGGTTTCTTATCTTTCCTCTTTACTCTTTCGGAAGGAGGAGCTAGTTACGTTTCTTTATCTCCCTTTGTTATCTTACCTTCCTGATCTCTAGAGAAGTTCTTTAAGTCTCTATGGTTCCCTTGTAAAGTACGTTTCTACCCGAGTTATTTCCTGTCTTTACCATACCTGGATCGTCTTCGTCTTCTATAATTCTTCTCCACTCTTATGTTCTTATGTGTCCTCTTGACATGTTTTTTCTAGAAGTGCTGGGTCTATTAGGTTACAACACTAGTGAGTGGATCTCGGTCTGTAGGACCTTACACTTCAGTTGCTTGTTTCGATCACCTCCACTACCTTAAGGTCAACTCGAAAAAGTTTAGGACTTTCGACTACGACACTTTCACGACGTGAGTTATACGGTCGTTTAAACCTTTTGAGTCGTCACCGGTGTCCTGATCTTTTCGAGTCAAAAGTAAGTTGGGGTTTCTTACGAGTTTGACGGCGTGGTAACGTGAGTAGAGTGTGCGATCGTTTCATTACGAGTTTTAAGAGGTTCGGTCCGAAGTTGTCATGTACTTGACACTTGAAGGTCTACAAGTTCGACCAAAGTCTTTTTCGTCTCCTTTTTTTCGTCTCTAGTTTAACGTCTGTAGGGAACCTAGTAGCTTTTTCGTTCTCTCAAGGTCTTTTTGTAGATGAAGACGAAATAAATAATAGGGTTTCGGAAACACACCTAGTGTTGTTTGACCTTTTAAGAATTTCTCTATCCTTATGGTCTGGTGGACTGGACGGAGGACTCTTTAGACATACGTCCAGTCCTTCGTTGTCAATCTTGACCTGTACCTTGTTGTCTGACCAAGGTCTATCCCTTTCCTCATGCAGTTCCGACAAATAACAGTGGGACGAATAAATTGAAGATACGTCTCATGTAGTACTCTTTGCGACCCGAAAGGTCGTGTTCGACCTTAGTTCTAACGACCCTCTTTATAGTTATTGGAGTCTATACGTCTACTGTGGTGGGAATACCGTCTTTCACTTCTCCTTGATTTTTCGGAGAACTACTTTCACTTTCTCCTCTCACTTTTTCAACAGAATTTCGAGTTGTAAGTCTTTTGATTCTAACACCGTAGACCAGGGTAGTGAAGTACCGTTTATCTACCCCTTTATCACCTTTGTCACCGACTGAAATCAAAACCTCCGAGGTTTTAGTGACGTCTACCACCGACGTCGGTACTTTAATTTTCTGCGAACGAGGAACCTTATTTTCAATACTGGTTGGATCTGTCGAACAATTTTTCGTCTCTGTAATGAAACGGTTGTTTGCAGGCAGATGAGTTCCGATACCAAAAGGGTCACCAGTACATACCTACACTCTCAACCTGACACTTCTTTCGACTCGCGGTTTCTTAACTACGAAAAGTTGACATCACAACCTCTTCTGAGTTCTCAGGGAACCGGACGTTTCTCTAGGTTGGTCAGGTAGGATTTCCTTTAGTCAGGACTCACAAGTAACTTTCCTGGCTACGACTTCGACTTTCAGGTTATGAAACCGGTGGATTGCGGTTATTGACTGAGTAAACGCTTCTGGGACTACGACCCTTTTCTAACTTCCACCCGCCTCTTCCCTTGCTGTCTCCTACTCTACCAACCTACCGTAGTGGTTGAGCTACCTGTACTCAAACGCATTTGAGGTCCTCAACCACTACCTGTCCATCCGGACGGCACGACACCAAGTACCCCAACGTTTCTCAGTCTGCACTGACTCGCTGACTTGACTGATTGACTGACTTGATTGATTGAACGATGGTCTACCGAGTTCCATTATAGTATAACAAAGTATTATTAAACAAGGAAGTAAAAATATAAGTTTAAATTTATTTCAGTAATATAGTAAATAAAACACTAATGAAACCCTTCGACTGAACCTCTACCTAAAATAAGAAAAAGATATCATAAGGATAAATAGGATTTTTTTTTCTTATTCGGACGGTCGATATAGGTTAATATAAAGAAATTAATGTTTCTAAACAAATTGAACGTTTAAAACGATCAAAAGAAGTACATTAAGATCGGATTTGATCTAAATTTACGGAATCGAAATTCTAAAATAATACATGACACCAAACGTAACAAAAAAGTGTAATATTATTGTATGAGTGTAAATCACATCAGATGAGATAAAACGTAACGAAAGAAAAAGCACTTACAACCGTAACTGAATTGTCTTTAATCGGTTTTATTGCATAGTTTACTTTTCTATAGAATTTCAGAAGGTAAGGTTGGTTCGAAACAGTTTAGAAATTTTCACGGTCAATAACGACCCCAGACAAACACGGATGGTCATCACCCCTTTTCCCAGAATATGTTACACTTTCTTTTACAGAAATCGATACTAAAGTTTTTTAAACACCCATTTAATGTTTTACTTGAAGGACAAGAACTTCGTCGTTCAACAGAAAAAAGGGGAACACAGAAGTCTCCTTTCACTTTCTTTTACCCTAAAGTGATCACAGAATGGATCTCCATCTTAAAATTTATAAAATATAGTGTATAAACATGTAATAATTGAAAAATTTTAAGACTCTTGTCATATACATGTGAGTACGTGTGTGTGTGGCGATAACAATAGACATTTATTGTGACGGACAAACTCATAAACTACAAAATATCAAAGGCCGGAATGTAAAGTAAGAAATTAGGTAAAAATCAAATAAAAACACATACCACAATCCTTCACAAGATTAAATTAAGAAAAAGTACATCGACAGGTCAAAAGGGTCGTGGTGAATAACTTATCCGACAGAAAAGAGGTAACATATAAGAACGGAGGAAAGAGTTTCTATTCCACGGACGTCTACGTACCCAAAAGAAACTCCAAAATCTGACACCCTTTGTAACTTTATGGGTGTGTAATGGGAAAATCCCTAAAAATTTCGGGGAAGAAACAAGTTTTAGAAGACTGTCCAAAATTAACTCATATTCTAAGAGGGGTTATTTTGAAACAAATTACCCGGAAGAGTTGGTCTCGAAGTTAAGGAAAGACACAAACTAGGTTTCTCGAGTGTCAACCGGACTCATTCTCCAGTAAACAGTTTATGTAAGTGAATTTTGTACAAGTGGTAATTCTTACTACGGTTCCATTCCCGTCTCCCCTCGAAATATGGGGTTATTAAAGGTAAACCAAAAGGTTTATCTTTATGTCAGTTCTTTTTTACGAAGGACACCTTTCCGACGAAACTCTGATGAACAGGATCATAGGGTGGGTCCGGACGTAAGGTTGGTACAACGGTGAGGAGTCGGAAAGAAAATTACTGTAATACCTCTACAGTGACCAGGGACAATGTACGATGAGAATTTGACGAAACCCTCGAGAGGAATAAACGATTTGTATGGTACGCTATAGAAAGGACGAGTCTTGGTCTTACGAGTTTTAGATTGTAAATAAGACCCCGCATATAGACAAGGACATGAGTGGTGTTTACCATGACTGTTGTCTTCTTGACGTTAAAGATGAACCTGACAACCGTAAAAAAAAAGGAAAAAATTTTATTATTCGATGTATGTACCATTTTTTTTTTTTCTTTAGTTTTACGGAGAGAGAGTAAGGAATGGAGGTACGGAGAGAGATCTTCGTTGATGACAAATAGTCAAAGAAAATATTTAAAGATAAAATAAGTACGTGTTCGGATATGTGTGTGTGTGTGTATATATATATTTTATCTTTGGTAATGGATAAAAAAAGTGAATTGTTATATAAGACTTCTAATTTAGATATCAAAATTTTTTTAGACGTATCATACGATAGTATACTTATGTGGAATAAAATAAATAAATTGGACAGAAGACAATTATCTAAGAATCTACCAAAAGACAGAAAACACGTCTGTTTTGAAAATTGCACAAACGGGACTAACGTACACAAAATGGACACAAGGACGAGTGGATTCTTCCCACATCATAGAGGAAGGGATCATTAGTGAGTCATAGACTTGACTTTACTTTAGGGTAGATGTTCGATATTATAATTATTAGTATCGATTTTTAAATAACTTCTGAGTCATATACGGTCTGTGATATAATTTATAATCGAGTATACTTAAATATAATGACAATAATAGGAGTAAAATCATTTCTCTTTTGATACCAATTCACTAAACTAATGTTAATTCAGCGATCATTGTCCTCCCGACCTTAAGTACACATAGATTTTAAGTTTTAGACACGAGGATCTGATACGACGATTCAGCGAAGTCAGCACAGACTGAGACACGCTGGGGTATCTGCCGTCGGGTGGTCCGAGGAGGCAAGGACCCTAAGAGGTCCGTTCTTGTGACCTCACCCAACGGTAAAGGAAGAGGTTACGTGCTTTCACTTTTCACTTTCACTTCAGCGAGTCAACACAGACTGAGAATCGCTGGGGTACCTGACGTCGGATGGTCCGAGGAGGCAGGTACCCTAAAAGGTCCGTTCTCATGACCTCACCCCACGGTAACGGAAGAGGGAGGATCTGATATGACGGAGAGTTTATAAATCAGTCAAGTCAAGTCAAGTCGACGAGTCAGCACAGGCTGAGAAACGTTGTGGTACTTGACGTCATGCGGTCCGGAGGGACAGGTAGTGGTTGAGGGTCTCAAATGAGTCTGAGTACAGGTAACTCAGTCACTAAGGTAGGTTGGTAGAGTAGAAGACAGTAGGGGAAGAGGAGGACGGAAGTTAGAAAGGGTCGTAGTCCCAGAAAAGTTTACTCAGTCAAGAACCGTAGTCCACCGAGTTCATAACCTCAAAGTCGAAGTCGAAGTCAGGAAAAATTAAATTAAATTAAAAAAAATTAAAATTAAAAATGAAATAAAATGAAATGTTATGACATAACCAAAACGGTATGTAACTGTACTTAGGTGGTGCCCACATGTACGCTAGGGTTTGTACTTGGGGGGAGGGTGGAGGGAGGGGTGTTGTAGGGAGACCCAGTAGGGGCACGTGGTCGGGGTTGTAGTCAGGAAGGTTACTTGTATGTCCTTACTAGAGTAAATCTTACCTGACCAACCTAGAGGAACGTCAAGTTCCCTGAGAGTTCTCAGAAGAGGTTGTGGTATCAAGTTTTGGTAGTTAAGAAACCGTGAATCGAAAGAAATATCAGGTTGAAAGTGTAGGTATGTACTGGTGACCTTTTTGGTATCATCCTGTGACCTTTTAATCTCTTGACGGTTTTTTACCACTACTACTACTATCTTTGAGAACTTTGTTTCGGTATACTTTTTATTTTATTATTGTCGATGAATCGAAACACTTCTCACTTAATTCTGTTAAGCACTACACAGGGGTCTATAAATTTCCCAATGACATATTTCATCTTCACCTGAATGAGAAACATCTAGGTTTTCCGACTTGATATAGATCGTCCATCTTGTCGAATTTATGAAAAGATTGTCTTGGAGACTTTCACGACTTCACAAATTCTTCAAATTTTTGATCAGTAGACAGTTTCTACGTCCACGTCCAACGAGAACAGAACTAGTCCTTCAACTTGATCTAGTCACCAAGAGTTTGGAGACACGTGTTGGTAGATCCCTTTAAAGGACCCTGGGTCGGGTCTGGATTCACCATCTCTGTAAGAACTAATCCCAATATACAATCGTGTATATACAATATATAATTCTCAAGGACTTTAAGCGTTGTCTTCATGTTTACCAGCTACTTGTATACTTTTTAACAAGTCAAAGTTCTTATTTACGTTTAATTTCCTTGATTCTCTATGAAAACTAGACTTAAGACAACCAATTGGTAACATGGGATCTACGGAATATATTCAGAGGGTTTCACGACTGTATCCCTCCCGTCGAGTACACGGTAGTGGTGACAAAAACGACTAAACTTACTAATATTTGTGGACTGTTCCTGATATCGACTCTTTTCGTCATGTATTTAATCATATTCTCCATGGTGTAATTAATTCTGATGACCACAGGTCCAAATGAACCTATAAATGTTTCTATTTAGAGGGTACAACTTATTAACTAAATCTCCCAGTTCTAGTGTAATAAAATTAACGTCGAACTCAGTTTCGTTTTGAATAAAAACCTTCCTTATAAAACAATGAACAAGGTAGATAAGCAAGTAAGTCAATTACATATCACTGGTATAAGACACACGGGTCCGTGTCTCCTACTTCGTCACTTGTTCTGTCTACACTAAGAACGAGAATAGTATGAGTTGGAAGTGGCCTCAATTTCCTGTCCTGATTATGTTAGACGAAATATTCAGTTGACGATAGATTTTTTTATTTGAAAACGGAAAATATATCACTACAAACTCCCTACACTAAACTGATATAACATATATTTAGGTTTATGGTTGTCTCAAGAGACCATTAAGCAAAACTCTGATACTCATATTTATCTGAGTACGAAGTAACTAAACAATACCTATAATCCAGGGAAAATCAGAAATTTGTATATCTACCTCGGTTGAAATAAACATTATATATGTATAATATATAAATAATTGAAGGGACCACCGAGTCTGCCAATTCGAAAACTATTAATAAAACGTCTTGGTTGTTCGGTTTTATCGTGTCAACATGGAGGGTAAACAGCCTGACGAAAACCTTTTATATGTCGCTAATCGTCCAGCTCTATGTGACATAAGAACACGTCGGTACGGATTAAGACATTCATCAGTACACAAAGACAACCGTAAAATAGGACCAAATAACTGACGTAAACCTTACTCCCAGTATACGACATACCAGAGTTATCAAGTGGAAAATGTTGTAAAATTTAAATATGAGAAAGGACATTGTCATGAAGAGTTTAGAATTACACGTATATCTAGTATATCCCTTAATTCTGTTTAAGATTACATCATTGAGACCCCACCTTAAACTCTAATATGCAAAGTTTGTTTGAAAACCGAGAAAGACCAGATTCCTGATGTGAAACTCATTATTCCAGGTTCCCTTGTGGTTCTTAGGGAACACGAGTCACACAACGAAAATTCTAAACGACGACAATATACGGAAGTAGATAAATAAGTTGACCTTTTGACTTGTTTTGTAAGTGAAAGGTTTTACAATCCGAGGTCCGAAATTTGATATAAGGAAGTGGAGAGGGAGGGAAACTGTCGGAACAAAGTCGTGAAGACCATTCGCCGAAAATTGAGTAGTACCAACCAGACACAAAAGAAAGAGGGGAATCTTAGAATCTCAACGTTCCTTGTAACCTCTACTAGTCAGAGGGTGAACCGTTTTTGTTGGAAAACGGTATCAACATAAATTTTGAAAGGAGGAACGTAAACTAGATGTGTTAAAAGATAGGTGAACAGGACCAAAACGGAAGATCTCCATGTGTCTCGTGTAGGCGAAGATGGAGGTGTGTTATGGGGAAGTATGTACAGGGAAGATTTAAAAAGAGGTCTGGTCGAGTGAGGTGCAGTAGTAAACAACAAAGTTTGGGAAATGAAGAACCAATGTTAGAAGGTTTGTACGAGGTAAACTGGTCAGTGTTAAATTTTTACAGCACATATGAAATATCAAACGGGTCATCCCACTTATTGAGGACGGGATGGGGGTGAGGCACGAGACATACCGGTTTCTAGGGGTAGTGCACAAGTCATCGACTTACCCACCGTCCATTTTGACACAAGGAGTGTCGAAGGAAACCTTTAAGGGGTATTACTTACAGACGTCTAAACAGTTCGGACGGGACCCAAGGACTCTTTCGACGAAAAAAATTTCGGAGTGACTCCCGAACTAACGGACATCGAGGGTTAATACATTTAGTCGATTTACGTCTATGACGTAGTGGATGGACCACAGTTCGCTCGGAAAGAAGTGTCAGTGAGTACGAATACGAGTGAGGTGTTGTAAGCTGTCACTATACACCTTTATAAAATGAATGGACAAGAAAGAAAACGTCGAGTTCAAGTACATCCCGGAGACCAGTGTGGAGAGGAAGATCATAACGGAAACCAAGTTCCTCCTCTTACCTTGGTACAAGTCTGGTGTGCTCAACGTCGAAAATGGTCGGTGGATCCCAACATAGTGAAACGGTCTCCAGTATCAATATTGTCATATGAGCCTAGGTAAAAATTTTCTCTTCAGTGGATTTATGGTCATGACTATGGACTAAATCTGAAAGCGTCACTCGAAACAAATTTTAACCCCATGGGAAAGTAAGACAATTAAGGTTAAATAATAGGATCACATGTTTAAACAAATTCACTGTCTCTATAGTGTAACACAATGTCCGTAGGTCCCTACTCAAACGTACACCGAAGTGAAGTGGATGTTTATCTCCCTCAGACTCGTGACTGTTTCTGTGACCATTAATTCAGGAAGGAAATTTCTAATATGTACCATACCGACAGATCTTTACATGGGATATGAAAAGATATAAAAAACTTTATAAAACACTATTTTTGATGTATATCGTGCTAGAGATGATTTCAAATTAATTTTAGACTGAGTGTGAAACATCGGTACAAAGAAACGAATCCAAAGGAACAAAGTCGAATATATTTTTTCATCGAATCATATGATTCTTTTACCTCCTATTACTCTTTTTGTGATCAAAGGTTAGGAGAATAGACAGAGGTCAGAACCTGTTCTGTGAAGGGAAAAGACCCGGTTTCCAAGGAATAGATATTTTAATGAAGCAACAAACGGAAATAAAATACTGAAGGTTCCTTAAAGAACATCAAAGTATTACAATTTTCACAAAGCTCCATTTTTTTTTTAACGAATGTAAAGAATTTTATACTGAAATGGTTTTAATTGGACCACGACTCGGTAAAGTCAGCACAGGTTAAGAGACACTGGGATACCTGACATCGGACGGTCCGAGGAGACAGGAGGAGGGAGGTCAGTTCTTATGACCTCACCCGACGGTACGGGACAAGGACCTCTAGAAGGGTTGGGTCCCTAGGTTGAACGTAGAGAATACGGAGGACGTAACCGTCCGTCCAAAAATTGTGATCGCGGTGGACCCTTCGGGTTAATTGGTCCATGAATAAAAAGTTTGATAAAAACTGTCAAGGAGGACAACGATTGTTCCTGAACCGAAAAAGGTCGAATACCCAGAAAAGTTTTGCCTGTACCTTAATTCTCCCTTCTAAGTTCTCCAAGGGAGTAGGGTCTTCCTCGTTGGCCTAAAGGTCTAGTCCCGTCGTGACCACTTTTACATTCTGGCATTTTGTATATCCAATTGGGACCACTACAAAATTGATATTGTCAGAAAGAAAAATACATTTATTCCTCGAGAGATGAGAGGACATCAGATATGATATAGACATTTTTCATCGGGTATTACATCGTCAAGGAAGGATAGGACCGTCGACGATGAACCTATAGAATTTTTGACAAATATCTCCTATTCCATAAGTAGAAAGTCTCAAGATTGAAACTTAGACATTTGGACAAGATCTCTCCCTTCCAAGTTCAAATTTTACGGATTATATAGGAATAGTGAATTTAGTGAGGGACCGTCCTAATTAAGTCGAAAAATAAGAAAAGATTCTTATTACTGGAATTGAACCCTACTTTTTTTTTAATCCAGGGGTTTAACTATTAGAGTTGTAGGGTCTTAGTGAATTAGTCTTATATGATTGAAAAGGTATTCTAACAAAGTTTGGATTGTAATTTCAAACCCTATCCAGTCGGAACTCTATCTCTTTGGAGTAAAATCTGGTCATTTCGGAATAGTACGACGATGTACTTTAGTATCTTGGTATATTTTAATCAATCTTCCCAGGTATTTTTATTATTTAAGGTTGAGAGTTAAATGTTTACTTTTGACCCTAACACTGAATCCTGTCTGTGTGTTGATACCGTCCCGGTCTGGGTTTGGGTCCAAAAGATTAAAGTCGTGAAGAAGAGGATCTAGTACCACAAGAGTGACACATAGTCTTAGTAGACCCGCTGAAATATTTTTATCTAGCGACTCGAAGTAGGACAAAGACAGTCAGATCCCCGGACGAGTAAAGATTCAAGGGTCCACTACGACTACGACGACCAACCCTTGATGGGGGAATTCTTGGTGAGATATATATGAGGGAACTCAGAAACGGGTAACAACAACAAGTAAACGATTCAGTATAGGTTGCGAAACGATGGGGTACCTGAAATAAATTAGTATTTCAAGAATAAAGTGTGGTAAATCTTTATTCTGTTGTCTATGACAGTATCCATTCCGTGTGATTCCTGTTTCTCCAATTACTGAACGGTCATTAGTGTGTCGATCGTTCGTAAGTCTTGGATCTACAAAACAAGGTTCATTTTCAAAAATCATTGAGGATGTAACCATTCACATATCGGAGTCGGGTCCAATCGAGTCGACTTTCGTAACCAAAGATTGTTAACCAAAAATATTTAAAATGTTTAACCAAAAATATTTAAGAAATCCTGTAACAATAATGGCATAAGTATATTTAGGAGCTTATTCAGTCTAGAACAGTACGAATTGACTATAAATTTGTTTTCAGTGATTTATTATCCTTGTAGTGATGAAACATCTCCGAGGTTAAAACTTCATAATGACCCAGGAATCATTTTAATAGAACATTATAGTAATTCGAAGGAAAATTCTATCTAAAAAGACTTGATAATAAATCTTCAACTTAAAATTATTTGAGAATTACTCTCTAAGTTCAATTTTCCAAATTTGACATTCAAAGAGGAACTGTATTTTCGATAAAAAGGATCTTATGGGTGTATACTAAATTTTGTAATGGAATGATTTTGTGTCCTGAATCCCTTATGTGTCATATAAGTACCGGCATAGAACTACTTCTGACGTTCTATTAAAGGTCACTATAATGATCCACGTCATCGTTGTTTCTGAGTCGGGTAAATGGAAGGTTTACACCAATAGACGCTGCACGAATCTTCAAAGGGTTTGTCCTGATTAATTTTGTCAATAACTCAATTTCCGATACCCTTCGATTTTATGGTCATAACAAAGAGTTTTCGGAATAGAAACATAATGTCTGAGCCGTCTCAAGATGTTCCTCATCACATAGGGTCATATTGGCTAACCTAGTTATACTTTAGTCTTCGGAGAACTACACGATAAACATATATCATTTTTACTAAAGACTTCCACTCAATGGTCGTATAATTAGTATCTGACATGAGGTGGTAGTGTCCAAGTGTTCAAGTACATTGTTTATAAACTGGTACTAGACGTACATCCTGTATCCGTGTAATGTTTGTCTTGAAACTTCTGAAACTGGAATCTTACAAGGATATAAAATTGAATCTTATCTAAGTAAAGGTAGTATGTCCAAACTAAGAAACTTTGTTAAAAAAAAAGAAATTTTAATTAAAGATTTCGAAGGGAACACCGAGTCAGTTATTTCTTAGACGGACATCACGTTCTCTGGGCCCAAGCTAGGGACCCAACGTTTCTAAGGGACCTCTTCCTTTACCGTTGGGTGGGGTCATAGGAACGGACCTCTTAGAGTACCTGTCTCCTCGGACCACCCGACGTCAGGTACCCCAACGTTTCTCAACCCGTGCTGACTCTGGTCGTGAATGAATGAATGATTTCACTCCGTTATCAAAATCTTCACGATCTCATAAAAAAAAAAGTACGTCTCGTATCTTTTGTAATTTATTGGTTCCATTTGTCTTCTTTTATTGTTATTGGTTTTCAGTATAAATTGTGACATCGAAAATAAACTGGGTCCTAAATGTTTTAGTTTACGTTTGTTTTTCTGTCCTTCCCAAGAAACTCCCATTCCTTACGACAGCAATAGAAGTGTCCTGGTAATATGTCTAAACATACCACAGTCCAAGAAAAGGTCCGACAAGAGAAATGGAACTACATATTAACATAATAAATATTAAATGGTAAAGGAGAAATGGTATATATTATCTTATATTCGTTTCCTAAAAGTATTTGACGTACAGGAAACCTTCATTTTAGTCTTCCAAGATAGAGTAAGGTTCATGGTGAAAACAAATGTGTTAAGGAAGGAGAAAGAAGGAAAAGATGAAAAAGAGTGTTTCTTTCCTTTTTTTTTAGTATTTTGGTGGGGTTTCTGGGGGGTTTTGTTTTGTTTGTTTTTCGGATCCCTAAAGGGACATCGATTCTGCGACGTGACGGTTACGTCCCCAGGGCCTAAGTTAAAGACCTGTCCCTTTATATAGGGTGTATGACGTGGATTCTGGGACACACCGGTTTATTTATAAGAAATTTTTTTTTTTTTCCGTTCGTCTTCACTTCTTGTATTTTCGTGGGCCCAAAACCGGTAATATTATTTCATCAATTTAAGATTAAATAGAAGATAAATCAAAAATCATTTATAATTTGTAAAAAACATTACGTCTTATATTTTTGCATTCAACTATCAATTGAACGGTCTCTCTAACTTTATGTAGTTTTCAATCTATACTTATCAATTAAGATTTCATGTAATTATTTTCAAAATGTATTGATCTTAGAAGTTCGTGAATCTTACATACTAAATGTCATTTTCAGTAGTATTATATCATTTAAAATGAATAAAAGATAAAACAAAAATCATTTATAATAAAATTTGTAAAAAACATTATTATGTCTTATATTTTTGTATTTTACTCAACTATCAATTGAACGGTCTCTAACTTTGTGTAGTTTTCGATCTATACTGATCAATTAAGATTTTATGTAATTGTTTTCTCAAAATTTATTCATCTTAGAAGTTCATGATTGTTACATACTAAATCTTATTTTTAGTTTAGTATTATGTTATTTAAAATGGATAAAAGATATAAAACAAGAATCATAAAATTTGTAAAAAAACATTGTTACGTCCTATATTTTTGTATTTTACTCAACTATCAATTGAACGGTCTCTCTAACTTTTTGTAGTTTTCGATCTATACTTCTCAATTAAGATTTCATGTAATTATTTTGTCAAAATTTTTGATCTTAGAAGTTGATGAATCTTACATACTAAATCTCATTTTCAGTTTATAATAACTCTGATACAATATTCGAAGATACAAAACTCTTTCTTTATACATTTCCCACTATTAAAAGTTGGGACCACCATAAAGTAAGGTTCTTTACTACTTAGTTTAATTGTTGGTATCGGTGTCGAATAACAAAAACAGAGGGGTGTTCGATTTCTCACCCCCTTACATCTTTCACTGACGATAATATATGTCCGAAAAAATTTCCTACTACGTTTATAAGATTTTGACACCACTACCACAATGTTCAAAAATTTCTATGGTATTTGATGACATAACACGAGATATATTTTCTCACTCAAATTACCGTGTACTTAAGTGAGTTATTGACAAAGAAGATCTCCGAGTTCCTATGTTCCCTTTTCTTTTTGACATTTCTTTTTCCCTCAACTTATGGTGGTCTCGGGTCCCTTTTACTCCCACCATCCCCCTCCTTTCTTCCTTCCTCCTCTCCCTGTACGTAACGACTCATCAAGAGGGGAGGAGGTGAGGTCATGTGTACACGTGTGAACGTATACATACGTTCGCGTACACGTGCACACGTGTGTGTGACTATTGGTCACTGTTCGGTGACCGACGAAATACAATACCCATTTTGGTATTGACGAGACAAAGAACTCCAGAGGAGAACATTTACGACTGGAACGAACGATTTATCAACCAGAAACAATTACTCCAAAAAGGAAGAAGACAAGACAAAAACTAAAAATTGTCGTTTAAAATTATTCATTATATGTCAAACACAGTGAAGAAAACATTAAATTCAGTACGACATACCATAGACATTTCAGTATGAGTAAAATAAGACTTTTTATAGACGAAGACTTAGAAAGAGTCACATTCATAACATCAATGGAACAGTTCAGGTCATTCATAAAGTGAAATATACATAAAGTCCCAACTTGAGCATGTCAGGTACGGCAAATCCACAAGAGAACCGACAGAAAAAAAAATTCGGAAGAATAACTGAGTATTCCCGAAGGGTTCACCGTGATCATTATTTCTTGAGTGTACGGTTACGTTCTCAGATTCTCTGAGCTAACTACCCTTCTAGGGGTCCTCCTCCCGTACTGTTGGGTCAGGTCATAATAAGATCTCTTAGGGTGTCTGTCTCCTCGGACCGTCCGATGTCAGGTAGTACAACATTTTTGATCCTGTGTTGATTTGGTTGAGTCGTACCGTGTGTGACTGAGTATCTGTGATCGTCGAATTAAAGTTGTTTTTCTACTATCTGGAGATGTGAAAATATATCTTCATATCCGTAAGACTTTTGCTTCAAAGAAAGAAACATCGACTTAAAATAATTGACCGTTGTTCAGTGACAAAGTTTCAGAATCAGTAAACGGGTCGAAAAATTACGGTCATATAATATAAGATCCTTCATCTTAGTTTCAGTCCTTAATAGTCAATGTATCAGACTTATGTTTACAATTTATCAGACTTACCTATCCTTCTGACAGGAGAACCTTTTTTTTCGTCAGAGGAATTCTCTCTCTACCTCGCTACCGATGAAGGGAACAAAAAATTTGACATAGAACTGAAAAGAGAAATAACTTCTGGGGCTTCACGTTCGGACTCAAAGTGGAACACCGAAAAGTCGTAGTACCCGACGTCGACATCGTGGTAAGCATAAGAACGAACAACACCTGACAAGTGACGTTCCACAGACCGATAACGAGAGAGAGTGACTTTGCGCTTTTTGTGGGTTACTACCAGACGAGTGTAATCTTGAACTTCATCTCAGATTTCCTTTATCTACATTTCACCACAAAAACAGAGAGGCACATTTTCCTCTTTTATACGAAAACGATATCAGTTAGTATGAAAGGAGACTTCAAAGTCTATTATAAAGTCATCCATCCAGAAGAGGACCTCTTTATAACCTTTCCGAGGCTCCCTTTAGTTAGAGTCAAGGTACGAAACCACACCTCTAGGAGACACTCCTCCAGGAGACACACTTTTACCTAAACGAAACAGCTACCGGTTCGGACCGTAGTCCTTCCGACCTCAGTAGAACTTTAAGAAGGTGACAAACTCCCGGCTCACATCTGCGACTTCCTTGTCACGATCTACTGAAGACTGACGGTGACGAATAACACTAGCAGAATGACGACAATCTCCTTTAGAAGAGGACTCCCGAGAGACCGTGGAGTTTCTGCAGGACTGACATTTTACCTTGGACTTCGAGCCTTGACACACCGACAAAGAAAAAGGGAGATCTAAAGTAGACAAACCATAAGCAAACGCAATAGTCAAACTGTCGGTGTACGAAGAGTCCAGGCCCGTTTCACAGGGACTAGCTTTATTGACTGAGCGAGAGAACTCTGGGTCCCTGCTGCAGCAGTAGTGATAGTCTTTTTCTTGACGCTTTGACAACTACAAAGGAGAACTCGGATCGGTTTTCGAAGAACAAAAGAAGAGAATTAAATAAGGAAAGACGACACTCGAGTGGTTATTTGAAGTCTAAAACAACAACCTATAGTATTTTAAGAACGACATCGCATAAAGACATGCAAAGTAAATGACATGTCGCTAGTGTATGAAACCGCAAATTGACTGGAGCGTCCAGTACCTATCACAGTAAGTCCCGAGAGACAACGACGCAGTTGAGAAATTAAGACCTATACCTAGGACAGGTGGAGGGCAGACTGTTAGCGAGAAAGGAGTTTGACCAATGAAAGGGGACTTCAGCCGCATTGAGAGACAGTACCTCGAGAAATTCACAATCGGTCCAAAAAAATTTGAGAAGTCTTCTGTGTAGTGTCTCCGATTGGAAGACGTAAAATAGAAGAAGCCTTCTCGAGACGGGCGAAAGGGACAGAAGAAGTGGGTGTAGGGGGCGGAAGTAGAACTAAGAGACTGACCCTAACCCTTTGTCACCTCTGTCCGTGGTGGTTTTTTACCGCCTTCCCGGCAGTTGATCTTGACCCGGCGCCTGGCTAGCTCTCAAAGTGGAGAAGATGTCTGGACACTTCACCAGAGTCCCGTGGCCTACCCACTCTCCTACCTAGTTTCTACCGAGTCCCCACCTGTCGTCCTACATCCACCCCCCGTCCTTCCTCTGTGGTCGGAGGAAAACGGCTCTTCTCGCTTTCGTGTTCCCGCCCTTCTACCGCGGAAGTTCGGTGGGACACGGCCTGACCTCTGAGCTCTCTGACCTTTGCGTCACTGAAGACCCTTTCGGGGCGACTCGATTTCACGTAGGGTTTTCCCCCCCCCCCAACCATAAATGGGGAACGAAATAAAAACTTTGTCTAAATAAACTGGGTTAAAATCGTAGAAAGAAGGACTGTCATAAAATATTAGTAACTCTTCGTGTTTATGGGTACCAGTAATCATTCAATTTGTATTTCAGTTTTCGGTACGTGAGAGAGGAAGGACAGTGGGGAGGCAAATCCGTTGTAACGAATCAGTAGATAAGGATCTAAATCTCCAAGAGCCCTCTGACCGTTAAGACATTGACTAATGACAACACTAGGTAGGATCTCGAAACGACCACTGAGTCATCCATTGCTCAGACAGCCGTTACACTCTCTCGGTCCAAGTTTGAGACCTAGCCCTTCTAGGGGACCTCTTCCTTTACCGTTGGGTGAGGTCATAAGGACGGACCTCTTAAGGCACCTGTCTCCTCAGGTTACTCCGATGACAGGTACACCAGTGCTTCTCAGCCTGTGTTGACTCATTGTCAAAATGATCCAAAAATTTTAAATCTTCACTTTGACGACTGTGATAATCGATATAGACTTATCCAATTTTTTGCCTTACCTTCCAATTCACCCCCATTATAAAAAGAGAATTTTTTCAAAGTCACTCACACAACTTTAATTTTTTTTGAGTCTTCTCTTCATATACACTATATCCAAAACCCCGAAAATATAGATTTTACCAACAAAGTACTTAGACACACCATACATACATATAACGATCTTGAAGTCCCAATTATTAGGTTTCTCTTTCTCCTATTATTCAATAGTGAAAAGGAGAGTTCAAGAGTTTGAAAAACCAAGAGGCTCAGGAAACTCATCGTCCGTTTGCACGAACTGGGATGGAAGCCTTGTTACGTGTATTTACGTGGTAAAACGTATTTTAAAATCCTTTTTGGGGTCCAGATGAAGCGAAGGACAGAAGTCAATACTATTCGGTAGCTTTTCTTGTAAATATTTCATTTATTTTTATTACAATATCAACTTTTATTAATGTCTAATTCGTCATATAAACCTTAATTAAGTTATCTCACATAATACCCATAACCCGTCACTCTACTCTATCCTCCCATCCTAAGTCTACTCTGTCTTGACCAATACTCAACTACCAATAACTTTGATTTCAATACATGAAACTTTAAGTGACACGATAATGATAAACGACAATACCAAAGACGATAAAGTTCGACATTGTGAAATAAGATAAAAGTCTATGTGAGAATTGAATGACCTTGTTCCATAGAGGGGTCCTCGAGTATTTGTAAGAACATGAAGATCTCATTCAACAGAACAAAAGTATTTTAAAGGAGAATAAAAACCCTCGAATTATAAATATCAATTACTTTATAATGAGGAAAAAACAAAAGTAGTCGTATAAACATGTATTACATCCCTTACAATTTGATAAAAGTATCAAATATCCAACTGTATATCGAAGAAGTGTGTATCTTCTTTTTGTACATTTGTTTTATGAACACCATAATATCTTTTGAGATCGATTATTATCGGGTAGAAACGTCTGGTAGTCCTTAGAAACACACTAGACCTTTTGACCTTCACCGTGGTCGACAGGATTAGTAAGCAAATCTCGTCTACGACCCAATTACCACGGGGAATATACAACCTCAAATCTTACACATGGGAATCTATCTCGGCTCATTAAGATGGGTGAAGTCTTTACACACAAACACACATATACATATATATAAGGTTCCATGAACTCCCCCTTTTTTCGATCGTAAAAAAGGATTCACCTCCCCCCTTCAACTGGACATAACAAACGACTCGATAAAATAATTTTCCATTTTATTTTTAATCTCATTTCACATTAAAGATTTATGTAAAATTTTATTTATCATGTGTTGGAGTACCCTTCTCAACTGAGTAACCTTTTCTGAAACTACGACCCTCCCTAACCCCCGTCCTCCTCTTACCCTACTGTCTCCTACTCTACCGACCTACCGTAGTGACTGAGCTACTTATACTTAGACTCACTTGAGGCCCTCAACCACTACCTGTCCCTCCGGACCACACGACGCTAAGTACCCCAACGTTTCTCAGCCTGTACTGACTCGCTGACTTGACTTGACTACTATAACATACACGTACAGGTCGTTTTGTAAACCTCTTTTATAAACGTTTGTTTCGTCCTAATTTTATTTCGATGAGAATTAATATAACTTTATAAGTGATTACTTTTATCTACTACAACAACCCCTAAATGAAATTTTTAAACCTCCTCCATCATTCACACCTCCCTCCTCTCTCCTGGACAAACCCCATCTTCAATTTGTCCTCACCGGTACTCAACGATTAACAACTTCGACGACCCACGACCCATATACCCCAAACCAAACGACAGGAGAGATAAAACATACAAACCCTAAAAGATATGATCTTTCACCAAATTACGGTAATATTTTTATATCGTTACCGTTGTTAAAAATCCCGAATTCTTGGAAAAATCCACAATTACTGATATAATCTCTGGAAACGACACTGTGTGTCATATTTCGAGCTTCCTAGTAAACGTAACTATGCAAAAAATTTTTATACAGTAATCTTAACATATACTTCTGGACTCTGAAAAACCACGACTTCATTAACATCGTTTATTTACATCTCACTATATTATACCGACCACCAACATATAAATAAACATATATGGTTTTGTATAATAACATTATACTAAAATTTATCCGGTAAGAAACATTGTGTACTTAAAAGTTTATAATAAACAATTTTACGTTTCATACCATTATATCCTGATTGTACGATGACAAAAAGAAAGATCTCATACAAACAAAGTGAAATCTATGTACCCCTTTTCTTTGTATCGTTCCATTAAGGGTATCGGGACGTTAAAGGAGAACAAAAGAAGAGAAGGTTGTTCTCCCGTCAGAATTAGTACGGTACATTTTGGATCTACGAAGGAAAACTCAATCGGAATTCTATGAGTCACCGAGTCTACCATCTCACAGACGGACGTGACATCCTCTGGGCCCAAGCTCGGGACCCAGTCTTTCTAGGAGACCCCTTCCCTTACCGTTGGGTGAGGTCATGAGAACGGACCTTTTAGGGTACCTGCCTCCTCGGGTCAGCCGATGGTAGGTACCCCAGTGTTTCTCAGCCTGTGCTGACTCACTGAAGTGAAGATTCTATGGGTATAGACCTCTTCCTTTACCGTTGGGTGAAGTCATATGAACGGACCTCTTAGGATACCTACCTCCTCGGACCATCCGATGTGAGGTGCCCTACCGTTCTTAGCCTGTGTTGACTCGCTGAAGTGAAAGTGAAAGTGAAAGAAATTCTATGAGTACTAAATAAATTACGAAGAGTTGAATTTCAACTTTAATTGGACTACACTTCACTATGTAAAAAAAATTCAAAAGGTTCTCATTACCAATCTGACTACACGTGTCAAAGGCCAGATTAGGATCTTGTCTACGAACAGAGAAGACTTCCTACACTCTTTTCTGATCTAGGTCCCCTTCCGTTCTTTAACAGTTCACTCCTGTTGACAGTCAACACATGAAAACAGATGTTGGACAGTTATAAGTGGAGTCAATCATTACATTTGTCTTTAGGGTTTGTCATTAACGTTGTACGTAATATATAATAAAGAAAGAAGAAAAACGACACGTTCAGAATCACTTTATTTATGAAATCTTTTACAAACACCCTAGGATACCTCTTCTAATGAACGAATAAAACTATTCTATATAAAGTCTCCATCTCAATCAGTAATTTCCTTGAATTTATCTTAATAAAAGAAATAATTTCATTTAAAGTACCGTGAAGGTTTTTGATTTCTCCATCAAACTTTCTTTTACTTTCAGCGAGTCAGTATAGGCTGAGAAACGTCAGGTACCGTAAGAGATCCGGTCTTATGACCTTACCCATTGGATAGGGAAGAGGTCCCCGAGAAAGACTGGGTCCTTAACTTGACCCTAGAGGACGTAACGTCCGTATAAGAAATGGTTGACTCGACACTCCCTTCGGGTTTCTCCACTAAACCTAATCCAAAAACGACTCTGAGACCCTGTAGGATTATTAAGTCCACTACTAAAAACAACAGAAGGGTCGCGACCCTCGACCAACCCTTGACCATACCCTTGATGGTGGTACTTGGAATTGGAAATTCTAAGACCACTGGACGGGAGACACAAATGATCTCCTACCTGTTTGAGAAAAAGAAAGAGTCAGGGACGTAATACATCAACAATTAAAAAAAAATTACTTTGGGATTTTAATTTCCTTTTGTTTTATTTTTACACGTTTATCTGTAGAAACATCTCATTTTTTAAGACTAGGTTCAAATTGAGGTCAGGTCTTTGTCTAATCTATGCACGAGTAAGAATTTATAGACTGAGGTCCTTTGGTGGGAGACGGTATAGTTGAGAACTCACAGGGAGAGTAACAAAAGAGACTGAGTACGGAAAGGAATAGAGGACTCTATTTCTACCTTAGAATAACCTCATAACAGATGAGACTATATAACAGGTGACAGACTATAAAAACTCTTCCCCTTCCTTTCATTCTTTGATTGAAATTTAAGAGATTTAAGGAATGAACATAAGAACATCATATTCCATAAAATTTATATGTCTTTCGTAATATGTTAAGGGTTACTACAGAGTAAATTCGGTTTACTATTAACCATCTTATAACTCGTATCGTGTCATAAATACACTTTTGGATCAGTAAATAATCAAATTTTTTATATTGTAACTCTATGTCATATTCTCATTAGGTAAAGGATTGAAATTGTAAATAAAATCCCACGTACTACGGACCGACAGTTTTGTGAAACCTCATCTGGCTTTTAGTGTTTGGTACGGTCGAGAGGCTTTGTCTAGTCCTTATTACGTCCGGGCCGAAGTCGTAGAATCATCGGACCTTTCAAGTAAATGTGAATTAGTGTCATTCACGTCTTACACCCATCCCATGGGTAAACTTTGTCTACCATTATGATATATTGGATTTAGTGGTCATGTCGACCTCTAGTAAAGTGTAGAGTCAAAGACATGTCAGTAAAGCAGTATACACTTACATTATAGTTTATACGTACCTAACAAAAATCGTTAAAATCAATTATCACTCAAGAATCAAATTATACTTCCTTTACTTAAAAGAGTAACTTAATAATAAGCATATAATAAAATGTAAGTTACAGAAAATAGGTATGGAATTACGTTTATTACTGTAAACTTATATTATCATATATATTATAAACAAATCTCACTGATAACAAGTAAGTCATTAATAATTCCATAATGGGTACGACTCGACAGACATCTTTAATCTCGTGACATTTATGATAAAACTGTTTCTACATAAAGTGTGTCCAACTTTATAACTGTTCAAGTTATCCTGTTCCTCCTTCGATCTCCCAGTATATTTACTTTCGATAGGAGATTTTTCGTTTAGAATTATTTTTCAGTTTTCTCACTCTTTTGCAAGTAAAGGTATGTCAGGAAATTTCCAACGTATTCTCCTTCGTTCGTCTTGACCGAGACGGCATTCCTGATTATTATTTGTGTTTACAGAACTCGTCTACCTACGACTCGATGATCTGAGTCCTGGAAAGTTTTTTTTTATGTTCACCATGTCGGAGGTCGAAACAAAAAACAGTGAACATTGTTACATTGCTTGGATATAGAAAGTCAACCGGGTCTACGAAACAAAAGGAAGTCTAAATCTTTGTTCAGAGTGTGGTAACCGTAGTAACTTTTGTAGTCTGGTATCCCTTGGGGACATGTATTGTATCGACGTAAAGATACTCAAAGAGTAAAAACGTGTATATTAATCGTCGTATCAGATTTTACGGAGGGTACAATAAAGAATCAATGTATGGATCAAGTGGTGAGTGTAGAACAGATGTTTCTTCAACCGTGGATAAATAAACACCGTCTCGACAACTATGTCTCGAATTCATTTTTTTTTTTTATCGTCTTAACTAATTGGGTCTAGTATAAACTAATTCCTCATTTATGTCACTTTGAGTAATTCAGACGTCCACCCGTCTGACTTACTCTATCATTACTCTTTACCTGACGTCTTAAAGACATACTTCATAATTCAAACAAGAAACGCTCGGACCACAGAAAAACGAAGAGAGAGAGAGACTCAGAAACCCTCTCTTTTAGTAAGTTTTAACAATACACTTATGGACACAGTATGTCAAAATTAAGGGGGGGGGAAAAAAAAAAAATTTAAAGTCCAAGAAGTTGTTGACTTCGTCTGTAAAAGGTAGTCCGTGAAGAACTTCCTTTATGACGATGCCTTCAAAGGGATTGTCATAATCTATGGTATAGCAAAAAGTGAGTCACAAAGTTCCATTTTTACTTTTCAATCCTAAGTCAACCATAGTAACGTTTCTTTTATACGTTTTTAATTGATCCGTCTACTTCGAATCATATTTTAGGGGGTCACTCGTCAGTTCTTTGAACCCACCGTCTAGATCACACTGGAGTTCTTTATTGACTCTGAGTCGGAATTTTACTCTCTCAACCTGACAATTATTAAACAAGAAGTAAAGGGAAGAGGTAATAAAAACACAAATTTTTGTCCAAAAAAAGTACGAAAACACTTTTATAGGTCAGTAAAAATCGGATTTAATACTAATTCAGTCGGACAGGTTTATGGACAACTCTACTCCACAGAACAGTTCGGTCTACTATAGGTCGGACCGACCGACCGAAGGGAACAGTCCACGAATAACCAAAATGAGTCTATGAACGGAGAGTCATGTTTAGTAGTAACGATCCTAATTTTTTATCTTCTTCTTATTTAACTTTCGTCAATAGAACGTCCCAACAAATTCCACATTTTACTCTATTACCTACAACCTAACGAAACTTATTTGTAATATATTGATACACAAAACGAATCAGTAGTCAGCACAGGCTGAGACACTGGGGTACCAAGATGGGACGATCCGAGGAGACAGGGATCCTAAGAGGTCCGTTCTTATGACCTCACCCAACGGTAAAGAAGGAGATCCCTTAGAAGGGTTGACTCTCTAACTTGGGTCCAAAGGGCGTAACGTCCACCTAAGAAATGGTCGACTCGATGGTCCCCTCGAGTATATTGGTATTACACTCCGTTGTCATCACCCTCTTCAGTGTTCACTTTCGACCGAGAAGTAGACTCAATGTATCTAAAAAGAAGAAAAGAAAGGGGAAGAGTTTCATTAAGTCAATTAACGAAGTCCGAAGGTCTAAATGATACCTTTGGTCCGGATACGAAAAGTTTCTCAGAATATTCCCTTTTGACTTACTCTATCATTTCTCTTTATCTGACATCTTAAAGACATACTTCATAATTCAAACAAGACTAATTTACGTTGGGTTTAAGTAAAAAATAATACGGTCATTTATTCTGTAAACCAGAATTCCAAACGTAACAAAAAAGAAGGAGGATCAGTCTCTAAAGAATAAATACATTGTATGTAGAGAACAATTAACTGTTAGAGATAATCTACTGTCCGTGGTAGGATTCACGAAATCTTTATAATTGAGTGAAAAAATAACACCCTGACCTCCATCTTTTCTCCTGACGTCTACCCGTGGTTCGTAGAAAAACTTTACTACCCTTACTCACCTAACGTTACTGACGTGTTGAGACATTGAAATGATTTTTATTAACTTATTATTTAAATTTTATCGATTTAAAACAACATATATTTAATTTGGAGTCAGTTGAATTTTCGTGTTTATAATTGAGTGGAAATTAGGAGTGTGATCGAAACACTACATCTATGATAATAAAAAGGGTAAAATTTCACTCTTTTCCCTTCCAGTGTCCCTTGAATTACAGTGTATCGATCAGTCATCGTCTAGTCCTTAAATTAGAACCGATCAATAGTGTTCTCAGGAACGAAGATTGGTGATGGGGTACGAAAGTTTATTTGATACCCTCCTTGGTCTTTCTACCTCGTAGTAAGACCCTAAGACCGATAGTCACAATGGTAATTTAGACAATGTTTATACGTATACCAAAACCCGAAGGGACCATCGAGTCTACCATTTCGCAGACGGATGTTACACCCTCTGGGTCCAAACTAGGGACCCAACCCTTCTAGGGGACCTCTTCCTTTACCGTTGGATGAGGTCATGGGAACGGACCTTTTAGGGTTCCTGGCTCCTCGGACCATCCGATTTCAGATACCCCAACGTTTCTCAACCTGTGTTGACTCGCTGAAGTGAAGTGAACTGAAGTTCCCTCCTCGGTCTTTCTACCTCGTGGTATGAACCTAAGACCGATAGTCACAATGGTAATTTAGACAATGTTTATCAGTATACCAAAACCAAAAAACAACAATGAACACCGGTCAAACATTGGACGATTAACCAAAGAATTCCCTATCTTCTCGTCCCGACTTCTGTAATAGGTCACGTAAGAAAAGATTTGTCTTTCCCAGTGTTTGGTTATTTATAAAGAGATGTTAAAGATCAGAAAATATAGAAATGAAATCATTCAAATGCCTCAACACGTCAGTAATGTTAGGTTAGTAAGGGTAATAGAGTTTTTCTAGGAACCACGGGTAGACGTCAGGGGGAAAGGTGGAGGTCAGAGTGTTATTTTTTCACTCAACTATAAAGATTTCGTGAGTTCTATCACGGACAGTAGATAGTTCTCTCCATACAATTTATTTAATTCTTTATAAACTTATCTTCCTTCCTTATTCTCACGTGTAAAACTTTAGTTTACAGAATAAATGACCGTGTTAGTTTTTACTTAAACTCAACGTGTAATTAGTCTTGTTTAAATTATGAAGTATTTCTCTAAGACGTCGGATAAGGACTAATCATAGATTCCTTGGAAATTTGTCAAACACATCAGAAAATTAACACTATGGACAATAATAGAGATGAGTATCTTCCAAATTAACAGAGGTCACCGATCTGTATGTGATGTGTATGTAAAATTTTACTTAACCTATTATCTTAAAATTTTATCTTAACTACAAAAGGAATTAAGAATGTAATGAAACAAAGACAGTCTCTTTATGTTTCCGATAGCCTCTTCCGTTACCGTTGGGTGAGGTCATGAGAACGGACCTTCTAGGGTACCTGCCTCCTCGGACCATCCGATGTCAGGTACCGTACCGATTCTCAGTCTTTGCTGACTCGCTGAAGTGAAAGTGAAAAGTGAAAGTACGTAACCTCTTCCTTTACCGTTGGGTCAGATCATAAGAACGGACCTCTTAGGGTCCCTGTCCCCTCGGACCACCTGACGGCAGACACCCCAGTGTGTCTCAGCCTGTACTAACTTCGTTGAATCGTCGTCGTCGTCGTTAATAGTATATAGATAAAAATTAAATGACTAAAGAATTAATTCTTCGTTAAATAATTAACCGTCAATAGTTGACGGTTAAATAATTATCTTTTATGTGAAGGGCATTATCAAGACATAAACGACACCATATGACCTTTTTCTTAAAAAAAGTAGATAAATTTTCATCCGATAATTCATATGGGATGAATATCCGATAATTCATCAAAAATATCATAAAACTCTAAAGGTTCAACTTTCTACCGTCTTTACAAAAATCTAATACAATTCGAAGAATAACAATAAAAAGTTCGTCACCAAACTACTTGTCCATAACCATTTCAGACAAGAGAGTAAAATCCCCCTCGTCGTATTTGATAAACAGTTTTTTTCGAAAAAATACAAAAGATCTCAGTTGAAAATTTATTACTACCGGTGTTGGGTAATTACTTTTTTCATAAACTATAAGTAGAACGAAAAGAATTTTTACCCGTCAGACTTCACAGCGACTTTGTACAGAAACGGAGTGACGCTCGCAAGTAATCATTCCATTCCTTGTGTAGAAACACCGACGCTCACCGGAACGAAGAGCCATTTTTTCTAGTCCCCTTGTCCTAGAGGTTTGGAGTCGATTACTTCGGTAATTTAGGACGGAAGTATTTGTAATTATGTCTTGTCGTTTTATGTCTTTCTCCCGGACTGGTACTTAAGGGATTTTAGTCGTGCACGAAAATTAAAGTAGAACAATAAGGGAAAAAAAAAAGGTCATCCGAGGAAACTCATCACAGTACCATTTCAATAGTTGACGGTTATAAAGAAGAGAAACCAAAGAAAAATTTCATAATAGTACGATTTCTATATATTTAACACTCACGTAAGTACATATTAGTGAAACTTTCGTCTCTGTTCAATGTTTTGGGGTCGCGGAACATACTATAGAACGTTCACTATCCGTGAATTATGTACAAATCTACTTATTTAGGAAGGAAAGTTACGATTAACAATAGACACCCGAGGTCTAAAAGTCCGGTAAATGCAGTACATTTGATTTTGAAGTCTGATCCAAAAATCCTTGTTTATACTCAGTCGTTTTTAAATAACGACCAGACAATTCGTAGTCTTTGGATCTACCTCAATTTTAATACCTTTCCGTGTCAGATCCGAAGGTGAGACCATACACATTGAGGTTGTTCTGTTTAAGTCAAAAAACATCTTATCCGATTGACTCGTTGAAAAAAACAGTAATAAACGTACCGTTGAATAACAGGGTTTAACTATCTTTTCATCTACTAAAACTTCCAAATTAAAATTTAACGGTAAGAAATTACGTTAAAACCCTTATTTCTTTATTTACCTTTTGACTCAAGTCACCTTCGCATACTTTTCTTTGATTCCCTTTCTCTAAGTCTTTATTAAGTAAATTACTTGTCACTGACCTACACATTAATGACCACAGTCTGAAACACAGTCTCTATGTCAGACTCCCGAATAAAGGTCATCTCCTTTCGTGTGTAACTACGTGTAGATGTTTATGGTAATCCCATTTCCTTCGGATGTCTCTTGACTCCCATTTACCTTCCTGTCCTTTGTGAGTAACTCGTGGCAAAGAGACGTCGTGACTTCAATCCTAAATCAAACCTGAGTCGTTAACTCTGCTCTGACTTCTCCAGTTACCCCTGGTCTACCAACATAGGAGTACAAAAAGTCAATCTAAAGTAGAAAATCCACAACCCTTCGTCCTTTCGTTGTATTAATCTAAACATAATTCTTTTAACAACGTCCATACCCTTTTAGAGAAACTTATATCATGTCTTCGTATTAGAGACGAGAGTACGTCTAAAGTCACCCACCTTCCCCCTCTCTTTTATTTATTCATTTATTTTATCATTAGCCTTGTTCGAGAACCTTCCTTGGTTCCACCACTTTATCTTCTATTACTAAACACCCCCAATGAAAACTACCCAGACAGTGAATAAAAATATAAAATTGAAAAATTTAATTCTGAAATATAAAACTTTAGTCAAAATTTAAGTGTCGTTTTAGGTTACCCTTTATGTCTTTAAAGGACATATAGGGGTGGGGACGTTTGTATGTGTGTCAGAGGGAGTAATAGTTGTAGACGGTGGTCTCACGACGTAAACAATGTTGACTACTTAAATGTGACTGTGTATTATTAGAAGGAGTAGCCGAGGGGTCCACCCAGTCACCATTTTTCTTGAGCCGACTATTATGTTCTCTCAGTCCAAGTTAGGGACACGATCCTTCTAGTGGATGTCTTCCTTTACCGTTGAGTGAGGTCATAAAAACGGACCCTTTAGGGTACTTGTCTCCTCGGACCGTCCGATTTCAGGTACACCAGCGTTTTCTCAGTCTGTGCTGAATCGTTGATTTGTTGTTGTCAGAAAGTTCCACGTGTCACATGTAATTCCAAGTAAGGACCACGTATAGGGTATCCAAACCTGTTTACCGCGCATGGGTAGAATCATAATTTGGTTCATAAAATTGACGGGATTTTTAGCGGTAGTTAAGTGGTGAGGGGAGGGGTGGTGGGGACCATTAGTTGTCAGAAAAATGACAGAGGGGTCAGAACGGAAAAGGTCTTACAGTATATCAACCTTAAACCCAAACAGTGAAGATTTTACTCTGGACTTTGTACTTTTCCCCGGTCCGGTGAACTTTTCGAGTCCCTTCTTGTAAGATCCCTCTTCCCTATCTCGAACTTTAAGACCCTTGACTTTCAAGTCAAATCGACCTTACCTCACTTAATCCCTCTAGTAGTCGTATGGTCACCGCCAACTTCGGTACCCTCACCAAATTCAAGGGGACCTTCTCATTCTTGTTGTTGTTTTTCAATTCTCGTCACACAACCTCTTTTCGTTGTATCTTCCCCAACCTTCTCCTCAGATACCTCCTCTACTTTCCCTCGTCAGTGTCTTTATCCCTCTTTCCGTTCTTTCTTCGGTTTCCTCTTCTCTCATAGTCGTAATAATACGTCATGTCTCACCAGATTATTCTATTCCATCTTTCCCTCGGGTAACCTTAACCGTAATGTTCCAGTACTATTAAAACCAGTAACGGGTGAGTCTCTTCACTATCTATCTTCTGAAGGATATCGTCTAATTGATGAGATGGCGACACGGAAGGGAAGGACAGATATGTCTTCATAGAACGGGTTGTTCTAAATAAATTAGACCACTTTGGTAACTACTCTAAAAAAGTTACGGTCGATCTTTTGTAAATAATTTACAAGTAATTATCTACTTCTACGTATTTGTCATTCTTCGTAACATGAATCACAATTCCACTATTTTTCTTCTATCTAAGGATATTATACCTGAATTTAAGTCATAAAGACTCTTTATTAAAACTTTATTCCGGGATCGGAATGGAACTAAGGATATTATACCCAAATTTAGGTTATAAGGACTCTTACTAAAACCTTCTTAGATCGAAGTGTGAGGAACTTTTTTAGGAAACACATGGGACCTCGTCGAATCATGAGTGAACGGCTCTGTACATTCGTACCTTCAAACGTTATTCGGATGCAAGATACATATCGAATAAAAGGTGTTTCGTCTGACTTATGTACGGTTTTCATCGTCAGTGAACGGACAAAACTCCTAATCTATCAGTGAAAACATGAAAAAGATACGGCTGGACATAAAATGAGTTGTGACAAATACTCATCTCCCACGTGTATAAAGACAAACACACACACGTTAAGCAGATATGAGGTAAAACAATTTTCTAGTTGAAATAAACGACTTATATAAGAACTATATTAAAAGGATCGTAAACCTTCAAATATTGTATTCCTTGACAAATTTATATTTCGTTTTCTCATTCATTACGTCTAACCGGAAGGGTAAAAATACCGGGTTTAACTCTGGTAGTAGTACTTTACTCAGTACTAAAGTCAGTAAGTAATATGTACGACCAGAAATACAAAAATAGATCGAATCCAAGAGGTCTCACCACGGGATTAGAATACAACTAACACATAGGAGTTGCGTGGGTCGAATCAAAATCCCTCTTATGACATCCGTGAACTATCAACTAACTAAAGACAAAATACCGAAAAATCTATTAATAAATACAAAAGGATAACAAATCAAAGGGAGCCGAAAAAAGTTTCCTTCCCATTTGTACACACGACGCAAAACGATACTCCAAAATTTCACGACGTGCAGTTTCTAATCGAGTTGGTCTTTACTTCGGAGACGTGAAAACATAGAAGACTACTCTTTGTTGAAACTCATGTGGTTTTCCTTTTGGAAAAATTCCTGTGTAGACGTCCAGTCACTTTTGGCTTCGAAGAGAAAGAAGACAAGTTAGAAATCGGAGAGATGTAATTCCATATCTCGAGGGGTCCTATTATGTTTCGATAATCGGTGTCCACCGGTAGATCGTGAACTTTACACCGATCAGAGTTAAGTCCTGTATGACTGGAAAAAAAAAAAAAAAAAAAAAAAATCCTGTATAACTGAAAATTTCTAATTCATATTTCTTCATTTTATAGAGTTAACAAAATATAACTGATATACAACTTCACTATGAAACCGATATAACCAAATTCATATTATTTAGTTTTAGGAGAACACAGGAAAATGAAAAATTACACCGACGATCTGTTAAATTATAATGTGTATACTGAGTATAGGATAAAGATGACCTGTTGTGACGAACTCTTGTCTCTATAATTCTCGTATCTAAGGTCTAAGGTGTTCATAGTGTGTGACACACTGGAATCACTCCTGAAGAAATCAGAGAGGCATGGAGTCTACGAAGTATTCATTTTGTCACCATTTGTAGGTATGGATGGAGTATACCAATACCACTCATAATTTCTCTACTAATTCATTGTTTACTTTATGAACACAAAATAGTACGAGGTCGTACGGGTCAATCAATTTTTTTACTCGCTTCAGAGTTTCAAATCACCTTTTGTACCTGAAACCTTTGTATGGATGGACCTGAATTTAGTATCGAATCGATGAATGAATTATACACTGAGATCCCTTCAATGAGGTCTCTTCCATTACCGTGGGGTGGGTCATGAGAACGGACCTTTTAGGGTACCTACCTCCTCGGACCACCCGACGTCAGGTACCCCAGCGACTCTCAGTCTGTACTGACTCGCTGAAGTGAAAGTGAAAAGTGAAAGTACGTAACCTCTTCCTTTACCGTTAGGTGAGGTCACAAGAACGGACCTCTTAGGGTCCCTGTCCCTCGGACCACCCGACGGCAGATACCTCAGTATGTCTCAACCCGTACTGACTTCGTAGAATCGTCGTCGTCGTCGTCACCGTCCCTTCAATGAGTCAAACAGAATTGATAAACGGAGTAGTCATTTTACTCCGGTTCATATAAAATCGAGTACCCCAAATATTACTCCCAATTTTTATTTCACACACATCATGGTCCGTGTTTTACGGATCGAGTATTATCTGTGAATCATACACCGTCAACAATAAGTTGTAGAGGTATTAAAAAACAAACACACTACTTTGTCCATACTTGACTTTGTGTCAACCCTCAAAAACCGAGTCAACGGAAGAAACATTATACCCTTTACAAACCAGTATAAACATAGAAATGATGGTACCAGTCAGGGTAACGTAAACAAACAACCTCTGACCCAATATTTACTCCTTTGCCGGTATTCATCCAAAAATCTTTGCAGTACTCTCTATACTTTGAGAGTATCTTCATATACGAAAGACATTTTACAACATAGATCAAGAAAAACCTATGATCCAGATCGTAATATACAATCCCACAGATTATGAACGAAAGTATCTCTACAGTGAACTTATGGTGGAAGGAGGTTTCGTAAAGACGTTAATCACACGACTATAAAAACTTAAAGGGACAATCCCAGGTAAGAAGACATTTGTAGTTAAATAGAGTTCAGGATATAAGTTTATCTTCACTTAATTATTTAACGTCTGAGACCAAGATTCACGATTTATTTGACTAATTGAACATCATAATACTAATACTAGAAAATTTAGGAGTATTATCGAGATATTACATCCATAACAATAATAGGGATATAACGGAAATTCCTTTCACTCCGTATCCCCCAATTAAGTAAAAGAGTTTCGATAAGTCAAACATTAACTATTTCAGTTTCAAACTTAGATCCAGTCGACCCGAGTTCTCGGATGTGGGTTGAGGATGTCATAGAACGAATAGTCCTGGTCACCATTTCGAAGATCGGTGATTATGGAATCGGACTTAGTATATTGGTAAGTAATTTTCCTCGGACTCTCTAAATTTTCATGGTACGTATGAACCATGAACATACGTACCATGTTCAACTTCGAGTCAACGAAGTCAGCACAGATTGAGAAACACTGGGATACCTGACATCTAGTGGTCCGAGGAGAGAATTACCATAAGAGGTCGGTTTTTATGACCTCACCGAACGGTACGGAAGAAGGTCCCATAGAAGGGCTGGGACCCTAGTTTGGTTGTAGAGGACGTGACGTCCGTCTAAGAAATGACGACTCGGTAGTCACTCCGGATTTTCGTGGTAATATACCGTAATATGACAATAGTAATACATCACATATCCGATATTTTACATGATGACAGATTTGATAAATCTATCCGGGATCAGTCTTTGTTTCTTCTCTCGACTCCGTGACCTCAACCTTCAGGTCGTGTGACTCTATCTGATCACTTTTCTTTACTCTTTGGTAGTTTCTTTACAGTAAATAAGGGTCGAAACGGTTTTGATGATTGATCGTTCGTATGACTTCCATCTATAGATGGTAACATAGTCAAGTGATTAATACTTTTACCAAAGTCCAGATCGACACGATACTCAAACCTTCTAAAAAGTGTAGTTTGGTTCTCTTTAGAGTTATTTTAAACTTTGATCCTTGGAGGTAACTAGATATTAAGACCAAAACACGGTTATGGTATGACAGAACTAATGATATCGAAACATCATATCAGTCTTCAGTCGTTCCAACTAAGGAGATCGAGGTAAAAAGAAAGAGTTCCAACGAAACCGATAAACCCCAGAAAACACAATAACATTTTAAAAAACAAGATCAAGACACTTTTTACAGTAACCATTAAACTATCCCTAACGTAACTTAGACATCTAACGAAACCCATCATACCCATACCAGTAAAAGTGTTATGACTAAAAAAAAGGTCAGGTACTCGTACCACATAGAGAGGTAGATAAACACAACACAAACTAAAGAAAGTAGTCACAGAATATCAAAAGACGTAAACTCAGAAAACAGGGAAATCCATCCAAATAAGGATCCGAAAATGAGAACAACAACTTCATCACTTCCTCAACAAGGAATTAAAGAGAACTAAAAAGTAACAATCACATATCCTTACGTTCCCTAAAGAGACATCTTTCAAACATAGAACATCGAAATGACTTCAACTATAAAAAATTTACTATACTGAAACAGAAATCGAATTTAAAAAAAAAAACAAATAAAAACGGACACGACCTAAGAAGTAACGACACATCGGAAAAGAGATAAACGTTACTCATCCCCGACGAGAAGTAACGACACACGGTCGAAGAATAACGTCACAGAAGAGTACAACGTCTCGTACCTGAGATCCTGCGCGTCCGAAGTCATCGGTACCGTATACCCGAGTCATCAATCTCGAGTGTCCGAGATCTCACGTCTGTGTGATCAACACCGTGTCACGAGACACCGTACACTCTAGAAGGGCTTGGTCCTGAGCTTGGGTACAGAGGTCGTAACCGTCCGTCTAAGAAATTGTGAGTCGGTGGTCCCTTCACGGATGGTAACGACAAAGTTATCTTCTTAAATTTGGGGAGCACATTCTTCTTTTATCGAAAAGAACTTTGAGATTATAGAAATTTTCTTCGTAAAGTATACTTACAGATACCCAAACATGTAACTTCTTTTGTTCGTTGCACAAGTTTTCTGTAAACTTTCTACCACAAAAGAAGAAAGGTGTCTATTATTAACGACACTCGGTCAACTATCGTCTACATCGTGATTCACCTCCTAGCTCTAAAGTCCTCAGAAATAAGTAATAGTTATTGAAACGTTTGTCACTGTCTGGATACTTCCATACAAGAGTGAAATTCACTTTTTAATCTTGGTACAAGTAACAGTCCCCTCAAAGTGAAGAATTCCATTTGAGACGTGACCTAAGTGTTGTAAATATATCATAGTTCACATATCTTACACTCGAAGTGCTCAGTTCCGAAACAGAGTATGTAGGGACATGGACATCGTGGATCTTGTGACGGTCCATGTATCATTTATAAGTCCTAATCAACTTACCTACCTACTTACTGATATGACACAAATACTACCCTAAACTTAAAAAAGACCCCAACTCAAAATTTGAATGAGTCGTTTCTTTACTCAAAAAAGAGTTGGCAACAATGGTAAATATTCTAACCAATTAATTTGTGACTCAACCTTTAAAGTGTTTTGTAGTGAGAGATCTCAACGATTATCGACGACCTAGGAAACAGTCGTCTACTCTTTACTGTGTCTTCCCTAAGTAATGATATACTATAAGGTTCTACTTTCTTAGTAGACAATTGACCCCGAATGGTCTCTATGAGTAACCGTCTGGGTACAGGTTCCGATAACAAGAGTCCATTGGCAACCGACTCTAGTTTGGGTACTTTGAACTAAACAACAAGACAACATACCTCTCATCCAAGACAAGAAGTCACTACATGTACATCTTCCCTTCTTCTGAGGAAACGGTTATGTCTTACAAAGGAGGGTCTCCTTAACAGGGGTAAGAACCCTTTCCAGTAGAAGGTCGTATTAAACTGTTAAAGACATTTTAGACCCTTTTTTTTTTTCAAACGTCAGTATCGTATGAACGACAAACCCTGCACAGCTTAGAAACATGGTTTTGTATAAGGGTATCCTTATAACGAATCTGACTTTTTTTGTTTTTTGTGACTTATCACGGTCGGTAAGAGTCCGACCCTTTCATCTTGAAAAGTCGGTCAAGATGACCAAGGAATCCTTTATTCATATACGAGGTTGATTAGGGTACTCGCGTCTTTATCGAATACAGGAAATCGTAGAAAATGAGTATGGGATTCTCATAAAAGGTAAAAAATGGTAGGAATTAAGGTACAATATATTTTCAATCTGACGGTTGAAAAAGATTCATTTACCCCAGACAAAATCGGGAGGTACTATCCTTTAGAAAAAGTACTGAGTAAACACTTTACTGTCAAAATAAGACCATCCCGTTAGTAATGGTTATTTGAGATAATGTCGTTTCCATATCTAAATAGGGTCATTTACTTTAGAGATAATTACATATACTTCTCTGATATATATGTGTGTGTGTGTGTGTGTGTATGTAGTTATTGTTAAAAGTTTTCAGTAGAAATTTCTTCTGAGAAAACTTTTAATAAAAGAGGTGCAAACCACTATAAGTGTAACTTTTCGAAGAATTCCGGACATAGACAGGGATGAGGAGAAGAGTCTTGGGATGTATATTAACACTAATGAGGTCACCCCACTTATCCTTTGAGATTGAAGGATAAAAACTTCTGTTTTCGTTGGGAAATTCTCTTTCATTACTACATAAATTGGAGAAGTCTCACAAGACACTAGGTATTTGAGAAAAAATGTATTAACCTTTAACCAAAAGTGCAATTATGTATACCATCACACAGTCACCTTCTCACTGATTCCAGTACTCGAGACATCGGATTGACGGACTCACAGTCAGGACAGAGATGGTGAATGGTGGAAGTGTTGAAACCGGTTTGATGAATTGACGACACATAGAGTCAAAAGGGTAACCATTTTACTTAATGCTATCAGAATTGAGTATTACAACAATATTTCAATTTTGTACATTGGACGGGTCCGGAGACGAACCATGTATCATTCTATAGTTAAAAATCAATAATAACATTGATTTTAATGTGTCATTTTCACTTATACCTAATGGAAATAACTGTAACTTAACTGTCGTCTCCTCCACCCCAAGTTTTGGTCCATCAGACCGAGGTCTCAGACACTTCGGACTCTATCATCTTATAACAAATTTCTTAATTAAATTTTGAGAAATCCGTACGGGTGTACGGTTCTTGGTTCTTGGATTATGGTTCTAAAGACTGTTCCCCATTTTCAAGATACAATAAGGGTCCTACCCGACGAATCCGAACCTCGTGTGCCTATTGTAACTTTTTGTACAGAAAAAACAAACAAAACTGTAATCCGTTGACGAAAAGGGAGTCTTCAGTTTCTGAACTGGTTCTCTTAGGCATGACAAGAATACCGGTGTCGAGTTTACTTCCTCGTACTCTTCCTGGGGCTTTACGATTAACTAGAGGTCATATCGAATCGGTTCAGGATGCGTTCATGGGGTCTCGAGTCCTTTTGTACCGAACTATCGTACCGGTTCTAAGTATATTTTTTACCTCTAAAAAGTCTCCACTGATCAATACTGAAACAAGTTTTGTGTTCGGGAGGGTTTGGGGACCTCGTGGTAGAGTGCCAAGGAAGAAACAGAGGAAAAAGTCCGTCGTTACACAATACAGGTGCATCGTCGAAACCAACGTCTCAAAGAAGTAGCTTTTTCATTCTATAAAGACAAGAAGTTCAGTCCCCCTTGAAGTCAATCGGGTTCCTCAAAATAGAAACATCGAACGTCGATACTTACCCTATACTAACTCGAGACTTTTTATACGAGGGGAAAGTAGAGTGAGTGACAACTTGTCTTCAACAAGATTTTCTTTTGACCTAACAAGTAAACGGAAGACGAAAGTAATTCTCATGTGCTTATTCAATTTATCATGTCCCGGTCCGGACTACGAGTTACAAACAAAGGGTTCTGACAGAGGGACCTTCTGACGGTGTCTAATTTAAGAAGAGTCCCGAATACCCTTCGAGACCTATTGTATGTATTGAATAAAAGGGGACAGACGGGGTTGCAATGGTTGTTGACAGGTACTTCAGATAGACATGTCGGCAAAATCATATTGTCTTAGAACCATAATTTTCCCTCAACTCTCCTGAAAGGACGTGAGGGTCACGTCCCGAGTACAAGACAGGGACCAGTCCCTTAGTCTAGNCTTGAAGTCAATCGGGTTCCTCAAAATAGAAACATCGAACGTCGATACTTACCCTATACTAACTCGAGACTTTTTATACGAGGGGAAAGTAGAGTGAGTGACAACTTGTCTTCAACAAGATTTTCTTTTGACCTAACAAGTAAACGGAAGACGAAAGTAATTCTCATGTGCTTATTCAATTTATCATGTCCCGGTCCGGACTACGAGTTACAAACAAAGGGTTCTGACAGAGGGACCTTCTGACGGTGTCTAATTTAAGAAGAGTCCCGAATACCCTTCGAGACCTATTGTATGTATTGAATAAAAGGGGACAGACGGGGTTGCAATGGTTGTTGACAGGTACTTAAGATAGACATGTCGGTAAAATCATATTGTCTTAGAACCATAATTTTCCCTCAACTCTCCTGAAGGGACGTGAGGGTCACGTCCCGAGTACAAGACAGGGACTAGTCCCTTAGTCTGGGACGTACGGTGTTGACTTCCAGAGTGGACGATGTTGATTCTGGGTCATGTCCGTTTATTTCTTTCTTTATATAAATTTTTTTACGATCTTTCTGTTTTTTCCCTCAAGTGTGTAGTCGATCTACCGGGACATTATACAGCAAACAAACATATGGGTAGAGTTCTTGTTAAACCGTAGGTATGTACCTACTTCACGGAAACACCCTCGACACCCTAGGTCGGGGTGTATGGTCCCCTGGACCTCCTTAAAATGGGTGGGTACATAGTCCATTACCCGTCTGTCTGGACACACGACAGACACCTGGAACGTCACCGGATACTCGACCGAGATCGGGGACAGTCGACGTCAGATCCTAGGGGACCTCTTGTGAACAAAAGCTATTAGTGGGTGTCTGTTCTTTCGGAACCCCCTTCAGGTCTTCAGGTCACCTCTTCAAGGTCGTACGAGAACCTCGTTTTTAATATGGTCAAACTTACGTAACTTCTCCCAGTCTCCTTATCAAACTAAATAAGTACAGTGGAAAAGGTGTTCCACCGTGTCGAGTCGTGGTTCTCTCTGAAAGAGTGGGAACTAAAGATTGCGTCCCTTTTCACTCTCGTATACTTCCCCACGACACAAAGGGTCGTCGTGTCCTACGAGGGTTTCTCCGGGTAAAGAGAGAACGAGGTAGATCTCATGACTCAACACTCGACTTACTGCCTCCGTCCTTCTCCGACTCCCTCGTCGTCTATCCTAAGAATCTCCCGTAATGTGCGTTTGTCTGGGATGATTGGTGTAGTACCTGAGGTACTTTTTCGGACGGTTGTGTAGGGATCTCTATAAATCGGACACCTAGGAGGTGACCGGGTGTCCGTGGGGGACACGAGGTACACGGAGTTGGTGTGAGAGGAGGTAGGACATCGACCTAGATACACGAACGACGGCTTCCGTCACTCTCGGTCGAGACCGTCTACCTATGACTCGTACACGTCTTTCGGTCGGTCTCAAACACCCGGTCCCTCTCTTGTGTTCATCGTAGTCGGAACCCTTTAGTTTACCCTCCGACAAACATGGACTGGAACACACAATGCACTACCCCTTTTCTGTATACACCAATACTTAAGACAGTATACACCCTCGGTCTTAACGTCTCGTCCATATACGTATCTTCCAGATACTTTCGGAGTCTTAGGGATCGTCCTGTCTACCTTTCATAAAGAGTGGGAGTCAGTCATTTTAACCAACTTCCACCGACGGTAAATTTTACACTTCTATCGTTACGTTTTAAAGTTCCTTGTACTTTTTACTTCCTTTATATTGTGGGGGTTTCCTAGTAATATTGGAATATCATTCTTTCTGTACCTCTAGACGTTAAACAGATTATTTCTTAAGTTTTATCGAAAAGATTCCTTCGAATTACTTGATGTTATTTTATCTTTTAAATCATTTTAGTCCTTTTATTATGTGTCTGTTTTACTCAATTTGTCTCTACCTTTAGAGTATTTTTCTCGGTTTGTAAAAGACCGTGAATGTTTATGTTACTTACTTCAATTTTGACTTTATCTCTTATAATTTTTGTCTTACCTAGTTCCTCTTCATGATTAGACGTAATTTTATGATCTGGAAACTTTAATAACTCAGTCTCCTCTTCTATTCCTACTTCTCACTTCTTTCGGATGTACTAGACACCCTACGATAGTCGTCTTTGGAATGTCCGATCCTCTCCCATCCTACTATACAAAGTTCAAGACTTTCCCTTTTTATTGACGGTTGGTTCCTATGAGGTAGGTCGTTTAAACAGGAAGTCTTTATCTGTCTAGTCATGAAAAGATCCTTTTGTTTTCGACTCCCTCAGGTAGTGATCTGGACAGAAGGTTCTTTACGACTCTTTTCAAGAAGGACAACTTCACTTTGCTACGATTAATCATAATACCTTTGTACTTTACCTAGGTATACATACCTACTTCTTCTGTACCAAGTACATCAGTTTCCTTTCTTCCTTTAGGATGATAAACACTGTTGTGTCTACCTACAACTCTCATAGTACGATTCACTTTATTTAGACTCTTTCTCTTTCTGTTTATGACATGTTACAATGAATATACCCCTTAGAATTCGGTTTGAACGTCGACGTCTTTCATCTTACCACCATCGGTCTCCCTATGGTTTTTATCCCACTAAAACCAGTTTCCCATGTTTAAAGGTGAATGTCCTACTTATACAAGACCTATAGATTACATATATCACTAATATCACTTCTAAAACAATATATGAACTTGCAATGATTCTTTCATCTAGAAGTTACAAAAATGAGACAGGTTTTACCATTAATACATACCACTACTTGAGATTACACCATTAGTAAAGTGTTATATATGTACATAGTCTAGTTGTGTATGTGGAATTTACATGTGTCACAAGTTATAGTTAACACAGAGTTATCTCGACCCCGACAAATATCCCGACCACCCCCCCCCCCCCCCGCCGTAGGTGTTTTCCTCAGTACCAGAATGTCCCGAGTCCTAAGTTGTTCAGATTAAGTCCTTAGACGGACTTTCGAAGAGAAAGGTTTTAATCATAACAACTGATGACATTGTTGATTGATGAATTTCTCATTTTGCCAACGCAATTCTCTTGTCTATGTGTATATACATACCGACTCGGGAAACGACAGGTGGACTTTGACAGTGTCGTAATAATAGACCGAGATAAGGTTATGTTTTATTTTTCAAAAAATTTTTAACTAACTGTAACCTGTGACGTTTCTTTAGAGGGTGACAGCTAGTATTAACGTTACTTCAACCGGTCTTTGAAGTAAACCCAAAGAACATTGTAGTATACCTTTTGGGGTTTTCTTATAAAACCGGTTGAGTTATAAAGGAACTTCCGTCAGTTTACTCATTGTAATGGCGTTTTACTTTGGTAGAACACCCTCAGTGTAGTGAGACCAAAACCGATACTCTTGTGTTGGTACAAAATACAAAATTAATCTCTTAAAGATATCAATTGGTCCATAAAAAGAAGTGTTTGTTTTACCGTATTGATTTTACTAAGTAAAATGAACGTATAATTTAATTGGTGGAAGACAAACTATGACTTAAAGAAAAGTTGTTAGTATACAAACTTTAACTGTACGAGATCATAAAAGAAAAATCATGTATACACGAAAATTTCACCTCTTGTTCTAATTCATAGTTGTCTTCCGGAACAAACTCCGAAGAAAAGGGATGTAGTGACCATACGGACACTTTAACGGTATTTTTGTTTATGACTTTAACGTGTGGACGTCAATTTTTATTTGATTGTTGATACTTTGGGGATTTGTGTTGATTAATTCCAAAATCCACACCGAAAGTGTATATATGGGGACCTCTTCTTTTACCGTTGGGTGAGGTCATAAGAACGGACCCCTTAGGGTACCTACCGTCTCGGACCATCCGATGTCTGGTGACCCAGTGTTTCTCAGCCTGTGCTGACTCGCTGAAGTAAAAGTGAAAGTGTATATATTCCAATTATAATAGAGTAGAAAAGTTAATCATCTTTAAACTTTATTCTCAAAATACAGATGATTCATCTTTGGATGTGGGTAATCTATGACTTTTATCACTTGATATAATTTCATAAAGGAATCTTATAAAAGTCTCCCCGTTGCTGGAATTTTGATTCGTTTTTAGTTCTTAATAAAGAGACATAATAGTCAAGAATTCGAAATCTTAATATTGAGATCCTAACCTCTTTTATCCTTGACTTCATATATTTAAACGACACTTATAAAAACCTGTAATCGAACTCCGTCGGTCGGACTTGTCGTTTGTTACACTGTACAAAGTTCTTCACCTTTGTCACGAAAATTGGCTAGTAAATTTATGACTAAAATGTTTTGGAAGTTCCCAACAACAAAAAAACAACAACAAAGACTTAAATAGGAAGTATCTTTAGTTTCTCGTGAAGAGACGTATCCTTTTTTCCTACAAAACGTAAAATTGTTTTCATATTTAAATCCTCTTCAAATGTATAAATAAGTATCCATGGTAGATAAAAATTCGGACCTTTTAAGATGAGTGAATTTGATTCTTTAGAATAAGACTTTAACACCGTCATCATTTTAGGATCCCAAAGGGAGGGAAGTGAAGGAAGTAAACTTACTAGGTTTTGTGGACTAAAACATTTAAAACACTAATTTCATAGTATCAGTACGGTTCCATTTGGTGATCACAATTTTGTGTTCAATTTTAGAATTAGACAATTGGACAGAAGGTCAGACTCGTTAGGTATTGGATCCATTCTGGACCTATAAGTCTCATTTATTTTCATGTAAACTCACGTCCTGACTTTCTTTTTAAAGGTAAATGTGAATTCTGTCTGAATAAATAGTTTGTATTATCTCGTTAACATCTTTGGAAACTAAAAATAGTTTATAGGAAAATACTAATTCTGTTTTAGAGATTGTATAGTTAACGGTTTTAAAAAGTCAAAAGAGTTTCAAGATACGGTAAAGACAACTTCAGTAGTATTTCGAAATAAAAGTAGTTCTACCTTACTTTGTGATGTCGACCGCGTAACCTCTGTCTACAAGAGGACAAATCTCTAAAAATTCCTTTTTTGATCAAACACGGTAACCCACCACCCGACTCACTCGGTTCTGAACCAGGGGTCCGCAGGGCTCCCCTGACGTCTCGTCCCGGTAAAGACCTAGGACGAAGAGTCCGAAGTCCGCGACTTGACTTTCCGTTCCACCCCTCTCTCCGCGTCGCGAGGGACGGAGTGGGGGTGGGCGTCTGAAGGAAGTCGGTCTCGAGACCGAGAAACATGGTCTCTAGAGTCCCTAGCGTAAAAGAAGGGAAAAAGATTCAATGGAGATTCGTCACTATCCTCCACAATCAATGAGGGTCAGGGGTTTTATGTACTAGTTTTTTGCCTAGATTTAAAGGAATGAAGATGAAACAGACGTTTGGAGTTGTACAAGCTCCACAGTAAGAGACCTCTGATCTGAGGACATGGAGAAGGAGAACAGAACGACTCTGTCACGTGTCGACAAAAGGGGTCCCATCTGTTCTTAGTTCACACGTAAGAAGGTGGTGGTGTCTCGGAGGTTCTAAGTCGTTTCGAAGTCCGGACATCTCGAGGAGGTAGTGGGGTCCTTTTCCTTAGAGGAAAGGGTATCTCAGACAAGAACAGTACGGAATATCCCATTACAACCAGGGAAAGGGTTCAGAGACATGGGTCCTAGACTGTCAAAGACAAGACGCATCGAAAAGGAAAGGAATCAAGGAAGGGTCAATGTCGGAAAGGGGAAATCGGGAGGTGAACTCGGAGAATACACGATTAGGAGAAGATTGATCGTCAGAATAAAATCGTTCCCATCGAAAGGGTGGGAGGTTTGAGAGGAGGTGAAACAAGCACCCTGGTAAGCACGAGTTCCATCACCAGATCATCCTGTCAAACGTAGAACGAACGGGATCCTATTGTAGTCCTTTTGTCTTCGGTGTCGAGACTTCCCGTCTTAGTCCTTAGGTCCAGTGTATGGTCTTTCTATATTTCGTCTGGGAAGTTCTGGTACACTGTATCACGAGGTATCCCGACGTCTTCTCGGGAGTGTGTAAATGTGACCGGATTTAAATCATTGAACAAAGTAGACTTTGTTCTGATTTCCCTTAGTTTCAAAATGGGTTCGTAAAACTTCTGGGTGTTTTTTCTCAGGAGAATAGTAACCTATCAAACCACCCACAACTATTGAATTTGTTCCTGTATATTTAAATATATATACGTATACACACACAAACACATATATATATACACGAACAGATTAACTTCTACGTAGTAGTCCGTATCCTTAGTTCTATTACGTAAATCGTTCTTCTCACCTGAGACTTCGACTTTTTCAGGAATTCTTATCAGAAATGTGGTCTACTACATCTGGTCTCTCAGGTTTTCATCGAGAGTTGGACAAACAAAGACTGTCCTTGGTATTAAATGGGAGGGAGATGAACTCTATGTGTGGCTTTCCGGGAAAGGACTCTACGAAACCGGGGAAAAATAGGAGAGGACTTAGGGCCGGAAAAGATCTTTGGGACTACACCCTTAGAAAATCTTATTTGATAGGAGTCTCATCTGTCTTAAAAAGGGGGTCAGTACCTACATCGACGGACTCGGGAAGTCCTCCAACTGAGAAAAGGAACAATTCCTGATGTAAGAAATGGACAAGAGTTCAAGACCCCCGGAGAAGGAATTGACGGATTGATTGGGAAGTGAAATACTTAGTTCACCCTACAAAAGAGGATTTAAAGTTTTTCAAGAGTGTTACGTGACGATGAGTTGCTCACAGGGTATCTGGTTCGGTACTATGTACTGGGAAAAAGGTAGTCTTACGACTTTTTAGAGTCATACTCCAAACCGAAAGAATTTCGAAGGAAGAAGGAAGAGGTAGGAGATTGTGGTCCTTCGAATGGTTTATAAATCAGCACTCTTGTAGTAGTAAAGATTCGTAGTGATAATCTAACATCTTGTCATCTATCGTTTTCGACAAACAGGGGAAATGCTGGTCACTAAAAGATGACTGATCGTCTAAGACAATATTCCTCTGACTTAAAAGGAAATTTCACTGTTGGGCGAATATATCCCCATTTACGTTGGTGTCGTTCTCACAGACCTACACAAGGATTCACGTTTTAGACATCCCGTGGGTACACCGGAAGATAGGGGTCTGAGAACAAAGTACCATTGTTAAGCCAGGTGTTAGGATGTCGTTATCAAAAGTCGACCCCGAGGGGTGAATTGGAGGGTCACTGGGTTGTCGTCAGTGATATGGTTGACGATCGTTAATAAATTAAAATAGAAGTCTTTGGATCAAATGAATAACCATCGAAACCATTTTGTTTAAATAATTTGCCAACAACATACAATCCATGGTGATATTTGTGAAATGTAAAGTGACTTAAGAATATTCATCAACAATAGACAAAATGTCTATGTCAGGATCTCTCTCTTTGTACAGATTTTAGTGTGTCAATTACTATTTTGACCCAGACAGATTGAGGTTTTGGAGATCAAGAAGGTCATGGGGTAGGACAAAGAGACTCCTAGGGAATAGGGACCGTAGACAAAATAAAGGAAAGAGAGAAATGTTCGGGGTCCCGCGAAAAGGTTAAGAGGTCATTTTGATCCTTGATCTCTACTAATGTTTTCGAGTAAGTTACAAATGGACTTTTCATGTACGGGAGAAACAAATCCACTGTCTTCTATTTGTATGTGTCCTAGTTTCACAATTATTAAAAATCTAGTATAAGTCAAGTCAAGTCAACGGGTCAGCACAGGTTGAGAAACGCTGGGGTACTTGACGTTGGACGGTCCGGAGGGACAGGTAGTGGTTGAGGGCCTCAAATGGGTTTGAGTACAGGCAACTCAACCACCACGGTAGATTGGTAGAGTAGGAGACAACAGGGGAAGAGGACGGAAGTTAGAAAACGTTCTAGTCCCAGAAAAGTTTACTCAGTCGAGAAGCGTAGTCCACCGGTCTCATAACCTCAAAGTCGAAGTTGTAGTCAGGAAGGTTACTTGTGGGTCCTGACTAGAGGAAATGCTACCTGACCTACCTAGATGAACGTCAGGTCCCCTGAGAGTTCCAAGAAGAGATTGTAGTGTCAGGTTTTCGTAGTTAAGAAGACGCGAGTCGAAAGAAATATCAGGTTGAGAGTGTAGGTTTGTACTGATGACCTGTTTGGTACCGTAACTGATCTACCTGGAAACAACTGTTTCATTACAGAGACGAAAAGTTATAAAACAGATCCAACCAGTATTGAAACGAAAGTTACTCATTCACAGAAAATTAAAGTACCGACGTTAGTGGTAGACATCACTAAAACCTCGGGGGGGTTTATTTCAGTCGGTGATAAAGGGGTAGATAAACGGTACTTTACTACCCTGGTCTACGACAGGGTCGTTAGAACGAAGGTCGAACACGAAGGAGGTCGGGTCGTAAAGAGTACTACATGAGACGTATATTCAATTTAGTCATCCCTCGGAACTGGATGAGGAAAAGGATAAACCTTGGTCAGATAACAAGGTACAGGCCAAGATTTACAATGGAGGAGTACATGCATGTCCAAAGAGTTCTCCGTCCAGTCCACCAGACCATAAGGGTAGAGAAATTCTTAAAAGGCGTCAAATAACACTAGGTGCGCCAGTTTCCGAAACCGTATCAGTTATTTATCTAGTATAGTCCTTTGAAAATGATATGGTTCGTAACGTCTACTCCCTATCAGTTCTCTTACTTTAAATAAACATTCATGGAACTCGAGTAGTAAACCCCTTTTCTGATCAACCTATATATCATCTATCTTAACCATTTTTTTTTTTTTTCACCAAAAAAAAAACATTGTCTTTTAACATGAATACTGAAGTAAGGACGGGTTTTCATACACAAATAAAAAATTCCTATCCATTAGGTACATTCAGACAGAAAGTAAATGTTTTGTGTAAATTTTTCATTTAAATGAAGTGACGAAAGATAAATGTGTCTTAATAAGGGATTACCTACAAGTCGGAAGTTCTTTTAATGAGGGTTGTATCTACTTCTTCCTCGTTACTTCCTCCTACGACCTTACTACCTACAGGTAATATCACTTCATTCTGAGGTCCCGGAGGTAACAGTCAATCTATTTACATTGAAGAAATTTATATAAATGTAATTCTTTAATAATGTCGATTGAGTTAAACTTTCCATTGATTCCCAACTACCCGGAAGGAACCACCGAGTGTACCATTTCACAGACAGATGTTGTACCCTCTGGTCCCAAGCTAGGGACTCAACCCTTCTAGGGGACCTCTTCCTTTACCGTTAAGTGAGGTCATGATAACGGACCTTTTAGGGTACCTGTCTCCTCGGACCTCCCGATGTCAGGTCCCCTAGCGTTTGGCAGCCTGTACTGACTCGCTGAAACGGTTTGAAACGGTTCCCAACTACTTGATATTCCTAATTTTGATGGGTCCCTAGTCTACAGGCAAAAACCTTACACCTCGGGATAGAGACGTTGCCAAGAAAGACAGACCAAAATCTTTACATGGTACATAGTAGTAGGTTAGTGGAAGAGTCATTGGTCTAGTGTCCATGGTATGAAACTTCTGTAGAGGTATTTTTTATCTCAATTGTCACATTGTCGACTTCTCTCCTCCGAAGGTCCACAAAATTTCTACCTTTTAAAGACGAGACTCGAAGTATACCTATCATTTGTGGACTTCAACAGTGAGCGAGTTATTCCGAAACCCGAACCACTATCTTCTCCATATTTTATTAATCTATACCGACTAGGGACTGGAGGTCTCAGATGGATTTCTCTGTTGGGGGGATGTGTTTTACCTCTTTTCGTTCTGTCACGGTAAACTCATTATGTCTGTTATACGTCTCAGTTTCCACTCTCTCTCGAAACCCGACTCCTCTCAATCCTGATCTCTCTCCAAATTTCTTGCTCCTATGGGACTTCAACAAAGTCGTCGTCGCCTCTTATCGACCCTATTTTCCCTTCTCCACCCTTTCCCATTCCGCATAAAATCCCTCGTCTCATTTACCTAGTAAAACCGATTCGGTAACCCAAGAGTATCCTTTCTCGTCATCACCTCCAGACTTAACCTCTTTGAAACTTACAGACCTGAAATAACTAATCTTACAACTTAACGACAGTTTCCAAAAACTCGTCTTATTATTGTTCTACTTTACTTCGTCCTTCTATCCAATTTAACCACCATTACACCCTTTACATAACCTCCAGCTACCTACCGCCGACCCCCGTCTCCGACCTTACGTCCGACGGGATTCACAGGTCAACACTTCGTCGGTCCGGATTTGGGTCGAACACTGTCCAAGTCCCTGGTGACTCCTTTTCTCCTTCTGAACGACCGACACATCCTCTTCTCAGTTTTCATCGTGACTCTAAAGTCCAAACCTATAAATATCTCTTTACTACCTACCTGCTAAAATGTCCCTTCCACTACTTCAGGTACAAAACTACTCACAACTTAAACTTCATAGTCATCTTCCAATAACTTTACCTTTGTTGTAGTCCAGTAATCTGTAATTCTTGACTTAGATTTCTCTCTCTAGTCCCAACGCCTCGATATAGACCTTCAGTATCGACACACTCTTCGTTTCGTGTGATTATCCTCTATTATATCGTTCACTTCTGGTCTCTTGGTTCTTGACTTAGTGTCACTGCAAGTGTAAATTCCTTACACTTCTGGTTTGTCTCTTTGTTGTTTTCCTCCGCTGACTTCACGAACGTCCGGGTGTCTTTACTTAAAAAAATTCCATCATAATTCTTTGTATTTTTCGTCGTCACATTTCACTATCTCTGTGTGAAACATGAAATACTTGATATAAAAAATTTATATTCGTGAAAGTTCGATCGAGACCAAGTAAAACGATTTTATTAGATACGGATCTTCGAAATGGAGGATGGGGAAAAAAAAGACGGATGATGAAGAGGTACTGAGAGAGGAGTCGTCATATTGATCTCCGTGTCTACATCTCTCGTCTGAACACCTGTGTCAGCCCCCTTTCTCTCCCACCCTACTTAACTCTCTCATGGTAATTTTGTATATGGACTGGTATACATTTCATCTATCGATCACCCTTCAACGACATATGTGTCCCTCGAGTTGGGCCACGAGGCACTACTGGATCTCCCGATCCTTGACCCCCACCCTCCCTCCGAGTTCTCTCTCCCATATGTGTGTGTGTGTGTGTGTGTGTGTGTGTGTGAATTACTGACTGAGTACAACACACCGTCTTTACTTATGTTGTAACATTTCGTTAATAGGAGGTTAATTTTTCTTTTTTCTAAGTATTGTCATCCTCGGGCAGATCGTAGTTTTTACGACCTCACCCAACGGTAAAGGAAGAGGTCCCGGAGAAGGGCTGTGTCCCTAGTTTGGACCCAGCGGACGTAACGTCCATATAAGAAGTAACAGACGTGATGGGCTCTTAGGGGTTTCCTAACATACTTTAGTTATCTATAAAGAATTCACTTTTTTATTATTTTATTTCTATTATTATGATAGGACCAGTGAAGTGTTATTTGTACTTCAAAGAAATATTCAGTAATTAACGATGTATTTACAGTCCGAAATAGTGATTGGTTGACCTATCATTTGAACCGAAAATGAGGGTATTGAATCTTCTCAACTACAAATTTGGCACAAACGACCTAATTAATTAGTATTGTCTCTTAGTATAGGAACTTAAAATTAGGGTCAAGTAACGAACTGACACTTCGGACCTCATTTAATTAAGTAAAAAAACCAAAATCAATCTACTAAAAGTACATTCTAGAGGTCAAACACACCCGAGTCTCGTCCTTCTAAGGTCCCTCAAGTACCCTCTATTTACCTAATCGTGTTGACGTCAATACAGGAAAAAAGGTTTGTCGTCGAAGTCGAATCAGTATCTTCACCGGAATTCGGACTGGGAAAAAACATGAGGTTCCTTTTCATTATTATACAGAATAATCAGTTCTTGATATTAGTCAAAGGATACATTTCTGTAAACAACCTTGAGAAAACACAAGATGTCATTATTAAATATACACGAAAAGTAAAGTCCATATGTCTATCTTAGTATAAGAGGTATCGCGGTAAAATATAAAGCCAAATATATTATCCCGAAGAAGGAGCACGGGATCGGTTACCTTTTATTGACGGTGACTAAATGTTCAAAGTAACTTTACTTTCTATGTTTGATAACAAGTAAATCACCGAAGAAATTCATCCACTTAATTCGGTAATTATTAAATCAAACAAAAATGCTGACGTAAAGACTGAAAACTCAACTTTATCAAAATTTCTATTTAATTGTATGTCATTTTACGCGTGTATAATCCACCTGTTGAACTATTTAAAACTGTCAACAGATGTGGGTATATTGTGGTACCATTGTGTAATAGTGCTCTTTGTTTTTTCATCTTGTACACGTAATCGGGTCTTTCAAGGTAACGCGGGTAAAGGGCAGTCAGACGGGTCGGGGTTATAGACTACATCTGACCAAAATTGTCATAAACCACAGTATTTTTACTTTAGTAAGTCATAGATGGAAAACATAGACGGAGAAAACCAACCGTCTTTAAAAAACTCTACGTAGGTACAACACCTCATTTAGTATTCAAGAAGGACCGATTTATAAGACAAGAGAACTATATTGTAAAATTTTGGGTAAGAGGATACCTTCCTAAAACCTAACGAAGGTCAAACCCTGACAATACTTATTCCGACGAAATTTGTAAGAGTAGACACTGGAAAATACCCGTATACGAAATTAAAAAGAACTCATTTATGGGACGACCAAGGAGCCCTTCAAAAGATACATTGAAATATACTTTAACAGTCAAAAATTTTCTCCAACCCGGTAAAATATATGGTTGTTACCTACTCTCAAGGTCGACGAAGTGAAGGAGTGGTTGCAATCGACAACGATTAGAAAAGCATAAAAACGGTAGGATCATCTGTACTTCACCATAGAGTGACACAAAAGTAAACATAAAGAGATTACGGATTACCACAACTCGTAAAAAGTGCGCCAGAAACAGAAAGTAAATAGAAAACACCTTACAAATAAGTTAAGAAAACGGGTAAATTTTTTAACATAATAAAAACAACAACAACTAAAACCCCTCAATAAAGATATAAGACCTATATTCAGGTAGCAGTCTATATACACGACGTCTAATAAATGGTCACAATCTAAGTAAATACATAAAAGAAGTGATTCAGAAAATAACTCGCCTTTCAAAACCAAAACTATTTCAGGTTAAATGAGAAAAAATTACCAAATAAACACACCTACCCCCACACCCACACCCACCCACACACCCACACACATACAAACCAGACTCTTTAGGAAGGAATGGAGCTCTGACACTTCTACAACGGACTATACAAGACGATACTTGAAACAAGGACTCAAAATACAAACCCAGATATCAGAGAAATCTTAAGTAAAAACTCGCATATTACTCTATCTTCAGTTCTAAGTAAGAAACATCTGTCCATAAAATGTAACAGGTGTGGTAAACCCCTCTTTATTTTGAAGAAAGTAGGGACGACTTAACGAAACCGTGGAATCAATTTCTGACTTTGACGTCAATCCAACTATAATTAAGAGTCCACTACATCCAAATCGTGTTCACTGAGGTAAAACCCGGAGAACAGAGACAGAGAGAGAGAAAAAATTTAAATAAACCGACGTGGTACAGAATCGACACCGTACACCCTAGGTCGAGGGACTCGTCTCTGACTTGGGTCCGAGGGACGTGACCCTCACACCTCAGGGTAGAAGACCTGGTGTTCCCCTCAGGGAACAGAGAAAAAATTGTGGGACTTTAAACCCAAAATACTTAGACGACAGTATAAAGGGTGGACAGAAAGAGTAAATTAAAGATATTTGGTACCGATGATATAAATCAAGATCTCTGGTTTAAAATCTGGGAACTATAATATATAAGAGGATATAAAATTTAAGAAGATATAATATATAATATATAACTATCCATTGGTTCTTTTCAGAATGAAAGATAACCAAATATAAATACTTTAGACATAACAGTACTACATAGGATAAATCCACATGGAACCAAACCCTTTTACAACTGAAAAATCACTTAAAAACATTTAGTCATAAAGGTTATAAAGGTATATTTTCTCTCGAAAAAAAAAAATCAGTATGTGAAACTCTATATAATAAAGGGTTTCCTTTTATATTATGTTTTATTCTATTTTATATCGACACATGACTTTACACTCAATAGACAAATCGAGGTATTTACTACTGAACTGTTTTTCTATACCGGAACTATAAGGAACCGGGAAAGGTCACAATAGACAATGTGATATGGTTTTATACTTCAAGAAAGAGAATATTCTCCTTTAAAAAGATAATGCCTAAAATATATTCTGTACTAAACGTCGTCGTGTTTACTATACTGGGTAAAGACGGTGGTCTTCGGTTAAACGTCCGAATTATGACTTCAAAGTTTCGATTGAACTCTTGGATCATAACTTTCGAACTTTGGATTGAACCCTGACATGTCATTTCTCCACCTTACACTATACATACAAAAAGAAGATAGACTAGGTACGTACTCTATAGTCAACTAAAACTAGTGTGTTTTACCTATTAAAAATTTTGTAGATATGATTTAATTCTCTATGAATGAGGAACCTTCCTTTCAATACTGGTTGGATCTATCATATAACTTTTCGTCTCTATAATGAAACGGTTGTTTCCAGACAGATCAGTTCCGATACCAAAAAGGTCACTAGTACATACCTACACTCAACCTGACACTTCTTTCGACTCGAGGCTTCTTAACTACGAAAACTTGACACCACAACCTCTTCTGAGAACTCTCAGGGAACCTGACGTTCCTCTAGGTCGGTCAGGTACGATTTCCTCTAGTCAGGACCTACAAGTAACCTTCCTGACTACGATTTCGACTTTGAGGTTATGAAACCGGTGGAGTGCGTTTCTCAACTGGGTAACCTTTTCTGAGACTACGACCCTCCCTAACCCCCGTCCTCCTTTTCCCCTGCTGGCTCCTACTCTACCGACCTACCGTAGTGCCTGAGTTACCTGTACTCAAACTCACTTGAGACCCTCAACCACTACCTGTCCCTCCGGACCACACGACACTAAGTACCCCAACGTGTCTCAGTCTGTGCTGACTCATTGACTTGACTTGACTTATACTAATATACATATATAAATACTTCAAGAAGTAAAGGTTCTTTTTAGAAAATGTAGTTAATTAAATGTATTAATACCATATGTAAACTTTTAAACTGAATAAAAAAGAAGTGAATTTTAATAAATGCTTCAGAGGTCCCTCTTCCGTACCCATAGTCCTATAAACTTTTCGGGGGGTCACTTGAAATCTTGGTAAGAATCTTCTACTAGATATTTGAGTATAGTTCTTCAAGTAACAAATCCGAGAACAATACTGGCAGACAATTTTAAAAAATTTCTGACACAATGGAGATTCAAAGACAACTTAAAACGTAAAATGTTGGAAAGTAAAAAGAATTACTCATTGGTCTAGAAAAGACGAGAAAACTATACGACGGAAACATTATGTCGAAACTTCTAAACTCAGCCATTACAAAAAAAAACGAGAAAGACGAAATATAGTAAAATTTATCGATTCACAGTCACTATTTAACCTTATACGGACACTAAAGTGTATGTGTATGAAAAAAACCGGCACCGATGAAACCAAGCACTATTTGTACAGTAAAGAAAGTAAAATCTATTATGTTCTTCTGGGCTACGTAAGAGGGACCTACTCGTTGTGTAATGTACATAAAACACGTTAATCACCATGTAGCTCACTAGCTTCGATACCAAGGGGTTCTATGTGACGACTTTATACTCCTGTACGTCTACAGTTCACTGTTGTTCTGACTTGAAGAGTCCTTATAAACCTCGACACGTTTACAATCTTTAAATTTCTAAACAATATGTGCCTCACAAAGGAGGACTGTGGTTTTGAAAGTACGAAAGTATGTCCCACGAATGTATAAACATTTATAAATTCGTTGAACTTTCACGGACCTTTTAACGTGGTGACACGAATCAAACATGAAAAAATCCATTTAGATATATGACTCTTCATCTCGAGTTTTTAAAAGTAAGCTAAACGAATTGACAGCGAATTTTATAATTACCATGACACATTTTAACATATTACCTTGTGTTATTTTCCATTTTGAAGAAACATTAATCTTCATTTCCTTTATTATGAAACTTGAATCGTAAAAAGGACTGTCCTTCGATTTAAGTAATAGTATGATTAGGAACCTCTTATTTAACTATTTTAAAAGTGTTTTGTACCTATGAAGGTCGACTCCTCTATTAAACTTTGGAACGGAAGGTCACCAGATCTGACCCGATTTCCTTTGTATGCGTAATACACTTTTCCTTTAAAAGTGTTTCTTTCCCATATATATCTTTATGGTCCGAAGGGTTAGGAAGTTCAAAACTAGGTTACTACGATCCATAAGGTCAGTCACCAGAGAGATTGTATGATCCGTTCCCTAAGGAGACACCGAATCCAAACGGATCGTTCGTCGGAAACAACGGTTTCGAAGTAGTCGACTCCGACAGGTATTTCGATTTGTTTGTACAGACTCTAAACGTCAATGAAGTCTCAAAATCGTCGTCTTAGACTCCCATCCCTAAAACATTACTACTAAAAGAAGTCAAATGTTTCAATTATTCCTAAAACTATCTTGAACTACTAGTGTCGTAAAGAACCCAGTCATATATATTTGGTGGTGTATAAATCTTGACGACCGATTCCTAATGTAAAGATTGATACTTCTTTGGAGTCTAATTGATTTATTAAGTCCTCTTTGGTTCTACACTTCCTGTAAAAATCGAATTTGATAGGTATTTTAAAACCGACGGAAAGTACATTTGTAATTCAGGATCTAAATAAAAAGTATACATCAAATCGGATAGAATATCTGTTAAAAAATTTTTGGGTCTTTTGTCTGTGACTTTATATTCACCTAACGTACCTCGAAACCGAAAAATTTATGAGACACTAGTTCATTTAGAATCTCGACGAATACGTGGACCGAACCCGTATAAAGAAATGTACAGTAAAAATTCGTAAGTCCCCTCGTACTTTAATGGATATTTTCTAATTAAAACATAAAATTATTCCCTAAGTCTTTAAGGTCTCCGTCAGCCATTAAGGAATTATAGAACTTCAGTGCACTTCTCAATCAAAGTGGAAATTTTGATAATATACATCATGTATATACATTTTTTTGGACAGTGGGTCTCTCTCACGACGGAAGACTCTTACTCCACAGAACCCCTTTGAACTCACGAGAAAACAATTACTGGTCAGGGATAGGATAGGGGGTCATATATGATACGGGACACCCAGTAAAATTTTTCACATTGTTTACTGGGGACGGGAGTTCCTTCAACGTCAGATCAACTCCTCCGTTCTATCTGTACTTTAATTTATTATGTTCTTAATTGTTATTATTCTGTTCTATTCAACAGAGACTCCTGACGGCTTACTTACTGTGACAGGTATTGAGTATAGTATAAGTTCCTTACTCTTCGATGACACTTACAATTACAAGTCCCTACTGAAGTACTTTTCATTCGGAACTTGTCTGAAAGTTTCTACTCTTCGATTAGATCCGTCCTTCTGGTAGTGTGAGTTTCAACATCTTTCTAAAACATGGTCAAAGCAAGTTCCCTCATTTACGATTTAGATCTTTCTGTTAAATCTGGATCTATAACCTTCCGGAACTTATGGTCCTATTATCATAAAACTGAAATTAGTTACTTGTCCTCCTCTGGTCAGTTCTAAAAACTTACCTCTCTAATGAACTGATTTATAATAAAAATACTTACATTAGGAAATATAACGACGGTCTATGGAAACTCAGACTCTCTCTACCTGTATACCTTTGGTCAATCTATCAATAACATCATTAGATTAATACTCAGGTATTCGGGTATCTACACTTGTTCTTACCTCTTCTTTCCTGTTCACGGTCTCTATGATACATCTTTCTAGCCCGTACTGGATAACTACCGATTCCTCTTTTTTCCTTTGCCATTTCTATTAAAACACAGGACACCGGTTACTCAAGAGGTCCATTACCGTTTTAAAATACCCTAATAAAAGTGGTCGAAGGTTTGACTCCCATCTTTCCATATATCTCTCTTGTGCCACCCAATCTGATCTCTTTCGGTCGATTCATACGGAACTTTATGACATATACAATCCATAATGACAAAGATATCAAATTACTAAAGTACTTCACTAAATCGGAGATGTCTACTTAAGTGTAGTTTCTTATGTAAAGACGATATGACTAATAAAAACGTTAATTCGAACTGAGGTCCAAGGGACCTTTATGACAAAACTATCAGAAACTTATCGAACATTTTACACTTATTTCAGTGGTAATCATCACAATCGAATAGTGTTCTTACTATTGGGTATCTCTTTCATTCGTTAAGGTACGTCTATAAGACTCATCGGTCATGTGGTTACCCTAGTACAGGTATCTACCATAACAATAACAATGGTATAAATATACTTAACTGACGTATATATTTATGACATTCATAGAAAAATTTTTACTTTGTCGTCGTCACCATCGTTGTCGGAACCTTGGCACTGGTTGTATAGCATCTTGATCTCTACTGACTGACCAATTAATTATTGATTTATCCAGTCGTAGTATTTCTGGATTCGGAAATTAATATTTATGATCAAATAGATATTACGTCTCGGACTCGTTACATAACTTTAGAATCCTTAAAGGATTGAGAACTTTTGGAATTATTACTCTATGTATAAAGTCCGAAGAGAATGTGTTTTACCACCCGATGGAAGTCAGAAGATGATTGTCATGTGATGAAGTCGATAGTCTTGTGTCCCTCTCCTCATCTCATTTTCTGCTAATCCCCACCCCGACCCAGACATGGTGTCCCGATAAGGGGACAGGACCCTTCACCGGTCATTCTCACGAAACAAGTAGAACAAGGTCACTGTTACGAAAGAAAGATCAGGGATCGGTGTATTACCAAGGAGATTCTTTTCACATATACATGCAAATAGGTTGAGGCCTAACTGCAACGTTGATTTAAGAAGTTTCTAACACGGAAACACATACCGCAGAATTCTGAAAAAGGTTGTATGAAAGAACAGAAGAGAAAAGGAGAAATAATTCGACATTAAACATGTGGTACGTTAAGTGGGTAAATTTTGAGTTTAAGTCATCAAAAATCATATAAGTGTCAACACACTGGTAGTGGTGTTAAGTAAAATCTTATAAAAGTAGTGAAGGTTTCCTTTGGGATATGAGTAATAGACAGTGAGGGTAACGGGTGGTTGGTCAGGGGTCGGGGACTGTTAGTCATTAGTTGAAAAGACATAGATATCTAATCATAAAATCTGTAAAGAATATTTACCTTAGTGTATGACACACCGGAAGATACTGATCGAAGAAAGTAAATCGTACTATAAAAGTTCCAAGTAGGTACAACATTGAACATAGTCTTAAAGCGAGGAAAAATACCGACCTATTATCGAGGAAAACGTACTTATACAGTATAAAACAAATAGTCAATTACTTGTAAACCAAATAAAAACGAAAAGCCGATAACAACTATTACAACAACACTTGTAAGTGGATGTTCAAAAAGATACCTATACAAAAGTAAACAGAACCCGCATATGGATCCTCGACTTAATGACCCAGTATACCATTGATACAAATTTGAAAACTTCTTGACGGTCTGAGAAAAGATGTCATCAACGTGGTGAAACGTCAAGGGTCGTCGTGATTTATTCGTAAGATTAAAGGGGTATAAGAGTTGTTGTGCAATAATAGACGGAGAAACTAATATGGAAGGATCATCCACACTTCACCATAGAGTAACCCCAAAAACAAACGTAAAGGGTTTACCAATTACTTCAACTCGTAACAAAGTACACAGACAACTGGTAAAAATATAGAACAAACCTTTATACAGATAAGTCTAAGAAATGGGTAAAAATTTGTGACCAAAGAGACAACTAGTAACTCAACGTTTTCAAGAAATATACAAGGTCTACGTTCAAAGAATAGTCGATATACTAAAGGTATATAAAAACGCCCAACTGAAAAATGAAAACATTACCACAACAACTCTGTTTTCAAAAATTAAAACTAATACAGGTTAAAGAGATACAAAAGAACAGTAAACACGAAACTACAACATAGATTCTTCCGTAACGGATTAGGTTCCAGTACCTCTAAATATGGATATAAAAGAAACTCAAATTTTTGTTAAAAAAAATAACTGATGCATGGGTATGAAATAAATGTTTAACGTTCAGAAGAATACCATGTATTTTACAAAAGACATCAACTAAAGTCGAAACAAGTGTGACTTCACTCAACAAAAGACACGAGTCAACGACGACGATGGTGACTAAACAAAAGAAAGTCCTAGTTCTACCCGTGAAAGTATATATTAGAATAAAAATTAAGGAAGAGATCGTTCAGAAAGGACCTAAGAATCGAAACGTATTAATATAAATGTTACCTTGGTCGTAGGATTTCAGTGGTTCTATTTAGGGGAATGAGGTTACAGTATATTAGAAGATTTAGATGGAAGGGGAAGGGTCTCAGGGGCCCGAGGTCACGTCGGCGGTACCCCTGACAGTCGTGGAGGTTCAAAATCAAAATTGAGAATGAAAATCCAGAAACTAAGTAAAGTTCGACCTAAAATAAATACCAAACTCTATTCCCAAGTTTAAGTAACAAAACGTACACTTATAGGTCAACAGAAACAAACAACTTTTCTAAATGAAAGGGGGTAACTTACCAGAATCGTGAGAGAAGTTTTTTAGTCAACTGGCATTTACATACCAAAATAAGACCCGAGAGTCAAGATAAGGTAACTAGATATACAGACAGGAATACGGTCCTGATGTAACAGAACTAATGACATAGAGATATAATTCAAAATTTTAACCCTTCACGTTCAGGAGGTCGATACAAGAAAAAGTTCTGACAAAACCTATAAGACCAGGGAACGTAAAGGTATATTAAAAATCTGAGTCTAACAGTCAAAAACGTTTTTTACATCGGTCCTAAAACCATCATAAACGACACTTAGGTATTAAACCACTCGTAACGGTGGAATTGTTATAATTCAAAGTCAAGTTCTCGTATTCTACAAAAAGACAAATGAAACCAAAAGAAAGTAAAGAAAGTTATCATAAAACACCAAAGGTCACATCTTCAGAACGTGAAGAAAAAGAATTTAAATAAGGAACCATAAAATAAAAAATTTACGATAATATTTCCCTCAAAAAATTTAAAGTAAAAGGTCAATAAGAAACGATCAAATATCTTTGTGTTGACTGAAAACATATAACCGGAACATAGAACTTTCGAACGACTTACGTAAATAATCGAAATTATCAAAAAAAATTTTGAAAAAGAAATCACAAAAGATATATTATAGCACAGTAGACCTTTATATCTCTTAAAATGAAGTAGGAAAGGTTAGAACTAAGAAAAGTAAAGTACAAAAGTGAACCGTGAACCGATCCTGAAGGTCATCTTACAATTTATCGTCACCATTCTCGTTCTGTAAGAACAGTAACGAGTAGAAACCCTCTTTCGAAAGTTTGAAAGTGGCAATCCACATCAAAATCGATACCCAAAAAGTATCTACGAAAAACAGTCCAACTCCTTCAAGGGACGTTGTACGAAACGTAGACAAAAGACTAAGTCAGTCAAGGGGGTCATTAGTATACTGGGGACATACTGCATATCCCTTTATCTACTGTTTACATGGGATAATTCTTTCTTATGTAAAGAATTAAAATTATACTGTACATGAGATACTGTATACCCCGAAGGAGCCACCAAACGCAGACGGAGGTAACGTCCTCTGGGTCCTAGTCAGGGACCCAGCCCTTCTAGGGGACCTCTTCCTTTACCATTGGGTGAGGTCATAAGAACGGACCTCTTAGGATACCTGCCTCTTAGGAACATCCGATGTCAGGTGTCCCAGCGTTTTTCAGTCTGTGTTGACTCGCTGAAGTGAAAGTGAAAGTGATACTGTATATTCCTTTATCTACTGTTTACCAATTCTTTACATGAGTTCTATGTGTAGTTTAATCTTTACTTTAGTTTAGTAGGATTAAGTCTCAGGTTCACAAAAGTCGAGAATATATGATAAAGGATGTCAGAAGACGACGTCGAAACATGTCTCTGGGGTTTTCAAAGGTGAGAAGGTAAAAAAAAATAATTCTTCCATTCGACAAATTCCCACTTTAACAGTCAGTGAGTCAGCCCAGACTGAGAAACATTGGAGTACCTGACATCGGATGGTCCGAGGAGACAGGTACCTTAAGAGATCCGTTCTTATGACCTCATCCAACGGTAAAGGAACAGGTCGCCTAGAAGGGTTGGGTCCCTAACTTGGACCCAGAGGATATTAAAGTTCGTCGAAGAAATGACGGACTCGGTGGTCCCTTAGAAGACTAAAAAGTAGAGACAAAGGGACTTTGGATTTTCGTGGACGGTTTCTTATTCATGAACTCGTCAGAGTTCCTTTCTTTTGGTCAAATCTATTCGTCTAAGAAGATCTCGAAAATCATACCCGTTCCGTCATAGATGTTATAGGGTCGGGAGTTTCTCTAATACCAACTCCGTCTATACTGTATCAGTGTTTTCCTCTATACTCTTCCAGACTATTATCGTTTAGTGACCAGTACTGTTCACGAACTGATCCGTCTCGAAAACATCTACATCTTGTTTTCCGAAGTATTTCCTCCTGTCGGAACTTCCTACTCATCCTTGGTCGTACACACACAATTCCTTCCTGGGATGTGTTCCAAAAATTATCCTTCAATTTTTGAAGTAAAATTGATGATATACTTACGACTGGTAATCTTGACTAATGATATTATTCTCGATATGTTTTCTTTCTATTATTATCTCACGTATATTCTCATCCATTGTAATAGAACAAGAAGATTGGGGGAATAGAAAACGGAATCTGAGTTTGAGTCATTTCGGATAAAAAAAACAGTCTTGTAAACGTGAGATTAACGAAACATGGGTACAATCTTTTTTTAACTTCGGTTGGAGTCAGTTCAAGACTGGTTCTTCAGAACAATAAACGTATAACGTCGTAAAACATAAGAAACACATAACGACGTAAAACATTATTAGTGACTATGACATCTAGTAGATTCCCGACAGAATGTCCGAGACCCGAGGAGTGGGCCGTACCACTCATACACGGAGACTATCCTTTGTTTCCCTTCCATAGTATTTGACAACTCCCGATGTTAGATCTTTAACAATTGGTGTACAGTGTTAAAAAAATAGATGGTAACATTCGGTCGACATACCTGTTAGTTCCGACATAAGTCACCCATCTATATGTCCACAGAACGATTCAGTGAAGTCAAGTCAAGTCAACCAGTTGACAGCACAACTTGCACAGGTCGAGAAACGTTGGGGTACTTGACATCGTGTGGGACAGGTAGTGGTTGAGGACCTCAAATGGGTTTGAGTACAGGTAACTCAACCATTACGGTAGGTTGGTAGAGTAGGAGACAACAGGTGAAGAGGAGGACGGAAGTTAGAAAGGGTCGTAGTCCAAGAAAAGTTTACTCAGTCGAGAAACACAGTCCAACGGTTTCATAACCTCAAAGTTGAAGTTGTAGTCAGGAAGGTTACTTGTGGGTCCGTACTAGAGGAAATCGTACCTGACCAACCTAGAGGAACGTCAGGTTCCCTGAGAGTTCTCAAAAGAGGTTGTGGTGTCAAGTTTTCGTAGTCAAGAAACCGTGAGTCGAAAGAAATACCAGGTTGAGAGTGTAGGTATGTACTGCTGACCTTTTTGGTATAGGAACTGATCTGCCTGGAAACGACTGTTTCATTACAGAGACGAAAAATTATATTACAGATCCAACCAATATTGAAAGATTCCTCATTCGTAGAAAATTAAAGTGACGACGTTAGTGGTAGACGTCACTAAAACCTCGGGGGGATTTTATTTTTCTGTAAATGGGGAACCTTCTTTTCAATACTGGTTGGATCTATCGTATAAGTTTTTGTCTCTGTAATAAAACGGTCGTTTCCAGGTAGATCAGTTACGATACCAGAAAGGTCAACGGTACATACCTACACTCTCAACCTGACACTTCTTTCGAGTCGTGGCTTCTTGACTACGAAAACTTAACACCACAACCTCTTCTGAGAACTCTCAGGGAACCTGACGTTCCTCTAGGTTGGTCAGGTAAGATTTCCTCTAGTCAGGACCCACAGGAAACCTTCCTTACTACGATTTCGACTTTGAGGTCATGAAACCGGTGGAGTACGTTTCTTAACTGAGTAACCTTTTCTGAGACTACGACCTTCCCAAACCCCAGTCCTCCTTTTCCCCTGCTGTCTCCTACTCTACCGACCTACCGTAGTGTCTGAGTTACCTGCACTCAAACTCACTTGAGGCCCTCTACCACTACCTGACCCTCCGGACCGCACGTCGTTAAGTACCCCGACGTGTCTCAGCCTGAGCTGACTCGATGACTTGACTTGACTTGACTTTTATTACAGTCGGTGACAAAGGTGACAAAGGTGACAAAGGGGTAAATCAACGGTACTTAACTGCCCTGACCTACGGTACTAGAATCAAAAGACTTACAACTCAAAATCGGTAGAAAAAGTGAGAGGAAAAGTGAAAGTGGTTCTCCGAGAAATCAAGAAAAAGTGAAAGACGGTATTTCCACCACAGTTGACGTATAGTCTCCAATAACTATAAAGAGGGCCTTTAGAATTAAGGTTGAAGACGAAGTAGGTCGGGTCCCAAAGAGTACTAAATGAGACGTATATTCAATTTATTCGTCCCACTGTTATATGTCGGAACTGCATGAGGAAAAGGATAAACCTTAGTCAGACAACAAGATACAGGTCAAGAGTCAACGAAGGACTGGACGTATGTCTAAAGAGTTCTCTGTCCAGTCCACCAGACCATAAGGGTAGAGAAAGTCTTAAAAGGTGTCAAATAACACTAGGTGTGTCAGTTTCCGAAACCGTATCAGTTATTTCGTCTTTATCTACAAAAAGACCTTAATAGAACGAAAAAGGTACTAGGTCACCTACAACCGTTACACTAGAGACCAAGGAGACGGAAAAATTTTGGTCGAACTTGCAGATCTTCAAGTACCAACTGTATCACATATTCGGACCGAACCTCTTAAAATTTGTAATGAAATCATCACACACTCTACTCACGTTAACACACCATCAAACTCGTAAGAAACCGTAACGGAAAGAAACCTTAACCTTACTTTAGGCTGGAAAAGGTCAGGACACGGGTGACGACTCAAAAGGTTTAAACGACCGTATAACTCACGCTATGAAAGTGTCGTAGTAGAAACTCCTAAACTTTATCGAGTTGACCTGAAACTAGTGGAGGTGATGGAAACAAACATCACTACGAAGGATTTCGGGTGAACTGAAGTGTAAGGTCCTACAGACCGAGATCCACTCACTAGTGTGGTAACACTAATAGACCCAGTACTTCTAGAACAAACATGTCAAGAAGACACATAAGAACGATGCAGAAGAATTATAGAAGACTAAGACAATCCAGGTATGGTATAGACAGGAAATAACTCGGGTAGAAACGTACTTTACAAGGGAACCATAGAGATAAAAGAACTTCTCTAGAGATCAGAAAGGTAAGATAAAAAAAGGAGATAAAGAAACGTAACTAGTGACTCCTTCCGAAAGAATGGAGAGGAACGATAAGACGTAAGTTTACCCATATAGAAAGGAAAAGAGAAACCAAAAACGAAAAGAAGAAACGTGTCGATAAACATTCCGGAGGAGTCTGTCGGTAAAACGAAAAAACGTAAAGAAAAAGAACCCTTACCAGAACTAGGGAGAGAGGACATGTTACAGTACTTGGAGACAGGTATCAAGTAGTCCGTGAGAACAGATAGTCTAGATCAGGGAAATTAGATAAAGAGTGAAGGTGACATATTGGTATTCCCTAAACCAAATACAGTATGGACTTACCAGACTACCAAAAGGGGTGAAAGAAGTTAAAGTCAGACATTAACCGTTATTCCTTAAGTACTAGACTCGGTGTCAATCGTAAACCAGAACAAAAACGACTGACATAGAAGAGGTAGAAACTGATGTTTCTTATTTTAGTTAGACTAAAGCCACAACCGGTAGACCACTACAGGAACACATCAGAAGAAAACACAACAACCTTCTCCCACAAACGATTCTGGTCACATAAGAGAACGGTTTTGAGTCGGAAACGGGACGAAGTAAGATATGAGGTTCCGGTTTAAACGGACGATGAGGATCACAAAGAGCTGAAGGATGAAAACTTAAGGTTAGGGGATAGTACTTTTCCTGTAGAAAAACCCCACAATCAAGATTTTCCAGAACATCCAGAAGTAACTTGGTAAGTTGAAGTCGAAGAAGTCGTAATAACCAGTCCCATATCTGAAGCTAGTGACACTATAACTTACGAAACGGAACCTATGCTTGTCTCTAGTAAGACAGTAAAAACTCTAACGTAGGTTCATGACGTAAAGTCTGAGAAAACAACAGATACTACCGATGAGGTGAACAAGATTCCCTAACGACGGGTGTCATCATCTATATTTCCAGTATACTCAATTTAAGTTGGTAAGGTCAGGCAAAATCAAGCGACTAAGGATCTTACAACTGCAAACGAGAACGGTAGAGGACAAACTGGTGAAGGTCAAACGGAACTAAGTACCTGGATTGTAAGGTCCAATGACACGTTATAACGAGAAATGTCGTAACCCGGAACGAAGATAGTGGTCAGTGTAGGTGTTGACCTACAATAAAAACGAAACCGAGGTAGGGAAGTTTGAAAGACCTTAATAAAGAGGTGACTAGAGGTCATCGTATAACCCGTGGGTGCCTGGACCCCTCAAGTAGAAAGTCACAGGATGGAAAAACGGAAAAGTATGACAAGTACCCCAAGAGTTCCGTTCTTATGACTTCACCAAACGGTAAGGGAAGAGGTCCCCTGGTGTAAGACAGTGTGGAGAGGTGGTACTGGGCAGGTAGAACCCACCGGGGTGTGTCGTACCGAATCAAAGTAACTCAATCTGTTCCGACACCAGGTACACTAGTCTAACCGATCAAAAGACACTAACACCAAAGTCAGACAGACGAGAGACTACGGGAGAGAGTCACGGATGACAGAATGAACACAAAGAGAATGGAACCTGCACCCCATAGAGAAGTGCCGACAAGGTCGTTTCACGTCGGTGATGTGGAATGGAACCTGTACCCCATAGAGGAGAGCCGGCGGCGAGGACTGGAACCTGTATCCCATAGAGGAGAACCGGTGAGACCACCACACGTCGGTGGTGAGTAACTTCAATGAAGTCACCACAGGTTGAGACACTGACGTACTTGACATCGGACGATCCGAGGACACAGGTACCTCAAGAGGTCCGTTCTTCTGACCTCACCTAACGGTAGGAAAGGAGGTCCCCTAGAAGAGTGGGGTCCCTAGGTTGGGTTCTGAGAACACAGAGGACGTAACGTCCGTCTAAGAAGTGGGTGACTCGGTGGACCCTATATGTCCATTCTCTAATATTAATATTAGATCATCAATAAGGTTCCCACCGGAAAGAGACAGTAATTGACCTGACTCCGAAGATCTAAGACATAGGCAAACTCTCTACATTCATTATCACGGGTCGTGACAATATAAACCTACAAACTATGACTCTTCGTTTTCGTCTCGATTATATCTGCACCTCAAGACAAGTCACGTTTCGACTGGTCCAGGATATCACGAGTACGTGACTTAATAAAGTATTAAGAAGGAACGGTATCAGTTCTAAACGCTACGAAGGTCTCTGTGACATTGTACCTCTATCATGATCTAGAAGGGAGGTATCGGGTTTGATTTAGATCTATCTGTTTGTGTGTTTTACTTTCTCCAACTCACTTCCCTTTCCCGACTAGACTGTCTTAATAGGGATGGTCTTGTTCATGTCACTTTCACTTTCCGAAGACCCTCCTTTGATTCGACGTGAAACAAGGTTACCTTGGGGTTCATCCATGTCCCAGTCGACTTATGTTAAGTCCAGTGTACGTTCTCTTTAATACAAGTTTCTCCATTAGACCCCATAAATGTGTCTTACAAAACCAAAACTTTTATCCCATTAGGGTGGTGGTGGTGGTGGTGGTGTAGGAGGAAACAACACCTTTCACTTTCAGTGAGTCAGTACAGGCTGAGACGTTGGGTTACCTGACATCGGATGGTCCGAGGAGACAGGTATCCTAAAAGTTCCGTTCTTCTGACCTCACCTAACGGTAGGGAAGGAGGTCCCCTGTCAGGGATGGGTCCCTAGCTTGGCCCGAGAGGACGTAACGTCCGTCTAAGAAATGGATAGACTCGGTGGTACCTTCGGTGGTCGTTTTGTATGTTTCGACGACCGACTATCGTTAGTTGTGACGGTATGACCGTGTACGACTGACGTATACTTGGGACGGGACACAGACAGAAGGACTTGTCATCGGTCAATAACTAGCAAAATCGAAGGTGTGTGTAGACTCGTAGCTGGTGGGTAGGGAATACGGGGGTTTGAGAACCCGGGGAGACGAATGAAGGAGACAGAAGGAAGGTGATAGTCTTAATGTGTCTTCACCAAAAACTAAACACTAACTTGACTATCCTCAATGAGGGAGTCCTAAGGTGAGACCTCTCAGAGATTTCGGTATCGGAGGAAGTCAACTTAAATGACATACAAAGAGTAAACCTAAAGAAGACAGTTACAAGTGTCTAGTGGTCGAGAGAATTTTTTCTACTTTTTCAAAAGTCAAAGACAGGGGTAAAGGATGGGTAAAGAGACGTCGATATCTTTAGGACATCCCCTTTTAAACGCGTTGGTTAGAACAAATTTCTGTAGAGCAGGAGTGAAGCCCACTACCCTGGACCTCACTCCAGACGTCAGAGACACAGATCGTCCGCTCACGGCCGGGGAGGGAGGGTCCCGGAGGACCCAGGACAGGAGGAGACGAGTTAGAGAAGAAGAGGGGTTCTCGAGGGGTGGGGGGACACGACACACGAGAGGAGTGTGATCGACGAGTCGCGAGCGACAGACCTACTTGGTCAAGGGCGTGGCACTGGGTATTGAGGTCGAGTAGAGTGACTTCCCGTAAAGTCGTTCAAAGACGTCGGTGACGTTGAACCCCCTTCGACCGTAAATCAACCAGTCCTAGACTCTTCGGACGTGATCCCTTTACAGAACTCTACCTTGACCGACATCAAAGGAAGAGAAATGGGGTTTAGACTTTAAATAGAGCGTCTACCTATGGAGAGATGGGAGTCCGAGGGAAGGCCGGTCCATAAGACGTCGTACCTAAAGAAGGAAACCTACCGAGAGTCGTTTAGTCAGGGACCGGGACGAGACGAAGGAGGAGGACTAGACTACAACCCTGTAGGGATCCTTCAGTCGATGGAGTAGTAGGGTGGGAGAGAAGATCCTCCATCGTCTCACCCCACCCATAGAACATGAAGTAAAAAGGTCCTCGGGTTGTCCGGTTCTGACGTAACGGATCTGGGACTGGAAGGGGTGGTAGTGGGACGACCGGCTGAAGTGTGTACGAGTGAAGAAACTAATAAGGAAACGAGGGACCAGGGAATCTAGAATCTTGTCACCAAGAATTAACCTTAACTGGGAGGGACGGGTGGAGGGGTCCTTTTGTAAACAGTTACTGACCTCTGTAAAACCCTTCACCCTATCTCTGACCTCTACGACGATATGTGGGATGACACGTGTCCGTCGGTGGGTGTTGTTTTTACATGGACCGGAGATTCCAGTCCTCACGTCTTCAACGTGATGGCGGACGGAGTGACCTGAGGAACTTACGACGAGGTGGTCGACCAAGAAGGAGTTCCTGGGAAAACGAACAGTAGGGTAGACATTCAGGTGACCCTTTAGAGAAAGGATGATACCTGAAAAATTGGAGTTGACGTTGACAAATGGGTGAACACAAGGACGTATGGACCGAAGGGTCCAGTACGATCATCATTTCTTGAGTAGACGGTTACGGCCTCTATATTCTCTGCACCCAAGGTAGGGACCCAGTCCTTCTAGGGGCTTCCTTCCATACCGTTGGGTGAGGTCATAAGAACGGACCTCTTAGGGTACCTATCTCCTCGGACTGCCCGATGTCAGATATCCTAGGGTTTCACAGTCTGTACTGACTTCGTTGAATCGTACGTACGTATGCATGGACGGATGGTGTTCGTCCTCACCCAACGGACTGGGAGTAAAGATTGGACCGTGAACCAGATGTCCACCTGATATGAATCCTTAGACTCCTACGAGTTCCAGACAGAGTAGTAGGGACACTGACAGGGAAGATGAAAGACCGCTACAGAAAGAATGACGATCACTGGAAGGTTGAACAATTGAACCGGTTTGTAAAGACCAACATAATGACGACAGTCGATATTTCGTCAAATTAAGGAGAAATTTTTTTGGGTCTATAGATGCTATAATCAGGACTTCCTTTTTTCGTAATCCACCCCAACTGATAGATGACTTTCTGTATTTTTATTTCAGGACTTAGTCACCTCCACGTACACACATGGAACAGTGTTAATGTTTCTACACCGAAGAAAGGATTTAAGTTACAGTGGGGTTAGGTTTAGGGTTTTCCTAAAAAATTGAACCTTTTTTACTAAGATTTCAAATAATCTCGTTTACGTAACACGAATCAGCGAGTCAATACAGGCTGAGAAACGTTGGGACACGTGACATCGTGCGGTCCGAGGAGACAGGCACCCCTAAGAGGTCCGTTCTTATGACCTCACCCAATGGTAAAGGAAGATGTCCCCTTAAAGGGTTGGGTCCCTAGTTTGGGTCCACAGGGTGTAAACGTCCGCCTAAGAAATGACAGACTCGGTGGTCCCTTCGGGTAGTCTCTCTTATTTATACATTTTTATCGATTCTCTTATGGACCTTTTTCTCTTCATTCTTTGTCTCCGAACCGGATCATCTGTAATTTTTCTTATTATATGGATTAATTCTGACCCATAAATTTCTTTTTGTCTCAACCTCCTGATTAATGGACTAAATGTCTAAATGATACTTCGACGTCATTAGTTCTGACACAGTAATTACTTTCTTATCTGTTTCCCTAGTTACCCTGTCTTATCTCTGGGTTCTTTATCTGGGTGTATGTATATCAGTCAACTAAAAAATGTTTCCTCGTTTTAGTTACCTCATTTATATCAGAAAAACGGTGTACGATGACCTTATTGACCTGTACGTGTCCCTTTTTTATGTTTAGATCTGTGTCTGGAGCGCACACTCACACACACACACACGAATCAACGAAGTCAGCACAGACTGAGAAACACGGGATACCTGAGATAGGGAGGTCCGAGGAGGCAGGTACCCTAAGAGGTTCGTTCACAACCCCACGAAATTACCTGGCCCTGGACCGCTAGGTCTCCACTGCTATTCTTCCACTTTCTCTCTCTGTCCGACTATAAGGGACCAAATGCCTCTTTTGGTTATTTCGGGAACTGTGTCCTAAACGTAGAGAGTACTTCCGTGACCCGTGGGAGAGTTCCTCCCCACTTCCGTGTCCCACGGAAGAACTCTCTCAGAATCTTCGGACCCGTCCTCTCACTCGTTCTACCCAGAGACACGAGGTTTCTTAGTCGACTCCTCTCTCTCTTTCTCTTTCTTTCTTTCTTTCTGTACCCCTGGGTTCGAGACTACATCGTTTCCACGAAATTACTAAAGAGACACTCATATATTTCCGACACCATTTTCTTCAAAGAAAGCTGTTACTATTTCTAGTCTTTTGGTTCGTATATCGTTGGTAATGGTTCCCTTGTTCCCTAATTATTACCAGTGTTCCAGTCTTCTGTTAGGTATAGAGTTCTTTCCCCTAGCTCTGATTCGTCAAAACAACATTTCTCTTACAAATGATTTCCTCTAAGTTCGGACAGAGTGTGTTACTGGAGTCAAGGACCCTCGTCGCACGACAAGACGAATTTTCTTTGTTTCCTGAACACTCTTTGTCGTTCATCCTTAGGAGGACAATTTGTAAGGGACTGTTCGTTCTTATGACCTTACCCAACGGTCAGGGAGGTTCCTTAGAAGGATTAAGCCCCTAGTTTGAGAACAGAGAATGTAGAGGACGTAACCGTCCACCCAAGAAATGGTGATCACGGTGACCTCTTCGGGTCTGTGTCTGGAATGTGGGAGGTGTCTTTAATTGACTTTCACCTAGTGTTTAGACTTACATTTTATGTTTTGGTGTTTTGAGGGTCTTCTACTGTATCTGCTTTTAGATCTACTGGAACTCATATCACTACAGAAAATAAAAATAAAAATAAAAAAAATCAAAAAATAAAAATTTTAAAATTTTAGAAATTAAGAATGTACGTAAGGGTTTGTACTTGGGGGGAGGGTGGAGGGAGGGGTGTTGTAGAGAGACCCAGTAGGGGTACGTGGTCGGGGTTCGTACGACGTGGGACGCAGTCTGTATCTGACCGCTAAGTTAAGAATGTACTATCATATGTACAATTCTATGTTGTGGTTTTTGTCTAGGTACTTTCTTTATTAATTATTTGACTTGGAGTAATTTTACATTTTCCTGTTACAGTTCTCTTACTATTCTGTTCGGTGGTTGACCCTATTGTATAAACGTTTCTTTTTCTTTGTGTTTTTACAAGGTGTAATATAGAGTAGTTCTTTTACGTTTAATTTTACTGTATGGTGGTGTGTAGACAAGTCAAGTCAAGTCAAGTCAAGTCAGCGAGTCAGCACAGACTGAGAAACGCTGGGGTACTTAGCGTCGTGCGGTTCGGAGGGACAGGTAGTGGTTGAGGGTCTCAAATGAGTCTGAGTGCAGGTAGCTCAGTCACTACGGTAGGTCGGTAGAGGAGGAGACAGTAGGGGAAGAGGAGGACGGGGGTTAGGGAGGGTCGTAGTCTCAGAAAAGGTTACTCAGTTGAGAAGGGTACTCCACCGGTTTCATGACCTCAAAGTCAAAATCGTAGTAAGGAAGGTTTCTTTAGGGTCCCGACTAGAGGAAGTCTTCCCTAACCAACCTAGAGGAACGTCAAGTTCCCTGAGAGTTCTCAGAAGAGGTTGTGGTGTCAAGTTTTCGGAAGAAGTGTCAGGTTGAGAGTGTAGGTATGTACTGGTGTCCTTTTTGGTATCGGAACTGATCTGTCTGGAATCAGCCGTTACAGAGACGAAAACTTATACGATAGATCCAACCAGTATTGAAAAGAAGGTTCCTCATTCACAGAAAATTAAAGTACCGACGTTAGTGGTAGACAATCTGACCCGGTTATAGACCTTGTGATTGTTGTTGTTTACGACCGTTCCGACACCTCGTCGTCCTTGAGGTAAGCAACAACTATTCCTACGTTTTACCATGTCAGTGAAACCTTCTGTCTAAAGACGTTTGATCTGTAGGGGAATGGTATACCAGGTCATTAAATGGGTTTCCTTTACTTTCGAATACAGGTATGTTTTTGGACGGGTCCTTACAAATATCGATAAGTAGTAACGTTTCGTTGGTTTTACAGGAAGTCATCGTCTTGACTATTTGACTCCATGTAAGTCTGTTACCTTCCAATAAGTCGGGATTTTTCTTCACTCGACAGTTCGGGATTTTTCTGTACCTCCTTGGGATTTATGTATAATGATTCACTTTCGTCGGTTAGACTTTTATGATGTATGACATGTTACGGTTATATACTGTAAGACCTTTTCCGTTTTAATACCTCTGTCATTTTTGTAGTCATCAACGACAAACCTTCTACCCGTCTCCCTCTACTCATCCGTCTCGTGTCTCCTAAAAATCCCGTCTCTTTTATGAGGTATACTATAATATTACTACCTATATATAGTAATATCTAACAGGTTCTTACATGGTGAGACCACCCCTTACAACTATTACCCCCTCTGATATCTACACAACCCCCTCCCCTATACACCCTTTAGAGACATGGAAGGAGAGTTAAAACGATAGTTGAAACTTGAGTTTTTTAAACTTTTCAGTTATGAAAGAAATTGGACATTTGAATGATTATACCTTTATCCGTCTTCCTACATGTCTTATTGTGCACATTTTTAGATATACTGTTTCCAAACTAAAGTTTTTTATTTAGTTATTTACTACAACCCTAATAAGTTATCACAATCTTTTTAGTCGATTCATAGAAGTGTTTTAAATTCCCTAGTGAGGGAACCACCGAGTCGTCATTTCTTAGACGAACGTTACGTCCTCTACGCCGAAACCAGGGACCTAGTCCTTCTACGGGACCTTTTCCTTTATCGTGGAGAGAGGTCATAAGAACGGTCCTTTTAAGGTACCTGTCTCCTCGGACCTCCCGACGTCAGGTACCTCGACATTTCTCAACCTTTACTGACTTTATTGACTCGTGTGTACGTGTGTATGTGGAATCATAAATGTGTTTTAATTCAAAGTTTAACTAGTATCTAAATTCCCATTTTTTTGTTCTGGGAATTTCACGATCTTAACTTGTACATGATGATACACATGTTAGAACCCTAACCCTTCCACAAAGACTCCTTCTGTCTTAAGTCTTCAACTTTTCCTCTTATTTACTTAATTAAAATTTAATTTTTGTAACATTCATTTCAGTTTTCTTTTTGTTGTCACTTTATAAACGTTGAGATACTACCTAATTTCTATTTATAGGAATTATATTTTTCGTAAGAACGTTTAGTTATTCTACTTAAAAGGTGATCCTTTTACCCATTTCTTGTGTTTATCCGTTAAACGTCTTCCCTTTTACGTTCACCAACTATTTATATACTTGTTTACAAGTTGAAAGAATACTTTCTTTGTACTTAATTTTGTTACTGTTAGTTTCCTCCTCCTCCCCTATAGAAATAATTTGAGACTCTTCCTCGTTTTTCCTTCATGTGTAGTCTCTATAGATCGAAATTTTTTCTGACCGTGTTGAAGTCACTGTGGAATTGGACGCTAGGATCGAAAGAGACGGACGAAGAGTGGTGGGTGTTGAATGAAGAGTGTGGTCCTCCAGGGAGGATCGGTGACACTGTAGAAGAACCACTTCTACCTTTCAGTCACAAGGTTATCTATACGGTCACTTCCAAGAGATCGGGTCAAGTTCAGCCAACAAAGAAAAAGCAAACTCTCTGACCGAAGAATGGGTCCACTGACTGTGGACTTTGACTGAATGAGTCCACTCCTGAGAGGAGACACTCAAAGGTGTAGTTTCTTTTTGTGTTGACGGTGTGAGAACTTCCTTTTGGGTACGGATTCGTCATTAGGTTCACCCTCCTAACGTCCTCTCATTTATTACTTCTTTCCTGTTTTTTCGTACACCTTTCCTTACTACCGGAATTATTATTGAGTTTGTCATGAATTGACACACGGACCGTGACAATATTCACGAAACGTATGTGCTCGAGTAAAGTACGAGTGATGATGAAACACTCCGTTAATGATTATAGTGGGTGGCAGAATACTGACCCCTTCGCCTCCGTGTCACTTCGATCTATTCAACAAACTCTAGTGTGTTAGTTATTCCTTAGACTTGGGTGTCTTAGACCACATTTTTAAGTGTGAGACTCGGTGGTGTACCTCTAATTAGTTCTTTTTATTTTTCTCTCTACGTCCTCTTATTTTACTACTCCTTCGTTCCTTCCTCCTCCTTTCGAAGTTAAGGGACTGTAACCTTCCGTCAACGATCTACCATGGGTCGGAGGAGGTCCGGAAACGTTTTGAGTGAAGACAGGGACAATGGTTCGACGGATTCAAGTAGACTGAACCTGTTCTCAAGTTTGGTTTCTTTATTTACCACGGGTCTCATTAGTTACTAAAAAAAGTAATTTTAAAATAATCTCATGTCAACTAAATGTTACAACACAATGAAAGTCCACATGTAGTTACACTTTGTCAGTATGTATATGTATATATGTGAGAAAAATCTTAAGAAAAGGGTATATCCAGTAATGTCTCATAACTCAACTAAAGTGACACGATATGTCATCCAGGAATAATCAATAATCAATAGATAATATCATCACACAGATGTAGTTAGGATCAGAGGGTTAAACAGGGAGGAGGTTGGGACCAGGGGGGGAGGGATCATTAATATTCAAACAAAAGTTGTAGACACTGAGATAAAACATTTATTTAAGTAAATATGGTAAAAAAATTCTAAGATGTATATTCGTTATAGTAGACTATAAACAGAAACTGCGTGAAGTGAGTTATACTGTTAGAGATCCAGGTAAGCACAACGACGTTTACCGTAATAAAAGAGGAAAAAGTACCGACTCATTATAAGATTACAATAAAAAGATAACATTTTTTTTTTTGTCAAAAGTCTTCCTTAGGTACACTTAAGTCCTTATGTTTTTAAGGTGGAAAACCAAAGCAAAAGGAGGAGAGACGATTTCGTGTTGAGTCTAGTTGTTTTAGGTTTCTAGGTGAATACGGGAGGAGTGATATATCGACATCAAAGGTGTTCTTTTACGGAATGTAGAATCCTTCTGACCTCTGATTTGACTTCTAGTAAGGTTAAGATTTTATTTAAGAGTTTTCGGGAGATCAGAAGTGGTCGTAATACGATGTAGAAATCCCAAGATTACTGTTGAAATACCGATTTCGTTTGTGACCGGGACTCTTGTTTGGACCTTGAGAGTCGAGGAATGGGTCTCACCCTTCTTCCGACACCCCAAACCGTGTTTATGAAGCCATCCATCTTGCCCTTCCCACAGTTATAAGGGTCCGAACCGCAGGTCGAAATCGGAGAGAGGATTCAAAATCTCGGATATGGGTCGACGAACGACCCGAAGAGGGGAACCTCTGGGTACCCATGAAGTCCTAGTGGTACGGGGGTGGACTGGAGAACGAGAAGGGACTTGTGGACGAGGAGAAGGACACAAAGGGCAGAGTCACTACTGTTATAGAGGGTAGGTCAATGGGTCCGGTGCTTGGGTACTCAGTGGATCCAGTCGCATGTAAAAGGCATTTTTCGGTTCACCCTTGATAAATCCCGAACCGGTCGGTATGCCAGAGACAGCGTTGATCAGTCGGGACGGCAACGTCTTACTTTCGTCAGTAATCTATCGTACATCGTTCACCCACACCGACACAAGGTTAGTTAGAAGTTAATCCACGTGATTTTTCAAAAGTGTTTTAAAAGTATCCAAGGTGTTACTATCCAAGGAAAACTAAAAAAGGGTCGATAACATTTTACATTTTAGGTAAGAGTCCAGTACCCAGCACGTCTTCATTTACCCGACCTAAACCAACCAGATCTTAGGAGTACGAGGAAGGAAGGGTGTGGATTAACCCGTTCAGGATGTCTTGAGTGAAGGACTTGTGTAGAACCTAGACAGGGTGAAGAAGTAGGTATGCATGTGGTACACTCTAGAAACAGGTATAGACGTGGTGAACAGGTGTACCGAACAGGACTGTACCTGTCAATTTGTTTTAACTTCTGACGTTTCTTTCTAGGAGATACTGATGCCATTCGTCTTCATGTACAGGGAGGGTCCAATTCAAGGAGTGTCACACTTTCTATTCGATTTCTTCTCAAACAGAGAAGGATGTCGACCGTGACGTCTTTTTTTTTTTAGACAATTACTGACGGTCACAAAGTACTCCACCGGACCCTCCTCTCCCCTTTACTACGAGACATTAGATCAGGTACACTTTCCCTGATACTTGGTCTCTTACCCTCTCTCGAGGACTCATGTACGACCGAGACAGATTGGAGTTCCCGGTGGACCGGTTGCATCCGGGGAATAGAGGTGACCAGAGGTATGACCCTGTCAGTCTGCACAAAACCAAACCCTGGTAATGGCAGAAATCCACCGATCTTGAGTCGATTAGACTGGTTCTGTCGACTCTGTAACGAGGAGTCAAAGATCAGGAAACAGGACAGATACGAAAGTCACTCCGTGACCTCTTGTCGTCACAAGGGACCTTTCCTCTGGTCACCGGTTTGTAGGGACCTCAAGTGGGACAGACATCTTACTGTCAGTGGATCAGGACCACCCTCGTTCTCTACAATCCGTTTAGTGAGAAACTACAGTACGGAGGGTACATTTTCTTCCCCTTTTGGTTAAGGTAAAACTAAAATAAGTAAACGACCTTAAATTCTTCGTAAAATCTAAAAAATTTTTAAATAAATAAAATTAACCTCCGATTAAAGAAATGTTATAACACCACCAAAAACGGTACGTAACCGTACATAGTCGGTGCGCACACATACACAGGGTGGTAGGACTTTGGGGAGGGTGGAGGGAGGACTCGGGCAGGGAGACCCAGCACAGTCTCGTGACCGAAACTCACGGGACGAAGTACGTAGCTTGAACCTGACCAGTACATAAAATGTATACTATTATATGTACAAAGCTACGATAAAAGAGTATAGTACGGTTGGAACGGAAGAGGGTTGTATTAGGTTTTCAGACAAGAAATATAGACACAGAGAAAACGACAGAACGTATATCCCAGTAACAATGGTAGAAAGATTTAAGGTATATATACATAATTATATGATATAACCACAAAGAGAAAGACCTAATGAAGTGAGACATATTATCCGAGGTCAAAGTAGGTGGAGTAATCTTCACTGAGTTTACACAAGAAAAAAATATCGACTCATTATAAGGTGACACATATACATGGTGTTGAAGGAATAGGTAAGTAGCCGACTACCTGTAAATCCAACGAAGGTACAGGATCGATAACATCTGTCACGACGTTACTTGTAACCCCATGTACACATAGAAAGTTAAGACCAAAGGAACCACACATACGGGTCATCACCCTAACGACCCAGTATTCCGTCAAGATAAAGGTCCAAAATTCCTTAGAGGTGTGACAAGTAGTATCACCGACATGATCAAACGTAAGGGTGGTTGTCACATTCTCCCAAGGTAAAAGAGGTGTAGGAGAGGTCGTAAATAATAAACATCTCAAAAACTACTATCGGTAAGACTGGACGTACTCTACCATAGAGTAACACTAAAAGTGAACGTAAAAGAGACTATTACTCATTATAAATCGTAGAAAAGTACAAAAACAATCGGTAGAAGAAACCTCTTTACAGACAAATCAAGAAACCGGGTGAAAAACTAACCCAGGAAATAAAAAGACCATAACTCGACGTACTCGACAACATATAAAAATTCTAATTAATAAACAGTCAACGAAGAAAACGATAATAAAAGAGGGTAAGACTTCCGACAGAACAGTGAAACGAATATCAAAGGAAGCAACGCGTTTTCAAAAATTCAAATCAATCCAAGGTAAACAAATAAAAACAAGAATGTAGGTAATGAGACCCTCCACCCAGTATCTCCTAGAACGACACTAAATACAGTCTCTCATAAGACGGATATAAAAGGAGATTCTTAAAATATCGAAGACCAGAATGTAAATCTAGAAATTAGGTAAAACTCATAAAAACACATACCACAATCTTTCACAAGATCAAAGTAAGAAAATTTCCAACAACTGACCAAAAGGGTCGTGGTGAACAATTTCTCTAACACAAAAGAGGTAACATATAAAAACGGAGGAAACAGTTTCTATTCCACAGGTATCCACGCACCTAAATAGAGACCCGAAAGATAAAAAAAGATAGCTATAAAGAAAGAAACACGGTCATAGTATGACAGAACTACTGACATCGAAACATCATATCAGACTTTAGTCCGTCCAACTAAGGAGGTCAAGATCAGAAGAAAGAGTTCTAACACAACCGATAAACTCAAAAAAACATAAAAGTATGTTTAACACTTTAATAAACAAGATCAAGACACTTTTTATGGCAACCATCGAACTATCCCTAACGTAACTTAAATATCTAACGAAACCCATTTAAGTAAAAGTGATATAACTAAGAAGGTTAGGTGTTTGTCCCATATAAAGGGGTAGATGGACACAGTAGAAACTAAAGAAATTAGTTACAATATATATATATATAAAACAAACAAACAAACAAAGAAATCCATTTAAATATGGATTCATAAAATAAGAAAAGTAACGTTACCACTTATCCTAACAAAGGAATTAAAGAGAAAGACAAAAGAGTAACAATCACATATCCTTACGTTCCCTAAAGACATATAATAAAAATATAGGACATTAAATGATATAAGTAACTAATCGAGATCATTAAAAGACCACCTCAGAAACCCCAAAAGATACATCTCTTAGTACAGTAGACGTTTGTCACTCTCAAAATGAGGAAAAGGTTAGACTTAAGGAAAAAAAGAAAAAGAAGAGACTAACGACACCAATCCTGAAGGTTTTAATACAACTTATCATCACCACTCTCACCCGTGGGAACAGACGAAGGACTAAAATCTCCTTTTTAAAAGTTAAAAAGTGGTAACTCCTATTACAAACGACACCCAAACAGTATATATCGAAAATAATGTAACTCAATACAAGGAGATACGGACGAAAGACCTCTCAAAAATAGTATTTACCCATAACTTAAAACAGTTTCCGAAAGAGACGCAGATAACTGTATTAGTATACCAAAAATAGAGAGTTAAACAATTATACCACATAGTGTAACTAACTAAACGTTTATATCTTCTTAGGAACGTAAGGACCCCATTTTGGGTGAACCAGTACTATACACTACAAAAATCATATAACAACCTAAGACAAACGATCTTAAAACAACTCCTAAAAACGTAGATACAAGTAGTCACTATAACCGGACATCAAAAGAAAAAACACCGTAGAATCAGACCAAAACCATAATCCAACTACCACCGGAGGAGTTTACTCAAACCCTCAAATGGAAGAAGACGTAAAGATCTTCTCAAACTCGTCCCATCCACAACTTCAATTCACTTCACTTCACTTAAACGAGTCAGCACAGACTGAGAAACACTGACCCTAAAAGGTCGCTTCCTGTGACCTCACCCAACGGTAAAAGAAGAGGTCCCCTAGAAGGGTTGGGTCCCTAACTTGGACCCAGAGGGTATGATGTCCGTCTGAGAAATGACAGACTCGGTGGAGACTTCGGGACCACTTCTCCACAATCGAGAAGAGATTTAAAGACCATCTTAAGTGGAGAGTCCGGTAGAAGGACCCCAAAACAAACAACCTTCTAAAAACTAACGTTGAAGCTAAAGACACGAACACTACCCAGACAATTCTAAAAGAGAAAGAAGGACCAAGTCAAAACCTTCCAATATGAAAAGATTCTTAAACAGGTAAAGAAGGTTTAACAGGTAAAATAACCGTATATGAATGAGTATCATCAGAGCATACTAGAAAACATAAAGACACAACAGACAACACTAAAGAGGTAAAAGTAAAGATTAAAATAACTAAACTAAGAAGAGAGAAAAAAGTACTACTTAGACCGATTACCAAACAAATAAAATAAATAGAAGAGTTTCTTTGTCGAAAATCAAAAGAACTAAAAACGATCAGAGTAACAAAACAAAACAACCAAAAAAAAAAAAGTAAATAAAGACGAGACTAAATATACTAAAGTAAGGAAGATGATTGAAGCCCCAAGAAGAAAAAGATTAATGAAATCTACATTTTAATCCAACAGATAAACTACAAAGAGAACAAAGAACTCCAGTTGAACATTAAGATACTTAGAGGGAGAATCGTGACGAAAATGACTTAGGGTATCCAAACTCCAACAGTACAAAAGTAAAAGTAAATAAAGATACGTATAAAAATAAAGAAAAAACTAAAGAAGGTACTAGACAATAAGTCTTCACACAACAAATCGGAGGTATAAAAACATAAAAATTATCAAAAAAAAAGGGACATCAACTGTAGATTAGAATGACGTAACACTAACCTTATCTACGAACTTTACTAGAGTTGAAAAGACTTAAATGGTTCCGATCTATATACCGAGTCTTACAGTAGATGGGACCTCTTACAAGGCACACGTGAACTTTTTTTTCCACTCACGGTAACAAAAACCCACTTTACAGGATATCCATAGTTAATCCAGATTGACCAGTTAACATAGTAAATCTTGAACACAAAGGAATGATTAAAAGACAAACCAACTAGATCGGTAACCATACACACCCTATAATTTCAGGGGGTGATAGTAGTACAATGGTAATTAAAGAGGAAAGTATGAACAATCGTAAACGGAATACGTAACTCCACGAGGATACAACCCATGCATTTATAAATATTAACAATGTAGAAGAAGAACGTAACTAGGAAACTAGTAATACATCATAGGAAGAAACAGAGAATAGTATCAGAAATAAAGTTTCAGATAAAATAGACTATACTCATAACGATGAGGACGAAAGAAAACCAGGGGCAAACGTAGATTATATAAAAGGGTCGGGAAGTGAAAGTCAGACATACACAGGGATCCAAACTCCACCCAGAGAACATCTGTCGTATATATCCCCAGAACAAAAACATAGATAAACCGGTCAGAAACAGAAAACCAACCTCGTAAATTGGGTAAATGTAAATTCCATTAATAACTATTCATACTAGGGTAATGGTAAATGAAACACCAAAAACCAAACAAAAATATTTGACAATGACACAAAGGACAGATATCTTCTAGGAAAGTCAAGTCAAGTCAAGTCAGCGAGTCAGCACAGACTGAGAAACGCTGGGGTACTTAACGTCGTGCGGTCCGGAGGGACAGGTAGTGGTTGAGGGCCTCAAGTGAGTCTAAGTGTAGGTAGCTCAGTCACTACGGTAGGTCGGTAGGGTAGGAGACAGTAGGGGAAGAGGAGGACGGGGGTTAGGGAGGGTCGCAGTCTCAGAAAAGGTTACTCAGTTGAGAAGTGTACTCCACCGGTTTCATGATCTCAAAGTCGAAATCGTAGTAAGGAAGGTTTCTTTACGGTCCCGACTAGAGGAAGTCTTACCTGACCAACCTAGAGGAACGTCAGGTTCCCTGAGAGTTCTCAGAAGAGGTTGTGGTGTCAAGTTTTCGTAGTTAAGAAGTCACGAGTCGGAAGAAGTGTCAGGTTGAGAGTGTAGGTATGTACTGGTATCCTTTTTGGTATCGGAACTGATCTGTCTGGAATCAGTCGTTTCATTGCAGAGACGAAAACTTATATGATAGATCCTACCAGTATTGAAAAGAAGGTTCTTCATTCGTAGAAAATTAAAGTACCGACGCCATTGGTAGACGTCACTAAAACCTCGGGGTTTTTTATTTCAGACTGTGACAAAGATGACAAAGGGGTAGATAAAGGGTACCTCACTACCCTGACCTACGGCACTAGAAGTAAAAGACTTGCAACTCGAAATTCGGTTGAAAAAGTGAGAGGAGAAAGTGAAAGTAGTTCTCCGAAAAATCGAGGAGAAGTGAAAGACGGTATTCCCACCACAGTAGACGTATAGACTCCAATAACTATAAAGAAGACCGTTAGACCTAAGGTCGAACACGAAGAAGGTCGGGTCGTAAAGAGTACTACATGAGACGTATCTTCACTTTATTCATCCCACTGTTATATGTCGGAACTGCATGAGGAAAAGGATAAACCTTGGTCAGACAACAAGGTACAGATCAAGATTGACAACGAAGGACTGGACGTATGTCTAAAGAGTTCTCCGTCCAGTCCACCAGACCATAAGGGTAGAGAGATTCTAAAAAGGTGTCAACTAACACTAGGTGTGTCAGTTTCCGAAACCGTATCAGTTATTTCGTCTTCATCTACAAAAAGACCTTGAGAGAACGAAAAAGGTACTAGGTCGTCTACAACTGTTAAACTACAGACCAAGGAGACAGAAAAGATTTTGGTCGAACTTGTAATCCTTCAAGTACCAAGTGCATAATCGTAAACGATTTCTCGACCTCTTCCTTTACCGTTGGGTGAGGTAATAAGAACGGACCTCTTAGGGTACCTGCCTCCTCGGACCGCCCGATGTCAGGTGCCCAGCGTTTCTCAGCCTGTGTTGACTCGCTGAAGTGAAAGTGAAAGTTTCTCGACCAAACCACCACGACTTAAGAGAGTCGAAAACGAACATATTTCGAAAACTAAAGAGGAAGTATAGACTTACTCTAGGAACGACCCATCTCATTAGAACCAACATTCAAAAAGAGAAAGTAGTGAAATTCATACAGGACGGTAAGGTAAGACCGGACTTCTAAAAGATAACTTTCTAGTCCACAATAGGAATACCCCTAGGGGGACACACGATAAACAACGAAAAGGAAACGATGAAAATTATAAACGAGAAACACAAACTAGAAACAATCGAACCATCCGACGTCAGGTACCCCAGTGCTTCTCAGTCTGTCCTGAGTCACTGAAGTGAAAGTGAAAAGTGAAAGTACGTAACCTCTTCCTTTACCGTTGGGTGAGGTCACAAGAACGGACCTCTTAGGGACCCTATCCCCTCGGACCACCCGACGGTAGATACCCCAGCGTGTCTCAGCCTGTACTGACTTCGCTGTCGTCGTCGTCGTCGTCGTCGAACTAATTACACACAGAAACCCACAAAACGAAACCCAAATAGGACAAACCCTGAGAGAGTCAAAGAACCTGAACCCACCGATAAAGAAAGGGGTATAATCCCTTCAAAAACTGATAATAGAGTCCATAAATAAGTACGGGAAAGAAAAAAAGAAGAAGACCCTGTGGATACTAAGTTTACAACCCCTTAAATTGTAACAAGGTCTCCAGATTCCAACAAGAGTAAAGAAAATTAAGAAAAAAGAGAAAAGGAGAGACGAAGTAAATAAAGGTGTTTACCGTGGGGTGAGGTCATGAGAACGGACCTTTTAGGGTACCTACCTCCTCGGACCATCCGACGTCAGGTACCCTAGTGCTTCTCAGCCTGTGCTAACTCACTGAAGTGAAAGTGAAAAGTGAAAGTACGTAACCTCTCCCTTTACCGTTGGGTGAGGTCACAAGAACGGACCTCTTAGGGTCCCTGGGTCCCCTCGGACCACCCGACGGCAGATACCCCAGTGTGTCTCAGTCTGTGCTGACTTCACTGAATCGTCGTCGTTGTTGTAGAAGGTGGAGTGAATAAGAGAGAAGACGGACAATAAGATGACAACCAAGGGAGGTCTCACGAAAACTAGAGTCAATAACGTAATAAGGACTAACTAACTAAGAAGAAGTAAAGAAGATCCAGGAAACAATTTGTAAAGAACGTAGAGGAGTCAAGACAGAACTCAGATAAATAGACATTGAGGTAAAACAAAAGTTCTAAAAAACCTAGTAGAATGATAGTAATAAGACTTAAGAAAAGGTCCAGTTGAGGGATAGAGGAGGAGAAAACAAACCAAACCACCCAAAAATAGTACAAGGAAGTGGACGACTCATAAAGAGACGGAAAAATAAAACAAATTTAACGACACAAACCCCACGGGAAAGACTTCTGACCCTCAAGTACCAAGGAGAATTAACACCTCAGACGAGGGATACCCACCCCAACCTGATTACCGAACAGTTCCAAAGGACCAACCCCCTCGAATACAGACACAAGACCACTCACCTTGATCTAGAAAAGAGTGACCTCGCGTTATTTCACAGGTCATCACTCAAAACCCCACAAATAACCAAATCGTACCGAAACCCGTTGGGTGGAAAATTACAAGTCTCAACACAAGGACGAAACGACCTCTTAATCGTACTACATAGAACATGACCTTGAACGACCGAGAACCCACTTCGAACCAAAACCAACTATAATAAGTAAACGACTTTAAATTCTTCGTAAAATCTAATTTTTTATAAATAACTTCACACTAACTAAACGTTACAACACAATTAAAGACGATATATCCTTTCACTAAGTCAATATGTGTGTTTATATATAAAAAAGTATAAGAAAATGTGTACTAAATAGTACCCTATGACTTTTATCAAAACACGATACGTCATCCTTAAACAACACATAGGTACGATATATATCATTAAACGGAGACGATTAGGGATTAAGGGTTTGAAGGGAGGGCGTCGGGTGAGGGAGAACCGTTGACTTTCATACATTCTTTGTAAAAGCTAAAGACTAAGAAAAAAGATATAACGGTTCCTATCTATCCTACTAATCTCACAGAAAATTCCACAGATGTACAGAAAATTTTACTGGAAAAGGAGAGAAATATTTTCACTCGATACTGTCGTTTGACGAGGAACCCATTGTGTTTTGAGGGAGGGCGTTCTTTGTAGATCTTTACAACATATTTTATATTGTAGTGTGTATCTATAAAGTGTGACCCTTCTAGGGGACCTCTTCCCTTACGGATGGGTGAGGTCATGAGACCGGACCTCTTAAGATACGTGTCTGCTCGGACCGTGGGATGTCAGGTACCTGTGTTTCTTAGTCTGTGCTGACTCGCTGAAAGTGAAAGTGAAAGGGGAGAGGAGTTTGGAGGTCAAAGAAGAGATGGTGACAGTCGTTTACTAGAAAGAGAACTAAAGTGACTTTTTTATACTTAGGCTTCTCCTAAAGGGTATAAGGGACGATGATCGACAGGGTTTAAGGTACTACGGAAAGGAGGACTAGAAGAGGGTAGAGTACCGGTACATAGACGGCTACTGAGGGTACCCACATAAAGGTTGGGTCTATAGAGATTTGAACGTTTAGGATACCAGTTTACATAGTACTACAGAGAGGAACACACAGAGTTTAAATTGGTCCAGAGAACTAAAGGTTGGGGGTTTGGACAAACAAAGGGTCTTAAGAAGACACATTTACTGTAGTGGTGAGTTACAAACGAGTTCGGTCTTTGTATTCTGAACCAAGATGGGGGAGAGAGACAGAGTGTGTGTGGAACAGAACTATGAAGTCGTTTATGAAAACCGACTTGGAAGTGTTATATGGAGATTAAAATGGGAAAGAACAGAGGAGGTAACACGACACGACACGAGTCAGTGAAGTCAACACAGGTTGAAAAACCCTGGGTTATCTGACATCGGGCGGTCCTAGGAGACAGGTACCCTAAGAGACTCGTTCTTATGACCTCACTCAACGGTACCGGAGACGGTCCAGTAGAAGGACTGGGTGACTAACTCGGGCCCGGAGGACAGAGGAAGTAACGTCTGTTTAATAGATGGTGACTCGGTGGTCCTTACGGTGGAGTAATGATGGTAGGAATAGACTCACTTAAAGTAGAAGACGAACCGGTTGGTGTCATCAGAAGAGCGAATAGAGGGGGGAAGATGGTAAATGATGGAATGTCAGAAAAGAGTTGAGATGTCGATTTCACCAGAAGTATTTTGAATTCTGTTCCTGAAGGGACCACCAGGTCACCAATTCTGAGGTGAAAAGGTAACGTCCCCTACGTCCAAGTTAGGGACCAACCCTTTGATTCTAGGGTGTACTCCGTACCACTCCGGTTTTATTTATTTATTTTGTAGTCAGTTTAGTACCGTAAGGGGAGATAAATTTGGGAGGTTACTAGAGAGAAGAGTGAGGTTATTTTCGTTTTCGGACGATACGAGACCGACTAGACCACGAAACAGTAGAAACCATATGGAGACTAGAGAGAGAGAGAGGGATGAAAGGATGGTACGAGATCGGTGTGTACGGGAGAACGACAAGGAACTTGTATCTCACAGGTGAATGTGGAGTCCCGTAAACCGGAATGGAGACGGACTTTACGAGAGTGGGTTTTATTGTGGTATCGAAAGAAGGAGTAGAGTAATCCCAAAGATGGGTTTACAGTCGAAAGGGACTTTATTATTGGTGAGTGAGGTGAGGGTCGTCAGGAGTAGGGGAATCATTTGTACTAAATGAAAAGAGGTTAAGTATGGGAGACTGTAATACCATAACGTAAAAGACCAAACGAACACCAGACGGAGGGAGTTAATCTTACATTCGTAGTACATCCGTCCCCAAAACAGAAGAAGTGACCACATTCAAGGACCGAAGTATCATCTACGAGTTATTTATTAATAACTTACTGACAGACTTTCTGTGTCAACTCTCATGTTCTTTTATTTCCATGGTCTTTCCTACTTTTTTGATTTTTGATCTCATCATATACCCTTTGAACAGTAGATTACTGAACTCTAAACTAGAGACACCGGTTCTGAATCCAGGGGTTATAGGTAACAGCAGACATACATTTAGACTTGAGGAATGAAAAGTCAATCTGTGTCAGTGGGTCTTATTTCTGCTGGTACTGATTCAAGACTGGTTACCCTATAATTTCTTTTACAGTAAACCTTCGATGACTCTTAGAAGGAATTTTCTATCGACGGTACAGGGAAAAAGAACTGGAGAACGAGAAAAGACGACCGACCTTACATTTTCACTTTCGATCCCGGAAGAACCTGATACTTCACTGGACTCTATGTCTCCTCTGTATCTGACCTCGTTGCTCTATCTTTCTCGAACCCATGGACTCCTGTACCACTTCTATTTGTGAGATACGGTCACACCTGACGGAAAGAGACCTGACTATATACTCTGTTAAAACGAGAATAGTTACAGAGATAATAAAACCTCATAGTCCAAGTCGAGAGTCGACTCGGATTATGATTAGTCAAGTTACATATATGTCTCTCTCCTCTGTTCCGAAACCCTGGTTCTGGGAGTATGATCGGAACCTGGTAATTAATCAATAAGGGAATCACTTTACCTTTTAATCCCTTTTGGCACACAGGTGACCGTCTCCTCTGATTTACTTTCTAACGGATGGACCTGGACCCGAGACAGGTCTTTTTATCTCAAGGGAACTCTTAAGTATTGGTGATTATCCCTTCTTATGACCTCACTTAACGGTAAAGGAAGAGGTCCCCTAGAAGGACTAGGTCCCTAGTTTGGGAGAAGAGAACACAGAGGGTGTCACCGTACACCTAAGAAATGGTGAAATCGGTGGACCATCCGGGGTGATTATCCCTTCCTAAGAATTTTTATCGTATATTTTTCGTGTTGGGCTTCCCTCTTTAATATTTATACTCATATAATTTAAATTTTTGTATTAAGACTTACTGATTTTTGTGGTATTTACTTCAATTTTTGTACGGTGTCTTATGTATTCGTTGTTTCCTAATTACGTTCTTTTTATATTTCTTAAGATATTTAGTTATTCTTTTTCCGTTAGATCATCTTGTTACCCTTTTTCTACTTCTCCATGGAATGTCTTTTGAAAATTACTGTTTGTTTACTTTTCCACGGGTTGGGTATAACTAATAGTATGACTAATACCTATACCAGTAATTTTATCATTGAGTGGGAATGACTCTGGAACGATACACGGTCCGTTGTAAGATTCACGAAATGTATTCTATAGTAAAATGTAGGTAGTTTGACCTTTTTGTAAATTTTCGTGTTGTGTATAGTTAAAAACCGTTTCTAACTTCGTTACCTTTGAAGGTACCTAAGGACCACTCTTATCTTCATGAAATGTCTCGTTAAACCGTCAAAGACCAGTCCAACTTCTACGTCTATAGAGAAGATCTACCTGTAAATTTCTTTAGATATGTCTACGGGTCCTTAAAAGTCTCGTTAGGGTAAACCTTATCCCTTTTTTACATTTCCTATATTTACAGGAAATAATTCTCTTTCCTATTCATTTGTATGTGTGAGACCTTAAGAGATGTCGTTCTTTTTACATAGTCACACTGTGTACATAGTTGTATTTCTTCAGAGTCTTTTACGACTTACTTTTTCTACAAAGTCTTACTATATACATGTCCAATGGTAAACATATATCAAAAGAAAAATTGAAAAATAAAACATAACTCCTTACCAGTCAATTGTTTCAACACTATCAAAGTCCACTTGTCGTTTCCCTGAGTCCGTATACATGTGTACATAGGTTTGAGGTGAGGGGGTTAGATTCGACGGTGTATTGTGACTTATCACAAGGTACATATGTCATCCAGGAACAACCAATGAGTAAAATTTATATCGTCGTACAAGTATGGTTAGGGTTTCAGGGATTGATAGGGAAGGTTCGTATTCAAGTAAGAGACGCATATATCAAATTTTATACGTTTTTTGAGATATAATAAATACTTATGGGAGTGACATCATCATTATATTTTCACGAGTTCTATTGTCGTGAAGATCCTTCTGTACCATAGACTCTCTGACCCTTTGTACGTATGTCCGACAGTTGAGATATTGTAAAATTAAGAATTCTTTCCTTTGAGTCCATTTATTCCGTGTCCAAATGTCAAATAAAAATAAATAAATAAATTTCGCTGGAAAATAAATATTCAACTAAAATAAATTTTCGAGGTCGGTATGAAAAATAACATAAACTTTTTCTAAAAGTTTAAATAAATAAACCGACTCGGACCAGAAGTAACGTCGTCTTTCCTAGAAAAAGAAAGAAAGAAAATTCAACACGTTACGTCCTAGGAGTCAACACCGTACACACTAAAAAATCAACACCGGAAACTTGAAAATCTAAACCGTACACCTTAGATTAAGGGGTTGATCCCTAACTCGGGACCAAGGGACGTAACCCTCGGGTCTCAGGATCGGTGACTTGGTGGTTCCTTCAAGGATCCGAATGTCAAATTGTTTCGATTCATTACCCATATACACGTGAGTGGTACAATCAGAGATATATAACGGTATCCGAACTTTATAATTGTTATTTCATATATTTGTTTATTTTTGTCAGGACCCAGTATGTCGGCCACCGTATTCGGGAAAACCTCCTCTAGCGGAAATTGGGGTGGTATCTCGGTGGCTCGTCTACTAGGTGTTTGACGAGTTGTATATTGTTTCTTTAAGAATGTGACAATTCTTTTAGGATCCTGGGCGATGTCTAAAGGGTTGGACCCCTAGACCGTTTCGTTGACTCTTGGGGGTCTCTTAAACTGAAACCTCCCTAAACTGATGTCTTGAATGTGTCCTGACCCCTTCGTCTAAAGAACCTCCCGTGTTTGTTTTAGAACACACGTGGTCCTGGGTCCTCTTTCCTCATTACTGGGATGTTCTCTGACTCGGTCTGTACGGACACTCCCAGGTCCTCAGAGACCGTCTCCGTACCCAGTCGTCACCGGACGACGTCCCAGTCCCCGTGACTCACCCGGTCACACACGTACCCAGTAAAACTTCCTCTCGTGGTAATAGAAGTAATGGAGGTGGTGTCAAACCAGAGTCTAGTTTGTTGGTCCTCCCTTGTGTCGGGGTGGGTAGTTGTCTTTTAATATAATTTCTAAATGACTCGTACCGGGAGGAGTAGTCTTGTTCTGGGTCAAACGGGTGTCAGTCAGAGAGGGTAGTCCTTCGAAGGTATTCAGAGAATAGGAAGAGGGTGTCTCCCTTCTATCTTATTTTTGGTGTCAGTGTCTTTTGATTAGTTTGACTAGTACCTGGTGTCGGAACAGATTGAGTTACTTTAATACTCGGTACGGTACATCCCGACGGGTTCTACCTGTCCAGTACCACCTCTAAGACTGGTTTGCACCTGTTGACTTCTTCCCTTACCGTTTGGTGAAGTCATAAGAACTGAACTCTTGGGTTACTTGTCATGTTTTTCCGTTTTTCTATACTGTGACTTTCTACTTGAGGGGTCCAGTCATCCACGGGTTATACGATGACCTCTTCTTATCTCTTTATTGTGGTCTTTCTTTCTTCTCTGTCTCGGTTTCACTTTTGTTGTGGGTTAACACCTACACTGACCACTACTTTCATTTCAGACTGTGATATTTCTCGTTATAACGTATCCTTGGACCTTTCAATTCAGATACTTAGTTCTCTATGGACTTCATTGTCCGATTAAACCGGAACCTCATGTTTTACTTCGTCCCGTTTACCATTGTCTCAAAACAGTTCTCTTGGGTGACCAGTATCTTTTGTAGAAGAAGGTTGTTGTATTCACTTCTGAGATGTGTACCTGTAGTGGTCTACCAGTTATGGATTTAGTTTGACTATATAAGAAACTTCGGTTTCTACCTCTGGTAGATATATCAGTCATTTTTGTTCTGACCCTCGAATGACAGTGAGTCTAGTACTTGAGGAATAACGGTTGAAGTCTGAATTTAACTTCTTTCATCCCTTTTGGTAATCTGGTAAGTCCATACTATATTTAGTTTAGGGAATGTCACCTTCACTGTCTATATAAGTTCCCCAATCTAGACTATCTGTCTCACGGATTTCTCGGTATCTATCTCCAAGTACTGTAACATGTCCTCCGTCACTAGTTCTGGTAGGGGTACTTTTTCTTTAGATTTTTCCGTTTTACCAACAGACTCCTAAGGAATGTTTATCGATACCTTTCTTGTCTTCACTTTCCGTTTCCTCTTTTCCTTTCTATATGGGTACACATACGTCTCAAGGTTTCTTATCGTTCCTCTCTATTCTTTCGGAAGGAGTCACTAGTTACGTTTCTTTATCTCCTTTTGTTATCTTACCCTTTCTGATCTCTAGAGAAGTTCTTTTGATCACTATGGTTCCCTTGTAAAATACGTTTCTACTCGTGTTATTTCCTGTCTTTAACATACTTGGATTGTCTTCGTTTTCTATAATTCTTCTCCATCCTTTTTATGTGTCTTGATATGTTTGGTCTAGAAGTACTGGGTCTATTGGTGCTATCACGCTAGTGAGTGAATCTCGGTCTGTAGGACCTTACACTTCAGTTGTCCTGGAATCCTTCGTAGTGATCCTTGTTTCGATCACCTCCACTACCTTAAAGTCAACTCGATAAAGTTTAGGATTTTTTACCACGACACTTTCACGACGTGAGTTATACGGTCGTTTAAACCTTTTGAGTCGTCACCGGTGTCCTGACCTTTACAGTCAAAAGTAAGATTAGGGTTTCTTCTCGTTAGAGTTTCTTACGAGTTTGATGACGTGTTGACGTGAGTAGAGTGTACGATCGTTTTATTACGAGTTTTAAGAGGTTCGGTCCGAAGTTGTTGTGTACTTGATACTTTAAGGTCTACAAGTTCGACCTAAATCTTTTCCGTCTCCTTGGTCTCTAGTTTAACGGTTATAGACAACCTAGTATCTTTTTCGTTCTCTTAAGGTCTTTTTGTGGATAAAGACGAAATAACTGATACGGTTTCGGAAACTGACACACCTAGTGTTATTTGACATCTTTTAAGACTTTCTCTACCCTTCTGGTCTGGTGGACTGTACGGAGGACTCTATAGACATACCTCTAGTTCTTTGTTGTCAATCTTTGGCCTGTACCTTGTTGTCTACCCAAGGATTAACCCTTTCCTCATGGAGTTCCGATATTTAACAGTGGGACGAATAGATTGAATATACGTCTCATGTAGTTCGCTTTACGTCCCAACCTACTTCGGGTTTGACCTTAGTTCTAACCACCCTCTTTATAGTTATTGGAGTCTATACGTCTACTGTGGTGGGAATACCGTCTTTCGTTACTTCTTGATTTCTCGGAAAACTACTTTTACTTTCTCCTCTCACTTTTTCGACCGAATTTTGAGTTGTAATTTTTTTGATTCTAATATCGTAGACCAGGGTAGCGAAGTACCGTTTATCTACCCCTTTGTTACCATTGTCACTCTCTGAAATAAACGCCCCCGAGCTTTTAGTGACGTCTACCACTGACGTCGGTATATTAATTTTCTGCGAACGAGTAACCCTTTTTTCAATACAGGTTGGATCTGTCGTATGATTTTTCGTCTCTATAACTGTTGTTTCCAGGTTGAACAGTTTCGGTACCAAAAAGGTCATCAGTACATACTTATACACTCAACCTGATATTTCTTTCGACTCACAACTTCTTAACTACGAAAACTTGACACCACAACCTCTTCTGAGAACTCTCGGGGAACTTGACGTTTCTCTAGTTGGGTCAGTTAGGATTTCCTTTAGTCAGGACTTATAAGTAACTTTCCTGACTACGACTTTAACTTTGAGGTTCAAACCGGTGAACTACACTTCTTTACTGAATAACCTTTTCTGGCAACACGACCCTTTCTAACTTCCGTCCTTCTCTTCCCCTACTATCTCCTACTCTACCAACTTACTGTAGTGGTTGAACTACCTGTACTCAAACTCGTTCGAGGTCCTTAACCACTACCTGTCCCTTCGGACCGCACCACGTCAGGGTACCCCAGCGTTTCTCAACCTGTACTGACTCGTTGACTTGACTTGACTTTTCTTCAGGTCAGTAAAACTCTTTTTTTTTAATCTTTTACCGATTTTTAACTGTATTAACGGAGTAGGTTTTACAATTGTAAAATTAGATTTTAAAAGAAACTTAAGACTATAAATATAACTCGGACATGAAGTACGAGTCAGTCCTATACCCTGTAACATCTACGGGTCTCAGTTATTCTGGTATTATAGGAATTACTATGGGACAGTATGCAAAACGGTTTTAGAGGTCGTTTCACAAAGTCGAGACAATTCTTCATAGAAATTTTACATCCAAACTTCGAAAAGTGACGTGTTTATAAGTTATAAGTAGTTTCTCCAATGGGTGTCAAAAGACCTTTATCGTCATTGATTATGAAAATAACTCGCAAATGATACACACTCCCAGACAAGATTCGTGAAATAGATATAATTGTATAGATCAGAATTGTTATTGAAAGACTTCATCCACGATAATAATAGTATTAGTAGGGGTAAAAGTTGTCCTCTTACGACTCCGTGTCTATTCAATTGATTGAACATGTTCCAGTGTGTCAACCATTTACTACCTCGGTTCTAAGTCTGGTCTGTCAGACCGAGTCTCGGGAACGACAATTGGTGACACTTTAGAATAAAAGTCATAGCGATTAAAATATTATTATTACGAAAGTCAAACAACACACACCGTTTACCTGTACTCAGTTATTGACTTGAAGTTACACCGTGACGGAATTAATTAAAGTAAAACACACAAATACCGAACAGAGGAATTAGTCTCTCTTTCGAAGACTTTCCGTCTGTGGTACAAAATTCTGTTATAAAAAAACATCTAGTGATACAGTAAGTTATCAATAAACGGGTGTCTTATAACAGTTATTTATAAATGACTTACTAACTTCCCTTTATATTCTTTTAAGTACTTGGAAAGGTGTACCTCCGTATTTTCCAATTAAAGGATCCAGTTAGTCCTTTCTATAAGGAGTTCTCTGAAAAGATACTAAGACCAAAAGTAATTAATAAAACAATTGTTTTCGAAATAACTCTATATTTCACTTAAATTACTAAAAGTCATAACGGTAACTCAATATACTAGTAGTGGTGTTAGTTGAATTTTGGAATAGTAGTGACGGAGTTTTTTAGGAAACAGGTAATTGTGGTGAAACGTCGGAAAGGAGAAAAGAAGGGTGTAGAGGAAGGTCGGGATCCGTTCGTGATTTGATCAAAGACAGAGATTCCTGAACGTAAAAGGTCTGTAGAACGTTATGCACCAAAAACAGACTGATTGAAGAGAGTGAATCGAATTATAAAAATTCCACCAACAACAACAAGTCAGCGAGTCAACACAGGCTGAGAAACGTTGGGGTACCTAACGTCGTACGGTCCGAAGGGACATGAAGTGTTAGAGGTCCTCAAACGAGTTTGAGTACAGGTCCCGAAGGGACCACCGAGTCTCCAATTTCGCAGACGGACGTTACGTCCTCTGGACCCAAGTTAGGGACCCAGCCCCTCTAGGGGACCTCTTCCTTTACCGTTGGGTGAGGTCATAAGAACGGACCTCTTAGGGTACCTTCCTCCTCGGACCACCCGACGTCAGGTACTCCAGTGTTTCTCAGCCTGTTCTGAAGTGAAAGTACAGTTAACTCAGTCACTAGGGTAGGTTGGTAGAGTAGGAGAGAGTAGGAGAAGAGGAGACGGGAGTTAGAAAGGGTACTCGTCCCAGAAAAGATTACTCAGTCGAGAAGCGTACTCCACCTGTTTCATAACCTCGAAGTCGAAGTCGTAGTCAGGAAAGTCATTTATTACTTAAAAATTCTCAAATTTCGTCAGGACTCTAGTTTTTTAAACTCTCGATGTCCGGATCCTGTATAATCGCCTCCATTTTGGGGGAGTCTCAGTGAAGTTTAGTTTAAGGATGGACTGATGATGTTGACCTTCTGGGTCCTCAAGGGACCACCAAGTCACCAATTCTCAGGTACGAGGGTTACGTCCCCGAGGCCCAAGTTAGGGTCCAGTCCCTTGATCTAGGAAGACGACGTTCATTTTATTTTTCTGTTTGTTTTTTTCGACGTACGGTGTTACTTCCAGTTTCTAGGGTTTACACGTTGATTTTGAACTACATGGATTTTTATATTTTTTAAGATTATGGGTGGGAGGGTAAAGAAGGGAGAGAGAGGAGGTAAGGAAAAGGATGAAAAAGGATTTTGATAGAGTGCAGAGATCCACACAAAGTGAGACGTGGTCCGGAGGCCGTATATAAAACCCCAAAATAACACAAACCGACGTGACCCAGAAGTAAAGTTGTACGTCCAAATCAACGGAATCCCGTGTATCCTAGAACCAAGGGGCTGGTCCCTACCTTTGGTACAAGGGACGTGACCTTCCTTCTAAGTATTGGTGACCTGGTGGTCCCTTCGGGGAGGTCGTATACAAATAGAGTGGAAGAAGAGGTGTAGAAAAGACACCTAAAGTTCTTTAATTTGACGAGGACAAAAAGTGTGACCGTCTTCGTAAGAGAAACTACTTCTATCAATATTATGTAATATATATCAAACATAAAAATCTTATACACTTAGGGTCTCTCCGGAAAACAATGACATGTACGATTGTCCCTACATATCGTAGAGTAAGTGTAACATTCAACTATAACGTTAAAACCTTGTTTAAAGTTTTTTATGACTGTCGTAGATAAATTACGTATAACGCTTCTTATTTCACTTTCCCTTTCACTTCAGTGGGTTAGCACAGGCTGAGAAACGCTGGGGTACCTGATCATCGGATGGTCCGAGGAGGGAGGTACCCTAAGAGGTCCGTTCTCATGACCTCACCCAACGTAAAGGAAGAGGTCCCCTAGAAGAGTTGGGTTCCTAGCTTGGGTCCAGAGGGCGTAAGGTCCGTCTGCGAAATTGGAGACTCGGTGGCTCCATATATGTTTTACCGTTTTTCGTGATGTTATAACATTTCATTAATCGGAGGTTGATTTTATTTAATTAATTAAAGAATTTAGTGATAGTTTTCTAATACCCTACTAAACTCTCTTATCGTAACTTTGTACATGTAATGGTATACATTTTATCTACCGGTCACGTTCAAAATACGTACTTCGTCCCGTGGGTTTCAACCACGAGACCCTGTTGGGTCTCCCTATCCCATTCCTCTCTACACCCTTCCCCCAAGTCCTAACCCCCCCTTGTACGTTATGGATACCGGTTAAGTACAACTACATACCGTTTTGGGTAGTGTCATAGTATTAAAAGGAGGTTAATTTTAATTAATTCTTTTTTATAATCTATGAGTATAGACACCCTTCGAGTAAGTTTTATACCTACAAGTGTGGAGTCAAATAAAGTTAGGTTCTTATTTTGGGTGTCTCTTGTTTTTTTGTGGGTTTTGAGATGGTTCAAGGTCACAAGGGGATTACTATATTAAAGAGAACTTTCTTACAGTACGATTCACTTCTTCTTGATTTATCGGAGAACTCCTTTCACTTTCTCCTCTCACGTTTTGACCGAATTTTGAGATGTAAGTCTTTTGACTTTGGTACCGTAGGTCAGGGTAGTCTAGTACCGTTTATCTGTCCCTTTGATACCTTTGTCACTATCTGAAATAAAACCCCCCGACGTTTTAGTGACGTCTACCACTGACGTCGGTACTTTAATTTTCTACGAACGAGGAACCTTCTTTTCGATACTGGTTTGATCTATCGTATAATTTTTCGTCTCTGTAATGAAACGGTTGTTTCCGGGTAGATCAATTGTGATACCAAAAAGGTCGTCAGTACATACCTACACTCTCGACCTGATATTTCTTTCGACTCACGGTTTATTAACTACGAAAACTTGACACCACAACTTCTTCTGAGAACTCAAGCAACCTGACGTTCCTCTAGTTTAGTCAGTTTGAATTTCCTTTACTCAGGACTTATAAGTGACCTTCCTGACAAGGACTTTGACTTTGAGGTTATCAAACCGGTGGACTATGCATCTTAATTGAGTAACCTTTTCTCAGACTACGACCCCTTCTAACTTCCGTCCTCCTCTTCTCCTACTGTCTCCTACTCTACTAACCTACCGTAGGGGCTGAAATACCTGTACTCAAACTCGTTCGAGGTCCTCAACCACTACCTGTCCCTTCGGTTGTGTTGACTTTCTGACTTGACTTGTGTCCTGTGTCTTTTTCGTTTATATACTTCATTCACCTCACTCCTTAGTAGTACTGTTAGTTTATGGTCCACTCTTCCAAAAGAAAAGCCAGACCCCTCAAAAACGAAAACCTTTGTATTACACAATGAAAGAGGTCCGTAGTGTGTGTACGTGTCCGTGTGTGTGTTTTATACATCGAACGATTTAAATCGACGTCAAGAAAATGTTACTACTGTTTCAAAAGAAGACTGGTGTTACACAAACTCATGTTTACCAAGGAGAAAGGTCCGAGACGAATCATGTATGTGTTTAAGGATCATACCACTGTGGGTGTGAGAGTGTCACCCTGTTGAAGAATTCTCGTCAGTCGGTCCTAGACCGGTAGGAGAGATCCTTTTCTGTGTTTCTTAATTTGACAAAGAACCGACCACCCAAGAGTCTGGAATATGGGTAAAGTATCTTTGACTACTAGCGTCGTCTAAGTCAAAGTGGCACCGGTCGGATCTTACTGTGCGTTTACGTCGGGGCACAACCCCCCCTGGAGGTAGTGGAACACCTTACCCTAAGACAGTTCCACGGTGACAGAAGAGGGCGTGGATGACACGGTGTCTCGACGTCGTGTGTCTGAGGAGGGGCTTCCCGAAGTCGTGGCTCGACGGAACCCCTACCTCCCGACTCACCTTTGTCCTTTAGTTTACGGACCTTTCCTCTTTACTTTCTTTTCCCTGACTGTTGTTTACCCTATAACAGTCGTCTTTCCTCTTGTTGTCTTCACCTTGACGTTCTCTGTTCCCTTTTGATTTCTACTTTCTCATGATCTTAGAGATTATTATCAAGGGTAAATCGGCACGAATGAGACACAATTCGTGACCTATTTATAAAGTATACTCAAAGAAGTAGAGTAAATTAGGACTGTTCTTTCGGACACCATTCGTATAAAATGTTTTTTTATTTTGTACGAGAACGTTACTTTTCGGAGGACCGGTGTGTGTGTTTTGTAAATTTTCTTTAGTTTTCTCCTCTGTTATTTTTCTTTGTCTTTTTTTACCCTGTTTGTCTTTCGTGTTTTGGTCTACCATCTTTATTTAAATTTGTATGACTTGATTTGAGATGTCAATTTTCTGTTACTAACGGATACCCTATATTTTCTTTCTTTAAACATGACATACAACAAAGGTTCTCGTGTAGATTTTGTATTATCGTCTCTGTCCTTTCAATCCTACACACCTTTGTATGTTCCATGTGTGATGATTGGTTTTCTTTCGAATACTTCAAACTGATTATAATCAGTTTTGTCTGGGACTCCGGTTTTCGTAAGTATGTAATTACTTTTAATGTAGAATCACTAATTTTTGAACCAAGAGATACACGAGTTAGGTAGTCAGCATACGTCAACAAACACTGGGAGACCTGACATCGAGTGGTCCGAGGAGACAGGTACCCTAAGAGGTCCGTTCTTATGACCTCACTCAACGGTACGGGAGGAGGTCCCCTAGAAGGGTTGGGTCCCTAACTTAGGTACTTAGACGTAACCGTCGGTCTAAGAAATGGTCATCACCGTCTAAGAAATGGTAACTCCTTCGGGAGCTACCAAGTGATACTTCGATATTGTCAAGATCTAAACGTACGGAGACTACTTTATCGAAGTTTTTATGTAGAAACATTTCGTTTTTACTTGTCTTAATATTCCTCTGGAATTATCTAGGTGGTAGTCTCATCGTATCACCCTCTAAAATTGTACAGAATCACTGACCGTCCAAGTTATTCTTTTTTTTCTTTTGAGTCGTTCACGTACCTAAACTGGTTGTGTTGGGTGTTTGAACTATATTACATTTGTGTGTGTTGTAACACGAGGTATTAACCTCTTAACAAGGAGTTTGTGAGTACCTTGTAAATGTTTATGGTTGATACGTGACACAGTATTTCGTTTGGATTAGTTTAGACGTTCCGAACCATGGTAGGACTCTTCACTCCTACTTTTCCTCAATTCAAGACCGGAACCAAAGACACTGACTCTTAACCTCTCCGATTCGGTCTCACGAGTGTTGGTACCGGCTCGTGGTTCTTACACTGGGTGATACACCAGATCGACGTCAGTACGACGAAATTCATCGTCTCAGTCTTTCCCGTTAGGCCCATTTTTCGACACCCACTATACAACAGTAATTGAACCCCTTGATCGAAGGGACCACCGAGTCTGCCATTTCGCAGACGGACGTTACGCCCTCTGGGTCCAAGATAGAAACCCAGTCCTTCTAGGGGACCTCTTCCCTTACCGTTGAGTGAGGTCATGAGAACGGACCTTTTAAGGTACCTGTCTCCTCGGACCATCCGATGTCAGGTACCCCAGCGTTTCTCAGCCTGTACTGACTCCCTGAGGTGAAAGTGAAAGTTTGGTTCTACCCACAACGACGAGGGGACGGGAGGGGGTTCGGACCACAAAAGGTGAACTTATCACTCTGAAGGTAAGGAACGAACGACTTCCTTTACAGTTTGTCGTACTATCCGTTTCACTGGAGACCCTTCACGTTTAATTGTGTGACTACGGACCCCCGTCACAGTGTCATTACGTTTCTCGGGGGTGGTCTCCCTCCGTAGAACCTATCTCCCCCGTCTCTTCTCTGTTTCTCCGTACTCCCTGATCTTTAAAGATACAAGTTTACATTTATCATTGATAGGTTGTATAAGATCTGTTTGTTACTTCTGAAAAGTCCCGGTCTTCGACGTCCGTTGATTGTACGTTTACTACATAAACTTACAAATTTGACTTCTCAGGACTCGGGACTCCGTGGTCGTGTCTACCCCGACACCTTCCGACCCGAACTACCACACATCTCACCAGTATCGACCCGGGCCCTTCCCCGTCCTGGACTTGTCCCGAATGGAGGTCCCACCTCTCATGTCACTCTTCCACCGTCCCAAGGACCGACTCTGGACCCGATCATCGGGGTCACTGTCGTGGGGTTAGACTCCGGTTTCCTCCTCGGAACCTAATTGTTGCTCCGTGTCTCCGGGAAGAAGGTTTCTCAGTCTTTCGTCTTCTCCCAGTCAAGGTATCTCCTTCCCAAACACAGGACTTCCTTCACTCCGGTACTTCGGGGACTTCTCCTATAACTTACGAGAGTTCCCCTCTCTCTCTCTCATCCCAACGGTCCTGGGGGCGGTACATGAGAAATATCGTCTCAGGTCCCTATTTAGTCGGAGGTCCGGGGACCCTAGACTACCACCTCGGGCGTCAAACGGATGTCCGACTGAGACAGGGACTGACGGTTTTGGAGTTTAGTAGGAAGGAGGCGGAAGAAGGGAGATCCGTTCTTACTTCCTTGAGAACTACTAAGTAGAATCTGGTGTTCTAGAAAATCTTCTATGGTGAAAATAATACATACAATGGTGGACCGAGTACTTTCATAGGAATAACGAAGACTCTATGTCGTTAGGGTGAGGACTCGTTTATAGACCTCTTTTGGTATTAAGTTTTTCTATGTATGTAGGGTCATAAATAACGTCGTGATGAGTGTTATCGGTTCTATGCCTTCGTTCGATTTACAGGTAATCGTCTCCTTACCTATTTCTGCTACACTGCGTACATGTGTTACCTGATAATGAGCTGGTATTTTTCCTTGCTTTAACACGGTAAACGTCTTTGGACCTACCTGGACTTCTGACAGTATGTCTCACTTCCTACAGTGTTTCTCTTTTATTTTATAGCATATTATAACGAATATACACCTTAGTTTTTTTATTTTCCGATGTTTGTTTGAAGAGATGTTTTGTTTTTCTCAATGTCTGTACCAATGACCCTCCATTCCCCTCCCTATTTTAACTTTTAACCCTAACTGTTTATATCTTATGATATATATTTTATCTGTTGATTATTTCTGGATGACATATCATGTGCCTTGAGATGAGTCAAGTCAAGTCAACGAGTCAGTACAGGCTGAGAAACGCTTGGGTACTTAGCGTCGTGCGGTCCGGAGGAACAGATAGTGGTAGAGGGCCTCAAGTGAGTCTGAGTGTAGGTAGCTCAGGCACTACGGTAGGTCGGTAGAGTAGGAGTCAACAGGGGAAGAGGAGGACGGGGGTTAGGGAGGGTCGTAGTCTCAGAAAAGGTTACTCAGTTGAGAAGGGTACTCCACCGGTTTCATGACCCTAAAGTCGAAATCGCAGTAAGGAAGGTTTCTTTACGGTCCCGACTAGAGGAAGTCTTACCTAACCAACCTAAAGGAACGTCAGGTTCCCTGAGAGTTCTCAGAAGAGGTTGTGGTGTCAAGTTTTCGTATGTAGGTATGTACTGGTGTCCTTTTTGGTGTCGGAACTGATCTGCCTGGAATCAGCCGTTTCATTACAGAGACGAAAACTTATACGATAGATCTGACCAGTATTGAAAAGAAGGTTCCTCATTGGTAGAAAATTAAAGTACCGACGTCAGTGGTAGACGTCACCAAGACCTCGGGTTTTTTTATTTCAGACTGTGACAAAGGTGACAAAGGGGTAGATAAAGGGTACTTCACTACCCTGGCCTACGGTACTAGAAGCAAAAGACTTACAACTCGAAATTCTGTTGAAAAAGTGAGAGGAGAAAGTGAAAGTAATTCTCCGAAAAATCGAGGAGAAGTGAAAGACGGTATTCCCACCACCGTAGACGTATAGACTCCACTAACTATAAAGAAGGCTGTTAGACCTAAGGTCGAACACAAAGAAGGTCAGGTCGTAAAGAGTACTACATGAGACGTATCTTCAATTTATTCATCCCACTGTTATATGTCGGAACTGCAGGAGGAAAAGGATAAACCTTGGTCAGACAACAAGGTACAGATCAAGATTGACAACGAAGGACTGGACGTATGTCTAAAGAGTTCTCCGTCCAGTCCACCAGACCATAAGGGTAGAGAAAGTCTTAAAAGGTGTCAACTAACACTAGGTGTGTCAGTATCCGAAACCGTATCAGTTATTTCGTCTTTATCTACAAAAAGACCTTAAGAGAACGAAAAAGCTACTAGGTAGTCTACAACCGTTAAACTAGAGACCAAGGAGACGGAAAAGATTTTTGTCGAACTTGTAGTCCCTCAAGTGCCAAGTATATAACGACTTCGGACCGAACCTCTTAAAACTCGTAATGAAATGATCGTACACTCTACTCACGTTAACACACCATCAAACTCGTAAGAAACCGTAACGGAAAGAAACCTTAACCTTACTTTTGACTGGAAAAGGTCAGGACACCGGTGAAGACTCAAAAGGTTTAAATGACCGTATAACTCACGTCGTGAAAGTGTCGTAGTAGAAAGTCCTAAACTTTGTCGAGTTGACCTTAAGGTTGTGGAGGTGATCGAAACAAACATCACTACAAAAGATTCCGGGTGAGGACTTTTTTATCAGGAGAAACTACACTACACCAGGATGAGAAGACGACGACATCAGGGGTAGACAGCTCCCCCGAGACGCGGGCCCTGATTCGTATGATCGTTTATGTTTCCTTGGCTTCTCAGACCTTTGCGTATAAGTCAAATGCTCTTCTGTCATAGGCCTGATCCTATGCTAGTTTTAAAAATCAATCCAATTGTTGGGTTTGTGGCCAATTACCTGTGTCTAGTTCTGGGTTACCTTGGTAAATTTCTNTTCTGGGTTACCTTGGTAAATTTCTCTACTACCAGACTCTAACTGGTTGGCCCTGAAAAAATTTACTTAAAAATTATAGTCATATTCAGGTCACTATGAGTATTACTAGATAGGATCCCCTCACCGGGCCAATTAATAATGCCTGCTCTGACTCTGGCTATAAATTTGAGCTTTTTTTCTACTACTCAAGCTCAATCTAAACAAGAAAAGTTTCCACAAAAAAGGAAAAAATCTCCCACAATTATGGGATAGATTTATATAGATAATACCAGGCTACAATAATTTAGGTTTAAAGTCTCCTCTGTTGAAAAAATAAATAAATAAATCATACTAAAGATAATCAGTCTAGTAATACTAAAAAACTGGGCTATGTGCCTTATAGATGGTGCCAATATATAATTTCCCTAAAAGATAAAAGATTCTACAGGACAGACTAAGTCAGATGACCTGAAGATAGACTGGGCTACATCTAATTGAAGTTCTTAACGTAAGTCTTATGACCCCTCAACTTGTAAACAAGGGTTTGGGGGTTTTTAGGTGTGTATAAATACATGCACCCATATATGTCAAAAAGGAAATTTTTAAAAATTGACTAGAATGTCAAATTAATGCGAAAAATAAATACTTTTAAATTTCTTCCAAAAAGCAGCTTCAGTTAAAATGGGAATTCAGTATGCACATACTGAATGCACATATGTAGAATCATACTGAATTTAGGTGGACAAGGGCTAGAAATTTTGAGCAACTAAATTTGTCATTTGACCAGATTTTTCCCTCCAAAACTGTAATCTACACCTTCTCCTTTGCTGTTGAGATAACTTACATATTATATGTATTCTGTATACTCAGTTCATAAGATTATTTAGCACACAATATAGCAGCTTCACCTGGTGAGCTGCTTTTGCTCAGTGAATTCAACTTCCATGTTCTATCTTTTTTGTTCAATAAAAAACATTTGATGTCATTTTGGTGTGAGATATTCTATTATTGTCTGATTTGACTTACTTGTATTAAATATCTTTTTTTTTTTTAGTGTGCCAAGATCTAAATGATTAGAACTTAAGAGTACTGAACAGCTTGGATTACTGAATACTAGTATCTTTCATTCAAGGAAAAAAGAATTTGACCAGGTCCAGCTTCATTGGTGAAAACTCCTTGTTGGTTGTTTTTGAGGAGTTATTGGGTTAACCAAAAAGTTCATTCAGTTTTTTATACCCATCTTACAGAAAAACCCAAATGAAGTTTTTGGCCAACCCAAAATAGTCTGCAATACGGGAGACCTGGGTTCGATTCCTGGGTTGACAAGATCCCCTGGAGAAGGGAAAAGCTACCCACTCCAGTATTCTGGCCTGGAGAATTCCATGGACTGTGTAGTCCATGGGGTTGCAAAGAGTCAGGCAGGACTGAGCAACTTTCACTTAAAATAGTTTGTAGAAGATGCTCATTGGCCTCTCCCCATCCCTACAGGTTAATATGTCTAAACCACAAGAGCAATGGAATTTCTGAGGTCAGTTTTCCTGCTCTTCGAGAAGATCCATCTTGTCTAACAAGAAGAGATTGTGTAAAATAACCTAAGAGATTTGTTCTCAACCAAGGAGTATAAAGAAAAAGTTTTTGTAGGTTATTGTTTGACCATTATGTTAGGGCCATGTGTATGATTTTTCCTACTTCATCTGCAAATGACCCGGTTAAATCTGAACCAAAAATTTTGAGCTATTTCAGACCAACGAGTATCACCAAAGTTCTTAACCAGTGGGTAATTGGCAGTACCCTGTCACTACCTTTGTCTTGAGTTAATCATAACAAAGAAAACCATTTTCCCATCAGTGGTACTTTTGAATGTTAGGAGAGGCCTAGTTTGAATTTGAAAGATTGTCTTGGCAGGATTATTCTTTTTTCTAATTAGTTTTCATTAGGGTATGGTTGCTTCATAATGTGTTAGTTTCTACTGTATAGCAAAGTGAATCAGCTATATGTATACATACATCTCCTGTTTTTTGGACTGCCTTTGCATTCAGCTCACCACAGTGCATTAAGTAGAGTTCCCTGTGCTATACAACAGGTTCTTGTCAGTTATCTATTTTATACATAGTATCAATAGTGTATGTGTTAATCTCAATCTCCCAATTCCTCCGACCCTACCCCTTTCCCCCTTTGTATCCATACATTTGTTCTCTACCTCTATGTCTGTATTTCTTAAGTCACAGTAACTGGCCACATATTTTCAGTTCTCTTTATAGGCAGAATGGATTCAACCATTTGTACATAGTTAACAACTGCCCAAATGTGGGAGTGTATACAAGACAGAGTCCAGTGTGAGTTTTCCTGGTCAGGCAACTCTCCTCTAAGGGTCCTCAGAATCCTCTCCATTCAGTTAGCAGAAGAAAAAGGGAGCATTGAAGGCATGAGGGGGGTTGGGTTGAAAGAGGCTTACATCACATCTACTCACATTCTGCTGGTCAGAAATCAGTTCTGTGTCCACACAGAAGCCCAAAGGGGACTGGAAAATATCAGACAGCCGCATGCCCAGAAAGAAGAGGAAATAGGGTCTGTGATTTGTTCCCAGTTTGCCACAGGGAATAACAAAGCACACAGATTCTGTTTGACAGCTTACCTTTTCTGCATCCATGCCATATGTTATTTAGAACAGCAATGCATGTCACACAAGTGCTGTTATTAAACAATTCCAACAGCTGGTAAATTACTACACATTTTCTTTCATAGCAAATTAACCATTTTTCTTTATAAAAAATATCTGCCAGTCATTGTTTGACTATACAAACATTTCTCACATTTGCCTTTCTTAGGTTCTTGTTTTACTTGAAAAAGGAATTATTGAGTTATAATGCAGTAAATGTTTAATGTTATGTTAATATAATATATGTTTAATGTATTAAATCTCAAAAGGGTCATCATTTCCCTTCCTGGTCAAGGCTGGTAGAGTGCAGAAGATGAAAGAAAAAAGCTACTTTGCCTATTTCAAGAATTTTAAACAATTTATCTCATAATCAAGTTTTGTCCTGAAAAGAAAGATGATAACCCGAACCTGTTTCCTCTCTCTTGTTACTTTAGGGACTTAACAATATATACGTGTGTATTGTCTCTTTGGAAGTGGCTAAAATAACTCCCTTTCATGAGCCCCTGAGTGAGTGGCCCACAAGGCAATTATGTGGTATTTTATTTAATTAGTCTGTGACCTTTTTTTCCATTTCAAGCACCTTTGTGTATTTCCCCCCTCCCCAATACCCCCAACCCCGCCCAAGAATGGTAAGCAGATTTCCTTTACCTTACTATGGAAAAGTTGGCTCTGCCTCTAATTTTATTCTTGGCTATTTTGTGTTTTATTTTCAAGGCACCAGACCTCAGGTTTAGTCCTTTCCATATCAGAGAGCTCTTGGAATATGTGGGCAGCAAAGTAAATGTGAAATAAGTTCACAAGGATTCCAGGAATTTTGTTTTAAGTGGGTCAAATCATGCAGTGTTTTAAAATTCATGGTAATTATAAACAGGCAAAATAGAGAAAAATTGGTAAATACAAGGAAGAAAAAAGTCATTCATCTCCCCCCATATTAGTAACTATAGCTAAATGTATTTTGCTTTTACACTATTATCATTTCAAATCAGTATAAATAATTTTGTATAACACAATATATTTTTTGATATATTAATGTATTTCCTGATATGAAATACATTCTAGAACATCTGTGCATTTTAATTACTGATACAAAATATGTCAATACAGTATTTAGAGTAAGACTTCTAACCCCTGTATTAAGTGAGGTTTAACTACTCAGCAATATATTGGGTTTATATCAGTGTAAAAATATTAAAATATTAATGTGGTCAAATCAGATGTCCATTGAATTAAGCAATAGTGTTTCAGGAATGGGGACCCCTTCCAGGGCCCGAAACTGGACTCTTGTCTAACACTCAGAAATAAATTGTCCAAGGAGACACATGTGCTGACAAAGCAAGAGATTTTATTGGGAAGGGGCACCCGGGTGGAGAACAGTAGGGTAAGGGAACCCAGGAGAACTGCTCTGCCAAGGCTTGGGTTTTACGGTGATCAGATTAGTTTCCAGGTTGTCCTTAGCCAATCATTCTGATTCAGAGTCCTTCCTGGTGGTGCAGGCTTTGTTCAGCCAAGATGAATGACAGTGAGAAGGATTCTGGGAGGTGGTCGGACATGTGGTGTCTCCTTTTGACCTTTCCTGAACTCTTCTGGTTGGTGGTGGCTTATTAGTTCTGTTTTCCTTACCAGGACCTCCTGTCATAAAACAACTCATGCAAATGGTTACTGTGGTGCTGGGCCAGGGTGGGCAGTTTCAGTCAGTGTGCTTCCCCTAACAAGGTGATCCTAGATAATTAAAATATTTATTTCATCAGTGAACTAAGTAATTTGTATAATTAAAATCTCAGAGTAGATATTTCATTCTCTATCTTTTATTAGTATTTTAAAAGTGATTACAGGTTTTTGTATTAAATGGTAGTTTTAGGGATGTATTCATTCTCTATTTAAATTTAGTATTCCATGCTGTCTCCACTAATCAGCCCAATGCTTCTTCACCTTGCATGTTATTTGGCAATAGGACTATGATAAATGAAGATTGAACTTTAAAAAATGAGAATAAAGGCCACAGCTCTGTCAAAAACAAACAAAGCAGGAAACAGTCATGTCTGACTCTTTGAGACCCCATGAATCGCAGCATGCCAGGCCTCCCTGTCCATCACCAACTTCCGAAGTTCACTCAAACTCATGTCCATCGAGTCAATGATGCCATCCAGCCATCTCATCCTCTGTCATCCCCTTCTCCTCCTGCCCCCAATCCCTCCCAGCATCAGAGTCTTTTCCAATGAGTCAACTCTTCGTATGAGGTGGCAAAAGTACTGGAGTTTCAGCTTTAGCATCAGTCCTTCCAATGAACACCCAGGACTAATCTCCTTTAGAATGGACTGGTTGGATCTCCTTGCAGTCCAAGGGACTCTCAAGAGTCTTCTCCAACACCACAGTTCAAAAGCATCAATTCTTCGATGCTCAGCTTTCTTCACAGTCCAACTCTCACATCCATGCATGACCACAGGAAAAACCATAGCCTTGACTAGACAGACCTTTGTTGGCAAAGTAATATCTCTGCTTTTGAATATGCTATCTAGGTTGGTCATAACTTTCCTTCCAAGGAGTAAATGTCGTTTAATTTCATGGCTGCAATCACCATCTGCAGTGATTTTGGAGCCCATGAAAATAAAGTCTGACACTGTTTCCACAGTCTCCCCATCTATTTCCCATGAAGTGATGGGACCAGATGCCATGATCTTCGTTTTCTGAATGTTGAGCTTTAAGCCAACTTTTTCACTCTCCACTTTCACTTTCAGCAAGAGGCTTTTTAGTTCCTCTTCACTTTCTGCCATAAGGGTGATGTCATCTGCATATCTGAGGTTATTGATATTTCTCCCGGCAATCTTGATTCCAGCTTGTGCTTCCAGACCAGCGTTTCTCATGATGTACTCTGCATAGAAGTTAAATAAGCAGGGTGACAATATACAGCCTTGACGTACTCCTTTTCCTATTTGGAACAGTCTGTTGTTCCATGTCCAGCTCTAACTGTTGCTTCCTGACCTGCATACAGGTTTCTCAAGAGGCAGGTCAGGTGGTCTGGGATTCCCATCTCTTTCAGAATTTTCCACAGTTTATTGTGATCCACACAGTCAAAGGCTTTGGCATAGTCAATAAAGCAGAAATAGATGTTTTTTCTGGAACTCTCTTGCTTTTTTGATGATCCAGCGGATGTTCGCAATTTGATCTCTGGTTCCTCTGCCTTTTCTAAAACCAGCTTGAACATCTGAAAGTTCACGGTTCATGTATTGCTGAAGCCTGGCTTGGAGAATTTTGAGCATTACTTTACTAGCCTGTGAGATGAGTGCAATTGTGCGGTAGTTTGAGCATTCTTTGGCATTGCCTTTCTTTGGGATTGGAATGAAAACTGACCTTTTCCAGTCCTGTGGCCACTGCTGAGTTTTCCAAATTTGTTGGCATATTGAGTGCAGCACTTTCACAGCATCATCTTTCAGGGTTTGAAATAGCTCAACTGGAATTCCATCACCTCCACTAGCTTAGTTTGTAGTGATGCTTTCTAAGGCCCACTTGACTTAACATTCCAGGATGTCTGTCTCTAGGTGAGTGATCATACCATCGTGATTATCTTGGTTGTGAAGCTCCTTTTTGTACAGTTCTGTGTATTCTTGCCACCTCAACAGGGTGGCAAACTTTTTCTAGAAAAATGTAAACATTTTCATCTCTGTTGGACCATTGGTCTTTGTCATGATGGCTCATCTCTGCTGTTGTAGTTGGAAAATGTACAGAATGTGTAAATGAATGACTGTCACTGTGTTCCAATAAAACTTTAGGACACTGAAATTTGAATATCATGTAATAAATTACAAAATATTGTTCTCCTTTTGAATTTTTAGCCATTTAAAAAAATAAAGAAAAAAAATAAAGAATATCCTTAGCTATTGGACCATAGCATAATAGGCCACATTGCAGACTTGGTCCATGGTCAGGGGTTTGCTGACCTCTGTTTTAAAGGAGCATGTTTCATTATCATTCATTTATTCTTTCAACAGACATTCATTGTGAACCTATTTATTATCAGTCAATAAAGAGGCCTAGGGTCTATAAAAATGAGTAAAACTGAATCCCTGTCCTCAAGGAGCTCAGTCTAGTTGGGTAGATCGACGCTTACAATGTGGTGTGCCGGAGGCTAGGATGGGTGTGTGAAGAAGCCACATCTGAGCAAATCACATAAATAGATGTTTATAAAATGAATGACTGGAAATCTACAAAGAAAAGAGTGTTTGCATTAATGCAACTTTTCTTGCCACAAAGCTATAAATAAAAGAATATGCATAAGAAAGGGGCAGTCAGTCCCTGAAACCCTAGCTCCTGTCCCCTGATCAACTGGATCTAATTATCCAAACTACCAACTTGCTGGTTCTGTGCTAGGTAGAGTCACACACAACATGCCCTTTAAAATACTCTGTAACCAGCAAAGTGCAGGATGGGATATTTAACAAGTCTTCCCCCAAATCTCAGTGTGTCAATATCTTTTCTGCTGCAAGTAACTGATCCCCAACTCTAACAATAAGGAAATGCGTTTTCTCAGAGCTGCAAAGCTCACTGGAGGTAAAGGAGGCCCCAGGCACAATGTAATTAGCTCAGTGTTGTCAAACTCCCAGGTTTTTTTTTTTTTTCTCTCTCTCTCTCATATCCCCACTCTATTTGCAATAACATTTGTAAGCACTGTATTTTGCCAGTAGCATTCCTTGTTCACATCCAGAGAGAGAGAAAACCTCTCTCTCAATCGTGGAATTTAAATTCTCTTTAGTCTGTTGGAGCCAACTTAGGACATACAATTTGCCCGTGGACATGTTGCTAGGGGAGTGCTGTGCATGGATTGGCTTAGATTAACTATCTGATGCAAAATCATTGTTGAGGAATTAACCATAATACTTTCCTTACTTGAGAAGAACAAGAGGGAAACATGGAGAAGGAAATGTAGCTAATTTGATTTTTTTTGGTTCCGTTTGTCCGTAATCAGCCTGGGCTTTTTCTAGATTCGTGTTTTTCAAGTCTGAGTACAGAAATTTGCAAAGTGTGGTCCAGGCAACCTGGTGTTCCTGAGACTCTTTCAGGGAATTCTAGAAGTCAAAATCATTCTCATCATACTAAGATCTCATTTGCAAGTGTATGGTGGCATTTTCCAGAGATTGAAGGACAAACAGTGATGCCATTGCTCTGTCAGGTAATTGGATATGAGCTTGGATATTCTTGTATTTAAAAACCTGTCATCCTTTGTTTCTAATACAATAAACATCAATAGCTGTAATGCACATAAACACAATCTCTGGTGTCCTCAAAATTTAAGAATATAAAGAAGCCCTGAGACCCAAAAGTTTGAGAACTGCTGAGTTCTAAGATCAGTTTTAGAAACATTTTGTACAGAAATGGAATTAAAAATAGAGTATGCCCTAGATCACACATTTAAGTATTGTTTTGTGAATTTTTCTTTTGACTATGTATATGTGTATATTTACATATATTAAATATACACATATAAATGTATTTAATCAAAAGAAAAAATTCACCAAACAATACTTGTGTGTGTGTGTGTGCGTGTGTGTGTGTGTGGTTATAATATAAACAAAATGTTTTAATGTGGACTCCTGGGTTATTTGAAGTCCTGTCACCAAAAAGCGAAGTTCCAAAAGATACATCACTTAAGGTCTGATTTCTCAGTTCTCATGTCTTATCTGAAAACCTACCAACTCCATCAGTGATTAAACCCAGGCAGCCACAATGATGTATAAGTTCTCTCCTAGCCTTATAAGTTCAGTTCAGTCGCTCGGTCATGTCTGACTCTGTGACACCATGAACTGCAGCACACCAGGCCTCCCTGTCCATCACCAACTCCCGGAGCCCACCCTAACCCGTGTCCATTGAGTCAGTGATGCCATCCAACCATCTCATCCTCTGTCGTCCCCTTCTCCTCCTGCCCTCAATCTCTCCCAGCATCAGGGTCTTGTCAAATGAGTCAACTCTTCGCATCAGGTGGCCAAAGTATTGGAGTTTCAGCTTCAAAACCAGTCCTATCAATGAATGGCCAGGACTGATCTCCTTTAGGATGGACTGGCTGAATCTCCTTGCAGTCCAAGGGACTCTCAAGAGTCTTCTCCAACACCACAGTTCAAAAGCATCAATTATTCGGCACTCAGCTTTCTTCACAGTCCAACTCTCACATCCATACATGACCACAGGAAAAACCATAGCCTTGACTAGATGGACCTTTGTTGGCAAAGTAATGTCTCTGCTTTTGGATATGTTATCTAGGTTGGTCATAACTTTCCTTCCAAGGAGTAAGCATCTTTTAATTTCATGGCTGCAATCACCATCTGCAGTGACTTTGGAGCCCAGAAAAATAAAGTCAGCCACTGTTTCCACTGTTTCCCCATCTATTTGCCATGAAATGATGGGACTGGATGCCATGATCTTAGTTTTCTGGATGTTGAGCTTTAAGCCAACTTTTTCACTCTCTTCTTTCACTTTCTTCAGAATTCACAGAAAAATCACATTAGAATAGAACACATACTCTGAATGGACTGGGTTGACCAAAAATCCCTTCTGGGTTTTTCCATATGAAAACTGGAAAGAAGTTTGTGGCCAACCCTATATCTTAAGTGGTACACAATCATGGCAGCAGCCCATGATTTTGATTAATCACACAAATCTTTTCCTGAAGGCCTTTCTATAATAGACATTAATAAATAGGGAAAGCAAAAAGGTTCTGACTGCAAGCCTAGAAACCAAACTCCAACCAGCTCATGCTCAAATAAAAATATTAGACCAGTTATTGGGGCATCTAGAGCTTCCCTGGTGGCCCAGAAGTTAAAGCATCTGCCTGGAATGCGGGAGACCCGGGTTTGATCCCTGGGTCGGGAAGATCCCCTGGAGAAGGAAATGGCAAGCCACTCCAGTACTTTTGCTTGGAAAATCCCATGGAGGGAGGAGCCTGGTGGGCTACAGTCCACAGGGTCGCAAAGAGTCAGACATGACTGAGCGACTTCACTTTCACTTTCATTGGGGCATCCTATACAACCATAGGAAGACCCTAGCTGCCCCTGGAACATGGAGAAAACCAGAAGGACTCAAAGACTGTCAGCACTCTGACTCTGCTTTTCTCTGAGGGCTGGATTCATTGCTTCCTCCCATGGAGGAGCCTCTCTGACATGGCAGTGGCCTGAGAACGCCTGCCTTTCCCTCACAATGGAGAAAATACTCCCTTCTTGCCATCATCAGTTGAAAACTCATTGAGAAGCACAGAAATAGGATGGGTTTAGATCACTTGGACTTCCCTGGTGGCTCAGACGGTAAAGCGTCTGTCTACAATGCAGAAGACCCAGGTTCGATCCCTAGGTCAGGAAGATCTGCTGGAGAAGGAAATGGCAATCCATTCCAGTACTATTGCCTGGAAAATCCCATGGACAGAGGAGCCTGGTAGGCTACAGTCCATGGGGCCGCAAATAGTCGGACACGACTGAGCGACGTTCCTGTTAAATCACTTACCTTTGGATGAATACACGAGGGCCTCGGGGCACCAATGTGAGGGGCAGGAACTCGATCCCTAGAAAGGGGAACATTCCCAGTGAATGGGGAAATTAATCTGAGTTGAGATGCTCCCCAAATTGATGTCAACAGAAACAAGTTCAGAGACTTCCCTAGAGGTTCACTAACTAAGACTCTGTGCTTCCAGTGCGGGGGATGCAGGTTCGATCCTTGATCAGGGAACTAGATCTCACGTGCTGCAACTAAGACCCAGTGCAGGTAAATAAATAAATATTTAAAAAATAACAATACAGTTCAAGCTACACAGAGTAACCCCATTCAGGTCCAAAGAAAAATGAGTGTGTGTGTTTGCCGTCAAGAGGTCAAATATTTCTCAAAAGCTAACAGAGTTTGTCAGAAGTACTGAGCCCCCCTGAGGGCTCAGGAAGTACCTCTCCATCTGCTATCTCCCCCCTCCACCCCAGGCTCCAGCAGCCCTGCCTCCTTCAGAAGGCCCTCACGGGAGGTGGTCAGGAGGCAGAACTCAGGCTGCTGCCTCTCATTGCCCATCACCTTCACTCTACAGCATCTTGGTGCAGGTAGAGACACAAATGTACAATGACAAAACCTGAGCAAGGATCTCCGAGTGAGTGTTTTGGACTCTTTTTTTTTTTTTAATAAAAAAAAAAAGCAGCCTCCAAACTGTTAAACACCAACAATGTGTGATGAAGTTGCTGTAGCAGATTTTTGGAACTAAGACTGGGAACGTAGCAGCAGGACACCCAAAAGCGGTCAGCACATCTGAGCCAGGGACAGGTCCTGCTCTCAGGCAAGAAGGAAGAAGCTGAGGCACAGCATGCAAAAGTCAGGAGGCCTAGAGTTGTGTCCTTGGGACCAGAATGACTGGTGGTCAACACACTTGGGACAAGAGTAGGCTCCGTAGTGGCCACAAGAGCTGGTAAAGGTTTGGATATCCTTGACCTCATATCTGGTGTCCCCTTTCTGTCCCTGTGCTAGAAGCTCTCCCACATTTTTCCCATTCGGTCTTTGATGCCCTTGGTAAAAGAGATTATAAGACTCTATCCTGCTAGAGGAATTGTGAAGCTTACAGGGATGGTGTGCATGCATTTGGGAGGCTTCTAGGAAGTGTGTGCTTAGGCCATACAACTCCACCAGTTCGGGCTTCCCTGGTGGCTCAGATGGTAAAGATATCTGCCTGCATTGCAAGAGATCTGAGTTCAATCCCTGGGTCAGGAATATCCCCTGGAGAAGGGAATGGCTACCCACTCCAGTATTCTTACCTGGAAAACTGAAAGGACAGAGGAGCCTAGTGGGCCCCAGTCCATGGGGTCACAAAGAGTCGGACATGACTGAGCCACTAACACTCTGCACTCTGCATCTCTCCACCAATTCAAGGTCCGGAATAGAATGTGTGGGACAGCTGACTCAGGAGTGAGAGGTTTCCAAAGTCAAGGCAATGTCAGGTGGTATGGGGGTGGGTGGCCAATCCAACTGATCCAGTGCCGAGGCAGGGGTGATCACCGCCAGGAATGTGTGCTTCCAAAGTCAGGTATCTGAAGTTAGGGAGTTGGCAGGAAGAGCTGAATCAGGTGCACAGGCTTTGAGGGGGACCCACGTGCTGCCTTTTATCTTGTGTGAACTTTTTTTCTTAATATATATATATATATTTTTTAAATTAAAGTATAGTTGACTTGCAATGTTTCAGGTGCACAGCAAGATGATCCAGTTATACATATAAACATACACTATTTTTGAAATTATTTTTGATTATAAGTTATTACAAGATATTGACTATAGTTCCCTGTGCCTGAATGAGCTTGGGAAGGGCAAGGTCAGAGTCATCAAGGGGAGGAGAGAGAGGGACACACTAGTTTGCTGTGTCCTTAATTGTGCCAGGAAGTCTTCAATTTGAGGACTGTTTCCCAGAAATGAAAACTTTTGATTTTACATTTCATTTTTATTAGTAAAATTTTCAAACATACTGACATGTAGGGAAAATTGTATGATGAACACCTGCAGATCTATTCCTTATGTGTAACAGTTACATTCTGTCACATTTGTTTCATCTGATTTTCTGTTAAAGTATTTTAAAGGAAATCCTGCACATTAGGATGTTTATTCCCCAAGTACCTCGGTGTGGTGCTGTGAGTGCTCAGTTGTGTCTGACTCTTGGCGACCCCATGAACTGTAGCCCACCAGGCTCCTCTGTCCATGGGATTCTCCAGTATTCTACATTCCCAGGGTGCCATTCCCTTTTCCAGGGGAATCTTCCCAACCCAGGGATTGAACCCACGTCTATCTCCTGCATTGGCAGGTGAATTCTTTACCACGGAGCCACCTGGGAAGCCCCAAATACTTCATTACATATATTTAAACCTAAGAGATTTTTTTCCTTCTTAACACCAATCCTATTATCCTGGCTAACAAAATTCATAATTTCTTACTCCAGTATCCATGAAAATATCCACTAAACATTTAAATGTCCCCTTGTTCCCCAACTCTCTCTTACTCCTTTGTTGAAGCCTGGATAGAAGAGAACAATTCTAGAACACATGTCAGTGAGACAGGAAGGAAGGAGGCCACCAGCCCAGTCCCTGAGTATTCTAGACCTCTAGCAAAGGAAGCAGTTGCCATAGACTAATGTCCTAAAAGGGCTAATGATCGTCATCAGTGAATATATCTCCAACAATAGGATTTTTCATCAGAAGTTCAGAAGGCTGCCATTTTTTTCAGAGCTCTCAGGAGTGAGGCCAGAAGCCTGAGAAGTGGGCCTGGGCCATCTCTGGGTACAAAACTAAGAAAAAGAGAGATTTAAAAAAAAAAATTTCTTAAGGTAAGCTAAACTGCTGTAACAAACAGACCACCAAATGAGAATGGCTCAGAGTCAAGATGCTTACTTTGTACCCATATACCAGGCAAGTTGCATTCTGGCCCAAGGGTGGCTCTGCTCTTGGCGATCACTCAGGAGCCAGCTGTCTCATCTATGACTTTGCAAATAGCCACGATCATCTCCAGCTCAGTGAGGGTGAATCGGGGGGGAGGGAATAACTGAGGACCAAGTGAGAGGGTTTGGGGGCCAGATCTGGTTGTGGTATAGAACTTCCTATATGACTTTCAAAGAGGTTAGGAAACAAAATCTAAGGTTGGACTCAGAAGAAAGAGACAACTGCGGTGAAGCACTAGCAGATGCTGCCACAGCACAAGAGTCCCATCTCCTTGATTTAAGAGGCAGCTTGTTGCCAGGGAACTGGCAGGATCTCATGCAGGGTCTGTCAGTCATGAAGATCTCATGGGGCTTGAGATTGTGAAGTCAGGGAGAGGATGAGAATAGATTGCTTTTTCAGGTATCAATGAGGGAGCCCCATCTGCTACAACCTCAGACTGCAAGATCAGGGTAGCAGGTGCAAGAAAAGCTCATGAATTTCACTCCTACTGCTCAGTCCTGGGGGGAGTTCCTAAAGCCCAGTGCCAGAGTCAGAACCTCTGTCCATTCAGTGTGAAACTCTCTTGTCAAGTGGATAATAATTTCCTCTTGTCCAAATACAGGGGGAAACTGAGTCACGAGCTCTGATGTGTGAGAGAACAACTTCGGACCCAAAGTTATGCACAAGGGTTCGCAGCGAGAAATTGCTTACAAATGATTGAAACAGGGCCCAGACCCTGTGGATCAGGGTTTCCAACAGGAGGCTGTGGATGGCTCCCAAAGAGGAAACCCCAGTCTCCACCATGGGCTAGGGGAACACGGGAACAGGCTCGAGAGCCGGGTCCAGTGAGCTACTTCTGTGAGACTCTTAGGGTTCTGTCATAGGATCATTTTTTCTGACTGCTTTCTGTCCCTCTGCTTTCTAAGGTTCCTTGTGTTTCACATTCATTTCCGCTTAGCACTGGGCTGATAAATATCTTAATGAACTGGGGAAACTTGATTGATGATACTGACGGTTCTGTGGGGCAGGAGCTGGGAGTGCCTGGGAAGGCAAGGTCCCTGGTGTGGTATGTGTGTGCTCAATTGTGTCCAACTCTTGTGACCCCATGGACTGTAGCCCCCCAGGCTCCTCTGTCCATAGGATATTCTAGGCAAGAATATTGGAGTGGGTTGCCATTTTCTCCTCCAGCGGATCTTCCCAACCCAGGGATTAAACCCACATCTCTGGTATCTCCCACACTGGCAAGCAGATTCTTTATCAGGAAGTCTAGGGAATTAGACACATGGCCCTTCAGTGTACAGATGGCAAGGGGCAGAGATGGCCATTGTGGTCTGGTCAGGTCAGGTCACGTACGGAAGTTTCACAGGGCTCGATAGATATTTATTTATTTATTATTGAATGAAAGAGTCTTTAAATTCTATAGTAGGAATCCAACCACTTTGAGTCCTGAGCCTGGAGGCTGAAGGAGATTCTGAGACCATTGAGGCCAGTGACTCAAAGGATGCCCATTACTATCATCTGAGAAGAAATCTCAAGCATGGAGCTCCATCCTGAGAGACCACACAAGGAACATTGTGTTGGGGGCACCTGAGACATGGCTGGCATCCATAGCACTGCCCATTGTCACATCTGGTGGCTGCTCTTTCTCCCCTTTGATAGATTCCCTACTTGACCCTCCCTCTATGTGCCTTCATAGAAGTGGGCAGATCTGGTTCTTTTCCAGGAACATATCTGAGTGAGAGAGATCTGAGAGGGAGTCCACGGAAAGGGTGGGGGTCTTTGGAAGTTGAACAAACATCCAATCATCCATCGAAGAGGTGTTCCCAACTTTGCATCCTAGGGAAATATGTGTGGTCACTGGTTAAGGAGTCAGAGTTTTTTTTGTTTTTTATTTTTAAAGATTTTGTGATGTGGACCATTTGTAAAGTCTTTAGTGGATTTGTTACTTCTGTGTTGCTTCTGTTTCATGTTTTAGTTTTCTGGCCAAGAGGTATGTGGGATCTTAGCTTCCTGAGCAGGGATCAAACCCTCACCCCCTGCACTGGAAGGCAAAGTCTTAACCACTGGACCACCAGGGAAGTCCCAAGGATTCAGAGTTTTAAACAAGCTGCAAGTTAAAGTGTTAATCACTCAGTCGTTTCTGACTCTGTGAGACCCGGTGGACTATAGCCCACCAGGCTCCTCTCTCCATGAAATTCTCCAGGCGAGAATACTAGAGAGGGTTGTCATTTCCTCCTCTAGGGGAACCTTCCCAACCCAGGGATCAAACCCGAGTCTCCTGCATTGGAGGCAGATTCTTTACCACTGAGCCACCAGGGAAGTGAGATGGCAGGGTGTCTTCGTGCATATGGGAGAGCTGAGCCCATTGTGGAGGTTGGACTTAGGACTCTGAAGGCTGTGAGGGAGGAGAGAGAACTTCATGGTGAACACGTTGGGCAGGGTGCCCCCACATCAGCCAGTTACCTCTTCTTGGAGTGAAGCAGAGAGCACCTCACAGACCAGGTCCCGCATATCCCATGTTCTTGGATATTTTTGAGGGTGGCCATCATAAGATTTGGGCACCCATTTGTCATGGATATCCTAGGCACACCACTGTGTGGATGGCCAGGGATTCTCTTGTGGTCATCAAAAGTCCAGGAAGGCACAATAGAAAATTAAAATGTCCCAACAGATTCTAAGTGAAAGTGAAAGTGAAGTCTCTCAGTTGTGTCCAACTCTTTGTGACCCCTCCTACGTCCATGGGATTGGGGGCAATGGGTGTCTTCCAGTGAAGCTACACACTGAGCATTTCACTCACCTGGCACCAAGTTTTCGCTCTGCTCTTTTCCTTTATGTAGCAAGCATCCAGGCTCACAGAGACCCAAGAGCCCAGAGAGCCACCTACCTAAAGTGCTCAGACTCTAAGTATATGTAGGAAACCAACAGTTGCTTGGCCTGGGGAGCTGGGGGGTGTTGTGGGGTCAGGGTGGACTGAAGACCACAGTTGGTTGTAGAACAATGAGCCCTTCCACTATCCAAATGTCTCTTAAAAATGGCTCTTTGGTTAAGAGTGGACCCAAGTTCATTCCAGGTTATTTTTTTTTAAAGATTACAGAGACTTTACTGAACTTCTTTCATTTATCTTTGGTTGCGCTGGGTCTTTGTGGCTGTGCGCAGGCTTTCCCTAGTTGCAGCCAGCAGGGGCTACTCTAGTTCCAGTGCTCGGGCTTCTCACTGCGGCGCCTTCTCTTGTTGCAGCGCATGGGCTCTAGGGTGCCTGGGCGTCAGTGGTTGTCACATGGGCTGTCACATGACACAGGGGCTCAGTAGTTGAGGTTTCTGGGCTCTAGAGGGTGGACTTAGTAGTTGTGGCACACTGGCTGAGTTGCTCCGAGGCATGTGGGATCTTCCCAGACCAGGGATCAACCCGTGTCCGCTACACTGGCAGGCAGATTCTTATCCACTGTACCACCAGGGAAGTCCTTATTCCTGGTTCTGGAGAGCAGAAGGGGAAAGGAAAAGTCAGCCCCATATCGGCAGAGGTTTTGGCCACGGATCCACAGTCATTCACAAGGGTTGAGAAGAGCCCGAGTCAGAGTTCTTTGGGAGGCAGCAACAACACAAGGGGGGAAACCATCCCTTGAGGAACTTTTTACCCAACACTTGCCCTTTGGGTGATAGTGACCATGACTGGAACTAGGGAGGCCCATGTGAAAGTGGGTGGGCCTTGGAGGGATCCAGCTCAGTAATAAGAGCCTGAGGAAAGGCCAGCTGCTCGAGGGATGCAAGGCGACACTACTGTCACAGGCAGTTGTTGCTGTTGTTCAGCTGCTCAGTTGTGTCCGACTCTTTGGGACCCCATGGACTGCAGCACGCCAGGCTTCCCTGTCCTTCACCATCTCCTGGAGCTTGCTCAAACTCGTGTCCATGGAGTCAGTGATGCCATCCAATCATCTCATCTTCTGTCGTCCCCTTCTGCCTTCAATCTTTCCCAGCATCAGGGTCTTCTCTAACGAGTCAGCTCTTTGCATCAGGTGGCCAAAGTATTGGAGCTTCAGCTTCAGCATCAGTCCTTTCAATGACTATTCAGGGTTGATTTCCTTTAGGATTGACTGGTTTGATCTTCTTGCAGTCCAAGGGACTCTCAAGAGTCTTCTCACAGGTAGAAAGTCTCTCAACTGCTGAAATAGTACAGAGGATAGAGTCTCTGTTGGGAATGACAACTCAGTGAAAACTGCGGTCCCCTCTACTTTTTTTCAATTTCTTCTATCTTTTAATTTATTGGCAAAAAAGGTGGTCATAGATGTCTCATCACTTTCATTTTACAAATCACTTGTTCCTATTTCCAACATTATTTATATGTGTGATATTTTTAGTCTATTTTGCTTGATGTCTTCAATTTTAATCTTTATTTCATTTTAACTGATATTTTTAATTGAAGTATAGTTTATTTTTGTACTTGCTAAGTCACTTCCATCATGTCCAATTCTTTGTGATCCTATGAACTGTAGGCTGCCTGGCTGCTCTGTCCATGGGATTCTCCATGCAAGAAAACTGGAGTGGATTGCCATTCCCTTCTCCAGGGATATCTTCCCAAACCAAGGATCAAACCTGCATCCCTTATGTCTCCTGGATTGGCAGGTGGGCTCTTTACCACTAGAGCCACCTGGGAAGATATAGTTGATTTGCAATGTTGTGTTAATTTCTGCTGTGCAGTAAAGTGATTCAGTTATGCGAATATATACATATTCTTTTTTCATATTCTTTCCCATGATGGTTTACCACAGGATATTGCATACAGTTCCCTGTGCTACACAGTAGGACCTTGTTGTTGGGCCTTGTTGTTGTAGGACCTCTGTCCTCCACTTTCAAAGAGAGGCAAAGAGACAGTGAAAAATGTATTTCTGTTATTACTGTTTTCAGGTTTGTCCAAGGTAAAATAACATGGTCCCATCAATCTGTACAGAGGCAGAAAAACAGTCAAATTCATCTGAGTCTACTGTTGCTTTCTGTGAATCTAAGATGAAAGGTGTGTAGTCTCTGATCAAAGGCAAAAGACTTGAGTGAGTTGCCTGAAACCTGTCAAGGTGCCAACACATAACAGGGGGAGCTGTCTGACCCTCAGTGTTTAAGAAAGATCAAGGATGTGGTGGATGTGGGCCATGGCAGAGCTGAAGCGGAAGATGCACCCAGAGGGAGATAGGCAGCTTGGAACTGGACTGGCTTGAGTGCGGGAGGCCAGGAACTTGCAGAAAGGCTTAGCAGGGATGCCTGAAAGCGCTGAGAAGGAACCTGATCCTAGTCCTTCTGGAATGCAGGGAACACATAGGCATACATAAGAATTCGTGTCCAGTCCACCCTTAGCAGCTGCTGCTTCTTGGCCTGAGAAACAGACCTCAGGGAGGCTGGGGCCACGCCCTGGCACAAGAATGAGGGAATTTCGAGTCTCCTGGCCAAGGTCTCAGAATGCCTGTGTCCTTCAGGATTTTTGCCCAGGTTTTCCACCTCATTTAATGTTAAAGTTATACACGAAGGCTCTCCTTCTAAACTGAGGTGTTCTGGGGACATCAGCTCTTTGATTCACTGGAAACCAGTTGCTATGGTTCTGAATAGATATGTCCCCACAAAGTTCATATGTTGAAATCCTAATCTCCAAGGTGATGATGGTATTTGGAGGTGGAACTTTCGGGAGGTGATCTGGCCATAAGAACCCTCACATGCAGGTGGGCTCGGATTTGAAAATAATGGCTATGCTGCTGAGGCACAGCCTGCGGCTGGAAGATGTAAAGACTGAATTTCCCGAGAACCCCACCTCAGTTCTCTGGGCCAGATGGGCCCTTGTGGAGTTCCAGTTGAACCCAGAAGAAATGAGTGAGCCCAATCGTCAGTCAGACACAAGCCCGGGATCACCCAGTCTACAGAGGGGCCAGGCTTGGGGTTCTCTTGAAAGCAGCTGGAACTAGACTCAGGTTCCCCCCAGGGTCAGCGAGATCCAGGCCTGGAGTCGCCCCAAAGCCGGCAGAAGTCAAGTCCTGAATTCCACTGACTTCAGTCAAAGCCAGTGAGGAGTCACCCAAGTTCCCCCAGGACCAAGGTGAAGCAGACTCGGAATTGCGCAAGAGTAAGGAGGAGCCGACCCTGGGGTCCCCTGATATCAGTTGCAGCCGGGCTCAGGATCACTAGAGCCTTACCCCGGTCAGCATCTCTGGGTCCTGAGCCCTTGAAGCCACTACAGGAGCTGATCCCCACGGGATCAGCATGAGCAGAGCAAGCTAGCTTCAGCTGGGCAGCCGGCAAGAGAAGGCCTCGCGCCAAAGAAGTAAAAAAGTTCTTCTGCCCAGGCCCCTGCGTCCAAGAAGCCAGAGGAGGAGGAGGTTCCTATAATCCCAAAGGGGAAGTGCAAGTCTGGGGCGGGTGTGGAAGGACCGCTCAAAGAAGAGGTTCTCCCAGATGGTTCAGGACAAGCCCCTGCGCACATCCCGGCGCGAAAGATAAAAGACCAGCAGGAGAGGAAGCTGGCCAAGGACTTCTCCCAGCACCTGGAGGAGGAGAAGGAGCGTCGCCGCAGGGAGAACTTGAAACGCCGCCTGGAGCGGGAGGCAGAGATCGTCCAAGTGATTAGAAATCCTGCCAAGCTCAAGCGGGTGAAGCAGCAGCAGCTGCGATCCATCGAGAAGCCGGACACGCTGACCCAGCTGCAGAAACCACCGCCTCAGCGGCCGGCAGCCGAGGTCTGAGCTCAGGACGGCCGAGGCCTTCTGTGGCCAACCGCCGTGTCCACACGGCAGCTCTCGGGCCACTGGCCACACGCCTCTGCTGACCCGGCAGTCCGGCTCCATGGCTCCCAGACAAGGGCACCACCCGAGTCAGGGCTCTGAGCCTTCAAGGGCTGGCGGGCAGATCTCCATGGAACAGGGGGAGCCTGGATCCTCGCAGAATGGAGGCGGGAAGAGGGTCAGCGTCCTCCACCCCCTCCCATGCGCCCTCCTTTCCAAGTGCCTTCAAACCAAGAAGAGTAATTTCTGGTTCCTCAGGGAACTGATGACTGGAGGGGTGACTCCCCAGAATGTGTATGCTCTGTCTCAGGGTCCTGGGTCCAACCCAGGCCAAGAGGCCGGAGTCAAGTGTCAAGCTCCCCCCACTTCCACCTTTGCAAAGGCTGCTTTTGGGTCTGTCTGCACCCCACTGACCCTGTCACCCAGCAGACTCAATCCGGCTCCACCACACTTTTTAAAACTTAATGTTAAAATGGGGAGGTTGCAAGAGGCAGGGTACCTCCAGCTCCCCCTTTCCTGTCCCAGACTCTGCAGAAGCCACTCCCCTCCCACCTGAGTTCTGATTAACTCATTACATCCAGTCTCCAGCAGAAATCTGTATGGAACACCTGCTGTGTACAGGCACAATTCTAGGTATCAGGGAATATAGACAAAAGTTACTGCCTTCAAGGAACTTTCATTCTGATGGAAAAAACATAATAAACAATAAAGTGTAAAAAAAAAAAAAAGCCCTCACGAATGGGATTCAGTTCAGTTCAGTTCAGTCACTCAGTCGTGTCCTGACTCTTTGCCACCCCATGAATCGCAGCACGCCAGGCCTCCCTGTCCATCACCATCTCCCGGAGTTCACTCAAACTCACGTCCATCGAGTCGGTGATGCCCTCCAGCCATCTCATCCTCCGTCGTCCCCTTCTCCTCCTGCCCTCAATCCCTCCCAGCATCTGAGTTTTTTCCAATGAGTCAACTCTTTGCATGAGGTGGCCAAAGTACTGGAGTTTCAGCTTTAGTATCATTCCTTCCAAAAAACACCCAGGACTGATCTCCTTTAGAATGGACTGGTTGGGATTAGTATCCTTATAAAAAGAAGTCCCAGAGACCTAGCTTGTTCTTTCTGTTATGTGAAGACACAGAGAAAAGACAGCAAAGAAGGAAGACAGGAACTGGAAGCAAGCTCTCCCCAAATCTGCCAGCACCTTGGACTTGGACCTCCCAGCTCCCAGAACTGTGAGTAATTAATTTCTATTGTTTGTTTGGTTTATTTCATTTTATTGAAGTATAATTGATTTACAGTGTTGTGGTAGTTTCTGGTGTACAACGAAGTGATTTTGTTTTATCCAGATTTACTCTTTTTAAGATTCTTTTCCATTATAGTTTATTGCAAGATACTGAATAGTTTCCTGTGCTATACAGTAGGTCTTTGTTGTTTATTTATTTTTGTTTATCTTATATACAGGGAAAGTGTTAGTTGCTCAATTGTGTCTGACTGTTTGTGACCTCATGGACTATAGCCTCCATGGAGTTCTCCAGGCAAGAATACTGTAGTGGGTTGCCATTCGCTTCTCCAGGGAATCTTCCTGACCTGGGGATTGAACCAGATCGCCCACATTGCAGGCAGATTCTTTACCGTCTGAGCCATCAAACAAGCCCATTGTATATAGTACCTTGCATCTGTTAATCCTACACTCCTGATTTATCCCTCTCCCCAAATTTCTGTTGTTTATAAGCCACCCAGCCAGTGGTATTTTTTACTAAGACATCAGCCATCTTCACTGACCCCTTCTTCACCACCATCACTTCCTCATCACTTAAGCCAGAAAAATCTGTTCAGTATTTTGATGCCACAAAACGGAATGGTGGGTTTCTTGTGGCATCACCCCTCCAAAATAATACATAGCAGACCTCAGGTAATGTCATGAGAATCTAAGTGTTTCCTGCGGTTTTCTAGTGCTTTTACAGAACTTTGATAAGTACATTTTCAAATGGCTTTCTTTCTGTTTTTAAAATATTTCTGTTCGAGTTTTTCTTTACAAGGAAAACTGGCCCTGTCTGTAGATCATCTGAATGTTTATGTTGAAAATTCCAGGGACTCTACAGTGCAATACTAGGACTAATAAATGATCTTAGCAATGTCATAGGATCCAAGGTTAATATAGAAAAATCTCATGTATTATATACTAGCAGGAAACAATTGGAAAATGAAATTTTTACAAATCCCATTTATGGCAATACCAAGAAACATAAAATAACTAGTAATTAGTTTAACAAATCAACACCACTCTGATGAAAACTATAAAACATTGCTGAGAGAAATTAAATTAGATGAAACCAAAATAATTGGAAAGACATGTCATGTTCACAGATTGAAGGCTCAGAATTGTTAAGATAGCTGTTCTCTCCAAATAGAATTCTAGATTCAAAGCTATCACAGTTAACATCCATGCAGGTCCAAGTGAGCTGTGGGAGAAATCCTAAGGAGCCAGGGCCCCAGCCCCCGAGTGGAGAAGCAGAGGGGAGCGGTGCCTGCAGCCTGGTCTGCACCTGGATCCTGGTAGAGGTGGCATTCAAATGCACCGCTGTCCAATAGAAACACAATGTGAGCCACAAATGCCAGCCAAGTCATACGTGTCGTTTTTAATTTTCCAGCAATCACATTTAAAAGGTGAATTTATTTTTAAAAATATACTTGTTTAAACCATGTCCAAAATGTCATTTCCACACATGATCAACATTTCACATTACTAATGAGATAGTTGTACATTATTTGAGATCTGTGATGCATTCTACATCTTCCCAGGTGACGCTAGGGGTAAAGACCCCTGCCAATGCAGGAGACTCAAGAAATGCGGGTTTGATCCCTGGGTCAGGAAGACTCCCTGGAGGAAGGAAATGGCAACCCACTCCAGTGGACCCACTTCCATGGACAGAGGAGCCTGGCGGGCTACAGTCCCTGGGGTCACAAAGAGTCGGACACTACTGAGCGACTGAGCACATTCCTTCTACACTTACAGCAGACGTCAGATGCTCAATAGCGATGTGTCCCCCACAGCTGCCACACTGGCCAGCCCACTTTTAAGCCATAGTCTGTTGTTCCCTATTTTTTCTTAAAAAAAAAAAAATTTACTCTTTTTTAAAAACAAAAGCATTTATTTGTTTGGCTGCATCCAACCTGGTTGTGGCGTGTGGGATCTTCCTTGCACTGTACAAGCTTCTCTAGCTGTGGTGTGCAGGCTCAGTAGTTGCGGCTCCTGGGCTCTAGAGCACAGGCTCAGTAGTTGCAGTGCGCAGACTTAGTTGCCCCATGGCATGTGGGATCTTAGTTCCCCCACCAGGGATTGAACCTGAATCCCCTGCATTGGAAGGTGGATTGTTAACCACTGGACCACCTGGGAGGTCCCTTTTCCTAGTTTTTACAGTTATATTTAAAATCTACTTTGTTGAAGTCTCACCAGCGTACAAAAGCTGTACATATTTAATGGATAAAACCTGATGAGTTTGGAGATAAGTATGTACCCATGAAACCATCACCACAACCTTTGCCATAAACATATCTGTCAGACTCTGCAAATTCTTTCCCACCCTCCTTATTTATTTTAATCATTGTTATTATTATTTGTATTTAATTAGTTTGTTTCTTCGGTTAGGACAATAACACAGTTCATCAGACCCGTCAGGGTCACCCGCCATGGGTCCTGAAAGGTCAGAGATTTCTTCTGTCACCTTCTGGGTCTGGCCCACTCACCCTCCTTGAGGCAGATTGTGAGCCCCTTAAAATGTGAGGTCTTGCATTATATGTCCTGGATCCACACATAGGAACATATGCCATCTTATGTTACCACCCCCTCAAAGGAGTTTTTAAAATAATCTCCCCCTTTTGTATGTGGTTTTGAGGAAGATGTTTTATCCACATCTTCAATTTCAACCACAGTTCAGATGATGCCCCGTGGGTCCCTTGAGCATGACGACTCCCTTAGCAATATCTAGTCATTTGGCAATCTTTAAATAACTGGCCACGACTGGCCCCTAGGTTGGGCCAACTGACGTGCCTCTGGGCAGGCTTCATACTCGTGGGCTACCTAGTTATGTGGATCTGACCGCATGATAGAAAGGATTCCTCTGCAGAGTAAATATAAATTCTTTGGCATGAGAGTATAAAGGCTTATGTGGTAGCCTGTCCCATGCCCCCACATGATGTATTTTTTTGGTGAGAGAAAATAATTTGAAATTTATAATGCTGCATAATTGCATAATTCTTTGTCGTTAGCACCTGGCTTGCATTACACAATTTTAGATCTTTCCCCACTGATGTCTGCCCATTCAGTAGCCTTAGCTTTTGTAATAAGGGCTTGCTCCTTTGACCCTGAGTCTAGCCCACTGCTCTCTAGGCAGGGAGCTGCCTTCCAAGAGGCCTCCTGCTTGTCAGCTTTCCCTTTATTAGAAATCAACGTCTTGACTGACTCCTTTCCTCAAGCCTTGTCCAACCAATCCTTCTACTTAAATGTGTGCCTCATTTCTCTGTCCTCCAATGGGTCCCCCAGACCTGAAGTGACCTCCTTCTGTGAATCTGCCTTTTGGACTAAATGACAACCATAAAGGCTCAGGAAATGAAGCCTATCACGATTATAAATGACTGGAGGCTGCCTGTGCCCTGCCTCAAAACATTTACAAATTAATTAACTTGATTTATTTTTCTTGGCAGATCTTCCCTTTCACTAGCTCCACCTGGAGTCATGTGGTCACCCGGGGTGGAGACTCAGACCAATGTCTCCCTCTGGTGCAATCTTTTCATGACCATGCTCTCCCCAGCTCTGGGACCCAGCTGACACCATCTGGATAACTTCCTCAGCTTTTACTTTAAAATTTTTTTAAATCAATTAATTTATTTTTAGTTTTTGGCTGAACTACACAGCATGCAGAATCTTAGTTCCCCAACTGGGGATAGGACTTGCGCTCCCTACAGTGGAAGCACAGTCTTAACCATTGATTCACTAGGGAATTCCCACTTCCTCAGCTTTTAAAGCAGGACTTGCAGGGACTTCTCTAGTCGTCCAGCAGTGAAGACTTCACACTCTCAATGCAGGGGCATGGGTTCGATCCCTGGTCAGGGAATTAGATCCCACATGTTGCAACTAAGATCAGTGCAGTCAAATAAATAAAAATTAAAAATAAATAAATAAAGCAAGGCCTGCAGAAAATTCCAGGGGCTCAAGGGAGACTTTTGGGCACCATTTGATTTGGAAGACCCACACCAAGACCTGTCTCCAGGTGCCACCCATGCCCTAATGGTCAAGGCCAAGTCTCCCCTGTCCTAATGGTCAAGAGCAAGGCTTCAGGTGCCTTTGTGACCTGAGACAGAACTGGAGCCTCTCTGAATCCTTCCCATTGCCTGCCTGTTCCTCCTCCCATTGCCCAAATCTGTAGTAACTCACTGAGGATGAGCAGATCAGACTCTTCCTAGGACCAGATCTGAGATGAATGCCTAGGCAGGAAGAAGTTATCATTCAGGAGGCAGCAAGACTTCCATACCATCTTTTAACAAAAAAAAATCAAATCCATCTTGTTTGGAGAGCAACATAGAAGGAGTGACCACTAACTACTAGTTCACACGATCCCAAGAGTGCAGCAAAGTCTGGTACAAGCGTGCATTTGTTAATAGGACTGATTTCCACAGAATGGGCAGCCAAGGGCACCCAGGTACAGCACTGGAGGTGTCCCTTAAGCACCTGGGAGCCCTACCTCTTCGACCAAGGAGGCCCACCTGTCCCAGGACTTGGCAGAGTCTGGTGGAGGAATAAGAAAGGAACTGATCCGCAAGAGCTCTATAAAGGGATGGTCCTCAGGGGGAAAGCACATCTGAGATGGGACAAATAATCACACACCAGGCTAGGGGACCCTTTGTGCTCTGTGTCTGTGGAGGGGACAGTGATGTTGGATGGGAAGAAAAGCCACAAACACATCAAGGATGGGCTGTCTTATCAGGCCAATGTCCTATACTTCTCCTTTTATTTATTTTAAAAACTTTTACTTTTTAATTTAATTTTATTTTTTTTTATTTTTTTAAATTTTAAAATCTTTAATTCTTACATGCGTTCCCAAACATGAATCCCCCTCCCACCTCCCTCCCCACAACATCTCTCTGGGTCATCCCCATGCACCAGCCCCAAGCATGCTGCACCCTGTGTCAGACATAGACTGGCGATTCAATTCTTACATGATAGTATACATGTTNTTTCAATTCTGGAAAATATAAGCAAGGTGAAAAGACAGCCTTCTGAATGGGAGAAAATAATAGCAAATTAAGCAACTGACAAACAACTAATCTCAAAAATATACAAGCAACTTCTGCAGCTCAATTCCAGAAAAATAAACGACCCAATCAAAAAATGGGCCAAAGAACTAAATAGACATTTCTCCAAAGAAGACATACGGATGGCTAACAAACACATGAAAAGATGCTCAACATCACTCATTATTAGAGAAATGCAAATCAAAACCACAATGAGGTACCACTTCACACCAGTCAGAATGGCTACGATCCAAAAGTCTACAAGAAATAAATGCTGGAGAGGGTGTGGAGAAAAGGGAACCCTCCTACACTGTTGGTGGGAATGCAAACTAGTACAGCCACTATGGAGAACAGTGTGGAGATTCCTTAAAAAATTGCAAATAGAACTACCTTATGACCCAGCAATCCCACTGCTGGGCATACACACCGAGGAAACCAGAATTGAAAGAGACACATGTACTTTTTAATTTTATTTTATTTGGCTGTACCAGGTCTTAGTTGGAGCATGTGGGATCTAGTTCCCTGACCAGAAATCGAACTCAGGGTCCCTGCATTGGGAGTGTGTAGTCTTAGCCACTGGGCCACCAGGGAAGTTCCCTATATTTCTCCTTTTAAAGGCCTATCTCTCTTGCTAGAATTCCCAGCCCTGGTGCTGGATCTGAACGAACTCAGTCTCACTGTTTGGTTTCCCAGTGGCAACATGATCTATATGCCATGCTCTACCTACTGGTATCAGATTGTATTTGCCGGACTTCCCAGGTGGAGTGTGGGTGGTTCACAAATGCTACTCTACGGAGGGAAGGAATTCACAAAATCCCATCTGCCCTGTGTCTCCTGGTGGGTCCAATTCCCAATTTGGGCTTTGTAATTACAAGTGCTCTGCTTCAAGGGGGGAAAAAATCATTGTCTCAGTGCGTGCGTGCTAAGTCACTGAAGTCATGTCCGACTCTTGGTGATGCTATGGACCATAGCCCGTGGCGCCTCTGTCCATGGGATTCTCCAGGCAAGAATTCTGGGGTGGGTTGCTGTGCCATCCTCCAGGGGATCTTCCCAACCCAGGGATCGAACCCATGATTCTTACATCTCCTGCATTGGCAGGTGGGTTCTTTACCACTAGCATCACCTGGGAAGCCCCTCATTGTCTCAGAGGACTAAATAAAATGTCAGTCACACATCAACATGTTGATGTATGGCAAAACCAATCCAATATTGTAAAGTAATTGACCTCCAATTAAAATAAATAAATTTATATTTAAAAAAAGATAAAAAAAGTCAGTCACATGAAGGTATACATGAAAGGAAAACCTCAATGTGGTAACCCACTTTTTCTGTTTCTTCCTTTTATGGTGGGGAGATGGGGGAATTCTGTCTTTAACTAAGAATAATGTTGTGTATTTAGCTAAAGCACACACTTGGCATGAATTAAAGACTTTTCAATTTCCTCACTGACGGTTGCATATTTTGAAATCATAAATTTTAAAATCTGAGCTTATGGTTAACTGGACTTTGACTCTTGCCATTGGAGCTTCTAAACCTCCCCTTCCCCTCCACCCCAGCCCCTGACAACCAGTAATATGTTTTCTGTTTCTATCCATTTGCCTATTTAAGCTCTTTCATGTAAATTAAATCAAACAACATGTGGCCCTTTGTGTCTGCCTTCTATCACTTCGATAATGTTTTCATAGTTTATCCATGTTGTACCACGTATTGCTATTTCATTCCTTTTCATTGCAAAAGAATATTTCATTTTGTGGGCATAAACCAGATTTTTGTTTATCCATTCATTAATTGGTGAACATTTGGGTTATTTCTACCTCTTGACTACTGTGAATAATGCTGCTCTGAACCTTCATGCATGAGTTTTTATGTGGATATTTGTTTCCATTCCTCTTGGGCATACCCCTAGGGGTGGAATGACCGAGTCATAGGGTACCGCTATGTTTACCTTTTTGAGATACTGTCAAACGCTTTACTGAAATTAGTTTTGATGGTAGCAGTTTTCTTTTCTTTTTTTTTTGTAGTTGTTTCAGATAAGCATTTACTTATATAGATTAGACAATACAATAATTATTTGAGAATAACCATTACTGGATATAATTAGGGAATGAATTTCCCCTCTTCCTTGAGATCAGTATCTATTTATATTGATCAGACCCCATCAATACTTCTTTAAGGATTAAATATCATTGAGATTCATTTTGATGGTGACTGAGAGCCTTTCATTTCCCCTGAGCTCTCTCTTGTCAGTTTCTTGCTGAATCCCAACCTTCAGCCTTGCCCTTTTTCTAGTCTCTGTCCCTTCTTCCCCTTTATGCCTCCATTTTCCCATCCCCCTTCCCACAAGACTAGGTTCCTTTTTATTTGGTGTCCATAAATCACATAACTATCTGGTTTAGGGAATGTCTGAGTCTTGAAAACTATTCTCTGTGGGCTGGACATACGGAGTTCATATTTTTAAAATATGGAAAAGGAGAAAGGAGAGGCAGAAAGGGAACACGATAACACAATGGAGTTGGTCTCAAAATGTGGCTTAAAAATTAGAACGAGCTGAAAGTGTCTCAGCTTTGAAAGAAGAGAGAAAGAAAATTAACATATAAAAGCAGTTGGTCCACCATATATTTAGAACCTTGAGGCTCATGATCATACATGATAATCAGTCTCTTTCCTTCCAGCGACAGCTTCTGCTAGGCTCTGCCTTCTGTGAAATGGCTCTTTTCCAAAAAGTTCTGTCCTCATTCTTCTGCCTTCAGAGAAGCACCTAAGGGAGGTAATGCTTAGCTGAGTTCTCCTTTAACCAGTCACATTCTGACCCTGTCTTCTCTCTACCTACTCCATTTTGCTTCTTCCAGAATGTTCTGCCCCTGCTCTTGCAGAAATTTCCAGAGAGAGGAGTTCTACTCAGTTCTCCTTCAGTCATATTCTGAGCCCCTGGTATTTTCCTCAGACCACCCCATACAACCACTCCTGCTTGGACTTCTTCCACAGATCAAGTGATCTGGGTGCTCCTTCAAAGCCCTGAAGGAAGGGCATCCTCCCACATGCCCCTGAAGGAAGCCCACTTAGGGGCTACAGCAACACAGTGTACTCTCACATCAGACCTTCCACCATCTCTGTACTCAAGAGAGTGACAGAGATCATTCTGGCTCCAAAATGTTATAAGAGGCACAGAATTCTCTTTAAATTCAAGCACGTCCAACAGCTGGACATGCAGGACTTTGACTCTTAGGAAAAACACTGACTAAAACTGCCCACCATGGCCGGACACCATAGTAACCATTTTGTGTGAGTTTACCAGGAGATCCTGATAAGAAACACAGAAATAACAAGCCACCACCAAGCAGAAGAATTCGGAAAAGGTCAAAAGGAGACATAAGACACCAGTCCATATGTCCTCCCAGAATCCTTCTCTCTGGCATCCATCTTGGCTGAGCAATGCACGCACCACTAGGAAGGACCCAGAGTTAGAATGATTAGAATGATTGGCCAGAGACAATCTGGAAACTAATCCCATCACCATAAAACCTGAGACTGTGAGCCACGTGGCAGAGCAGTCCTCCTGGGTTCCTTTACCCTCCTGCTCTCTGCCCCAGGCACCCTTCCCAATAAAGTCTCTTGCTTTGTCAGCACGTGTGTCTCCTGGACAACTCATTTCCGAGTGTTAAACAAGAGCCCTCTTCCTGCAACATGATGACTCACCAGCATGAACACGAAGTAAACACCCTCAGAGTGATTGTTTATAAGGATGTAAGTTTGTTCGTGCACCACTGGCTGATGATGGGTTGTTGTTGTTTAGTTGCTCAATTGTCTGACACTTTACCTACCCTATGGACTGTAACCTACCAGGCTTGTTTGTCCATGGGATTTTTCAGGCAAGAATACTGTACCTATTGCCAGAATTTTCAAACAATGCCTTTGCGCAGGCACTGTGATGAGGGAACTTAGCCATTACCGGGCATTGGGAGATCTGGGCTGTAGTCCTGGCCCTGCTATTAACTTTCCCATTGTCTCCTACCCATGGAGTGAAGGGCTTGGATTGGAGAAATGAATTTCCAAAGTGAGTATTAAAATTTTTTCTTTCAATTAATTTTTTTTGACTGTGTATAACAAGTTTCCTAAAATAATACTCACCACTAATCATGAGTGACGGATTCTGATATTTTTCTGTCTTATAATTTTGTTATTATTTTAATTGTTGTGATCTCAGAAACTGATTTTCTGACCCTGTAAGGAGAGATGACTGATGGTTTGAACACTGGGCTGGAGGGTCTTTAAGATCTTTTTCTGCTTAATATTCTAAAAATCAAAATGGCTAAGTTGGAAACATGGAAAAATCAAATATGTAATCTGGCTGAATCACTCTCCTTGACCTTCCTCAGATTATTAGCAACTATAAAAGTCAGATATTCTGTAGCTCCAGGAGACAAGGGCCCCTAGATCATGGCTCAGGCTTGATGGCCCTTCCCATGTACACAATAGGGGGTAACCCAGGCACTTAGGCTCTCTAAACCCCAGCATCCTCAGCTGTAAAGGGGGGATGATAATGTAGACCTTACAGGTTGTGATGAGAGTCAAATGAGGTCCTGGGTATAAAGGTGCCCACAGGGGTCATGACCTGCAGGTCCCCTAGGTTGAACCTGACCTGAAGGTGTGATCTGTTTGTCATACACCAGGCACACCCTCCACTTTGCCACTGTCCCTACCACTTGTAGGGTCTGACACCCTCTGAAAGTGAAAAGTGAAAGTGAAAGTCGCTCAGTCGTGTCTGACTCTTTGCGACCCCAGGGACTGTAGCCCACCAGGCTCCTCTGTTCATGGGATTCTCCAGGCAAGAATACTGGAGTGGGTTGTCATGCCCTTGTCCAGGGATCTTCCCAACCCAGGGATCAAACTCAGGTCTCCTGTATTGTAGGCAGATTCTTTACCATCTGAGCCACCAAAGACACCCTCTATACACATTAAATGACTTGCTGAACTGCTAAAGCCATTTGAGTTTACTGCTCTCGGCTTAGCAGAGGGCATGGGACAAATTTGGCATTTAATTCAGGTCCTTTATCTTCTCTGGTCCTGGCACTGTGGAAATCACAGTGCAACCTCATGCAGGTGGTTTAAATTCTTTAAGTCTCATGTTCTTCCCTAAAATGAAAATAGTATTGGCCCTGTTGGCTTTTTGGAGGATCAATATTTTATTTAATTAAATTTAATTTCAAGACTGAGGTTGTGAATGGATATTACATATTTGGTTTTGCCATGTTTCCAACTTAACCCCTTTGATTTTTAAAACATTAAGCAGAAAAAGATTTTAAAGAATCCTCCAGTCCAGTGTTCTTCAAACCACCAGTCATCTCTCCTTACTGGGTCAGAAAATCAGTTTCTGAGGTCACAACAGACAATTAAAATAATAACAGAAAATCATGACAGAAAAATATTGAGAGGATCAAACAAGATACAGTTCTCCATTGCTTCATTGATCACCATATGTCCAACAGCAGCCTTGCCCACTGCTCCTAAGAAGCCTCCAGTGTTGTTCCAGGAAGGGGGACCCCTTCCTGGGCCTGAAACTGGGCTCTTGTCTAACACTCAGAAATGAATTGTCCAAGGAGACACATGTGCTGACATACCAAGAGATTTTATTGGGAAGGGGCCCCCAGGGCAGAGAGCAGTAGGGTAAGGGAACCCAGGAGGACTGCTGCCACATGGCTTGCAGTCTCGAGTTTCATGGTCATGGGATTAGTTTCCAGGTCATCTTTAGCCAATCATTCTGAGTCAGAGTCCTTCCTGGTGGTGCAGGCCTTGTTCAGCCAAATGGATGCCAGAGAGAAGGATTCTGGGAGGTGGTTGGGTATCTCCTTTTGACCTTTCCTGAACTCTTTTGGTTGGTGGTGGCTTATTAGTTCTGTGTTCCTTACCAGGACCTCCTGTCATAAAACAACTCACACAAACACTATGGTGCCTGGCCAGGGTGGGCGGTTTCAGTCAGTGTGCTTCCCCTAACAGTGTCAGGAGGAAAACAGACCTGAAAAAAAGGTGCTGCACTAAAAATCGTGCCCAGAGCTGGAGACCCAGTAGAGGAAGAGCGAGTGGCTTGGAGTCAGGGGTAGGAAGTGACTGTCAGCAAGATGATCGAGCCTTGGAGTTGTGCTGGGGTGGGGGCTGTATCTGAAGAGCATCTTTTTTTTTTTTTTTGGCTGTGCTGTGCTGCTTGTGGTATCTTAGTTCCCTGACAAGGGAACGAATCTGTGCCCTCTGTGAAAGGTTGTTGCTACTAGCCATGAACGACACTGGGATTCTTGGCCTTTGGAGAAGAGGAATTCAATCCGGGGCCAGTGACAAAGCTTGATCACTCAGAGCTTTTGTGTAATCAAGTTTTATTAAAGTGTAAAAGAGATAGAGAAAGCTTCTGACATAGACTTCAGAAGGGGGCAGAAAGAGTGCCCCCCC
>SJYO01029184.1:23354798-23481408 GCA_006410555.1 Capra ibex
CCCCCCCCCCCCCCGGCTAATCTTTAGCAGATACCAAGTAGCAGGCTGCTAATTAGAGAAAGGAAATGTCTTAACCCTCAGAGAGTGGCACCAGGCTGCTCACCCACAACATGCATCTTGAGATAACATTGGCACAAGGTGAGTCATCCTGGGCCATAAAACGACTGACATGAATCTTGAAGAAAGGCAGGTTTCCAAGCAAATACATAGTTTCATTAACATAGTTAAAGAAAAACATTTCCATTAAAAAAAAAACACATTGGTTAGCTCAAGGTTTGAGGAAAGTTAAGTTCAGGTGGAACCAGGTATTGTTACGGCAACACAAATTTTTTTTTAAAAACTCCTGTTAATTTTGTATAGAAAAGGGGGGAAAAATCTGACACTTGTGGTTTGTTTTCTCCTGCTGATTAAGAGAGAAAGGAAAAAAACATCTGACACTTGCAGCCTATTTCCTCCACTTGGGGACCCCTAGCCTTCCTGGCTGTTACCCTCTCACCTGCTTTGGGAACACAGAGTCTTAACCACTGGACTACCAGGGAAGTCCGCAGAAGAGCATAATTCTGATGCCAGAGATGATTAGTTGGTAGTGAATGTTACCAATGTGTGCTTTATGTGACTCTGTCACTGTAGCTTTTTATGGAGTCCAATGCCTTTTCCTTTAGAGTCTCTCATTTTCCCTCCATCCTCTGTCCCAACTGCTGATATTTCAGAGACACTAGAAATTTGTCCAAGATCACTTTCCAGGCAGGTCTCTTCCCAGCTGCTTTCCATAGGCATGCATGTTCTGTTTTACGATGGGCACTGTATTTTATTAATATGATGGGAATATGATGTACCAAACAGTTGGCATATAGAGTGTTTATTGTCATTCATCATGCCCAACGTTCCCCAGCTTGAAGGTTCTGGTGCTTTGGGGTCTAACTGGCTTGAATGAACACTGCCTGGCCCTCTTAGAGTTAGTACTTCCGGAGCTGTCCATGTAACACTCATATCGTTTCATGGCTTCTGACTGTACCCCTGTGTCCATGTGTTTAGCTTCACCACAGTACTCTGTCATAATTAAACCAGGCAAGATAACAACAAAGACTCATGATTAACAAATTAATCAGCCTCACGTTGTATGTACTGACAGTGTTTCTCATTACTCATGATGCATCACAAGGTAATTCTCCAAAGACACCTGAAGAGTAGTGAGTCTAATTTTGGCCAATGAATGATGACAAATTTGTCTTCATTTCATCTAGGGAATGGTCATAAATGAAAAGAACCCTGGTACTAACTGAGCAGTAAACATATGAGCCTGGCCAGGATGCAAAAGAGGGCCCACTTCGTTAAGCTTTGAGATTTGGACTTCTCTCAAATTGTTAGGGGAAGTACACTGATTGAAACTGCCCACCCTAGCCAGGCGCCATAGTAGCCATTTACATGAGTTTTATGACAGGAGGTCCTGGTAAGGAACACAGAACTAATAAGCCACCACCAACCAGAAGAGTTCAGGAAAGGTCAAAAAGTGACACCACATATCCAACTATCTTGCAGAATCCTTCTCTCTGGCATCCATTTGGCTGAACAAGGCCTGCACCACCAGGAAGGACTCTGACTCAGAATGATTGGCTAAAGACAGCTGGGAACCTAATCCCATCACCATGAAACCCTGAGGCTGCAACCAAATGGCAACAGTCCTCCTGGGTTCCCTTACCCTACTGCTCTCTGCCTGGGGGCCCCTTCCCAATAAAATCTCTTGGTATGTCAGCACATGTGTCTCCTTGGACAATTCATTTCTGAGTGTTAGACAAGAGCCCAGTTTCAGGCCCTGGAAGGGGTCCCCCTTCCTGCAACAAAATGACCTGAAATAGCTGAGAGATATTTAATAAAACAACTGATTATGGACTTCCCTGATGGTCCAGTGGTAAGATTCTGCACTTCCAATGCGGGGGGTGTGGGTTTGATCCTTGATTGGGGAACTAAGATCCCACAAGCCATGTGGCACAGCCAGAAAATAAAAACAAAAAAACTTACAAAAAAAAAATACAGCTGACTAGTACTCATCCCAAGTGACAAGATGTTGAAAGACAGTGAAAGACTAAAGGTCTGTCACAGACTGGAAGGGACCAAAAAGGCACAATAGCGATTATAACCTAGGGCCTAGATGGGATCCTAGAACAGAAAAGGGACACCAGCACAAGAAGCCTGGGGAAATTCAAGAAGTTCAGTCTGTTGTTTAGTTAATAGCATTGTACTGATGTGATTTTTTTGGTTTTGATAGTTTTACTAAGGTTATACAAGGTGCTAACATTAGGGGAAGTGGGGTAAAGGGTATATAGGAACTCTGAGGACCATTTTTGCAACCTTTATGTAAATCAAAAATTATTTTAAAGGAAATTAAAAAGTAATCTGAAATGTATAGGCATAATCTTTCTTTTTTTCCCAAACTGCAAGTTATACAAGATTGGTTCCCTGACCAGGAAGGAACCCAGGCCCCACTGGACTTCCAGGAAAGTCTCTATAGGCATAATCTTACTAGACAACATGAAATGGATGAACTGGCCATCCAGGAGTTGAACCCATTACTTGCTTCAGGGCATTAGCCTGACCCATGTTTCTTCCTTGGCCTTATGAATTAGTCAGCTTTGTGTAGACTTTAACACATACAGGTGGTGAGAAACTTAGTCCAGGCTGAAAGATGATTCTGAATAGATGAGTGTCATCATCAGACTGAGTGCTATGACCCTGGCATCTTTGTACCTCAGTTTTCTCATTTAGAAAAGGTGGGATTGGACTCAATTTTTAAGAACCCTTGAAAGTGTTGCGACTCTATGGCGTTATGTGTAACACAACTGTTAGTGTTGAAGATAATGGACCTTGGAAGAAGCTGAAACAGGGATGTCGAAGAAAGGACAGCTTCTTTGGATGTAGGTAGCAGAACTTGGCAGACATTGTGGAGATACTGGTACCTGGTGAAAGCCCTTTGCAAAAGAGCCACAGCTAGTCCTAAAGTATTACCACTCGATAGGAGTGGCATCTTGTTGGATGGTGGAGTCAGCTTACACTATTGGGAATGGTAATTGAGGATCTCTTCTCTGTATGGGTGTCATCTGCTCACAGAGTGCTTGTGGACATTTTTCACTCAAAGCACCATTGTTGTCCAGGAAAGTTAAAAAAAGTTAATTATAAGTTATAGTTTATTCTGCAATTATTTATCCATATATTGTTTTCAGTCTCAAGATGAGGAAATTACAGAGCAATATGTTCCTGTGGGGCTTCCCAGGTGGCACTTGTGGTAAAGAACCCGCCCGTCAATGCAGGAGACATAAGAGATACAGGTTCTGTTCCTGGGTCAGGAAGATCTCCTGGAGGAGGGCACGGCAACCCACTCTAGCATTCTTGCCTGGAGAATCCCATGGACAGAGGAGGCTGGTGGGCCACAGTCCATAGGGTCGCAAAGAGTCCGACATGACTGAAGCAACAGCAGGCATGTACACGCATGTTCCTGTGACTTTGCCAGAAACTGGAGAAATTCAGTGAAGTAGCTTCCTCCTCTGTTCCACGAGCTGAAAATAGTAGTCAACGTTTCAGTTATACATGATGAGTAAGTTCTGGGGATCTACTGTACAGCAATGTGATACCAGTGAACGCTGTTGTATTGTATGCTTGAAATTTTGTGTTCTCACCACCAAGAAAGGAAGGAAATGACCACTCTGTGAGATAATGGATATGTTAAGCAGTTAAACTGTGATGATCATTTCCAGAGGTCTATGTATATCAAAACATCAAATTGTACACTTTAAATATATGTATTTGTATTTGTCAATCATACCTCAATAAGGCTGGAGAAAAAAAAGCACATTCAAAACCATTGTTGTTTGGTTCCTTCTTGTCTACCCTGTATCTGTGAGGTGCATAAGGTAGATGAGACCACTGTACTGCATTTTACAAAGGAGGAAAATATGCTAGAAAACATTGATCCATGGAGCATACATGAACCTATATGCACAGGATCTCTATGAATTCTCCAAGGGAGGAAGCCTGGTGGCAATAGATATGTTTTGTATATTTCCCCTAATTGTTACTTTTGGCTGGGAGAAGGTTGTCTTTCAGGTCAGTTCAGTCGCTCAGTCGCGTCTGACTCTTGGTGACCCCATGAACTGAAGCATGCCAGGCTTCCCTTTCCTTCACTATCTTCCAGAGTTTGCTCAAACTCTTGTCCATTGAGTGAGTGATACCGTCCAGCCATCTTATCCTCTTTCAACTATTTGAATAGCGAATCGGTGGGAAAAGATCTTTACTTCTGAGTTTTGATTGCATTCCTGTGGCTAATTAGTCATCTCCAGGATGCGTCGAACTGCACGTATGCAAGTTAAAGTTTTGGTTGGAATTGCATTTTAGAAATGTTTCCTGATAAGGTAGCACCTCTTTTTTTGTAAAACACAAAGGAAGAAATGGCCTGGACCCAATAGCTTTTTAAAAAAACATTTTTTTTAAACTGGAATATAATTGACATAGAACATTGTGTAAGTTTAATGTGTACAATGTACTGATTTGATGCATTTACATACTGCAGTATGATTACCACCATAGTGTTAACTAACATCTCTGTCATGTCACATAATTATTTCTTTCCTGTGATGAGAATAATTAAGATCTAGTGTCTTAACAACTTTGAAGTTTATAATGCAGTATTACTGTCTATAATCACTATGCCAATAGCTCTTTAGAAAATTCAAGTGTCATAGCCATGATTAGAGAGTTACAGGAGATCACTGTGGTAGGCTGAATTCTAAGATGGCATCCCAAGATTTCCTCCTCCAATCCCTAGACTGTGGCTATCACAACATATCTGCAAACAAGATTTTGCAGGTTTCCTTATAAGTTGACCTTATGATAGGGACATCATCCAGATGGGACCATTCTAATCACAGGAGTCCTTTACAAGCAGAATTTTCTCTGCTTGGTAGCCTAATAGGAATTTCACAGGGGTTTGAGGCATCAGAAAGATTCGATGCACTTTTGCTGGCTTTGATGATGGAGGGGAAGGAGAGGCCCATGCACAAGGAGAGGAATGCAGCCTCTAGAAACTGAGAGCAGCTCCGGCTGACAGCCAGCAAGCAAACAGGCAAGTGACTCTGAGAGTCGCACAGAACTGGAATTTTGCCAACAACCTGATTAGGCCTGGAAGCCGAGTCTCCCCTAGAGCCTCCAGCTAGGAGCCTGATCTGGTGACAGTTTGATTTTGCCTTGAGAGGAGTGCTGGAGCATGGAACACAGGTGAGCTTGTTGATGTCTGACCTCTAGAACCATGAGATAATACATGAATGCTGTTTAAGCCACCATATTTGGGGTAATTGGTAGGCAGTCATAGAAAACCAATGCACTATTCCTGGAAGTTGAAGGAAAGAGGGCAATTTATTCTGGATAAAAACTGATCATAAATACATGCTACTATGTCTTCCCCAGTTGCTCAGTGATAAAGAATCCACTTGCAATGCAGGAGATGCAGGTTCGATCCCTAGGTCAGGAAGATTCCCCTGAAGGAGGAAATGGCAACCTACTCCAGGATTCTTCTCTGGGAAATCAGATGGACAGAGGAGCCTGGCAGGCTACAGTCCACGGGAGCACAAAAGAGTTGGACTGAGCAAACAGTATATAGTAAAGACCTACTGTATAACACAGGGAACTCTACTCAATATTCTATAATGACCCATATGGGAAAAGAATCTAAAAAAGAGTGGATAGATGTATATGTATAACTGGTTCACTTTACTGTACACCTGAAACTAACATAACATTGTTGATCAACTATATTTCAATAACAATGGATTTAAAAAATGACTGAGGGGGAACATTTGGATAGCTTTTCATGTGGAAAAAGTACTAGACATTTTCTTTTGCTATAGAGCAGTACCATCCAATAAAAGTTTTCGATATGATGAAAATCTTACATAACTTGATTGTTCAATACAGCAGCCACAAGCCACATTTGGCTGTTGAGCACCTGGTATATGGCTGCTGCATCTGAGGCACTATTTAAATTTTTATTTAATACTATTGACTTTTGATTCAAATAGCCATATACAGTTACTGACTGGTGGATTGGACAGAACAGATTAAAAGGTTAAAGCAGGAACATGCACAGAAGCACCAGGACAGCAGATTTAATTCAACATAAAGGATGACCTTTCCCTAATTGGTTCTATTTACAAATAGAACAGCTGGCTTTTAAGCAGTAAGTTGCTAGTTACTGGAAATATTAAACAGAAGCTGGATGACCACGTATCAAGGAATATGATCTGGATGATGAAGTACAGGAAGGATTATTGCTTTGGGAAAGACGTTGCTTAGATGATCTCTATGGTCCTTTTTAATTCTGAGATTCTGGGTTCTACAAAGTAGAAATCGCTTTATTGAACCCCTCCATGTGTTTGGAAATTGACTCCAAGTAGAACCTCTCCCTGCCCCGCCCCATATTTATTTTTTCAAAATGCATGGAAAAACTTTCATCTTTTTGAGGCAGAGGAAGTTTCTCATACATGAAAATGACATATTCATTTTCTTATTCCACTATGCAAGATAAGTTCTAGAGAACCAGTGTGCAGTGATATGAGTGTTCAGTTCAGTTCAGTTCAGTTCAGTCACTCAGTCGTGTCCGACTCTTTGCGACCCCATGAATTGCAGCACGCCAGGCCTCCCTGTCCATCACCATCTTCCGGAGTTCACTCAGATTCACGTCCATTGAGTCAGTGATGCCATCCAGCCATCTCATCCTCTGTCGTCCCCTTCTCCTCCTGCCCCCAATCCCTTCCAGCATCAGAGTCTTTTCCAATGAGTCAACTCTTCCCATGAGGTGGCCAAAGTACTGGAGTTTAAGCTTTAGCATCATTTCTTCCAAAGAAATCCCAGGGTTGATCTCCTTCAGAATGGACTGGTTGAATTTCCTTGCAGTCCAAGGGACTCTCAAGAGTCTTCTCCAAAACCACAGTTCAAAAGCATCAATTTTCCGGTGCTCAGCCTTCTTCACAGTCCAACTCTCACATCCATACATGACCACTGGAAAAACCATAGCCTAGACTAGACGGACCTTAGTCGGCAAAGTAATGTCTCTGCTTTTGAATATGCTATCTAGGCTGATTATAACTTTCCTTCCAAGGAGTAAGCATCTTTTAATTTCATGGCTGCAGTCACCATCTGCAGTGATTTTGGAGCCCCCCCAAATAAAGTCTGACACTGTTTCCACTGTTTCCCCATTGTAGTTGGCAATATTGTAGTGTGTATTTGAAACTTGCTGAAAGGTTAGTTCTCTCCATAAAAAAGTAAAATGGTAACTGTGTGGGGTGATTTGTGGTGAATATTTAACAATGTATACATATATTGGGTCACTAGGTTACATATGTTAAATTCAGTTGAAGCTTGAACAACTTGGGGGTTAGGGGCACTGGCCCTTCACAAAATCCCAGTATAACCTTAAAATTGGGCCCTCCACATCCAACCAACCGTGGATCATGTAGTGCTATAATACATACTTATCTAAAGAAAGCCATGTGTAGGTGGACATGCATGTAGAGTTCAAACATGTTCAAGGGTCAACTATATATATGGATTTTTTTGGTCTTGCCATTAGTCATGTGGGATTCTAGTTCCCTGACCAGGGGTCAAATCTGAGCAGTGGAAGCTCAGAGTCCTAACCTCTGAACCGCCAGGGAAGTCCCTGTATATATAGTTTTTGATTGTTCATTGTACCTCCATAAAGCTGGAAAAAATACTACCAAAAAATCCTTCTCAAATACAGGTGTTATTTTTACTCAGGTGAAATCCACATCACATGAAGTTAACCACTTAAAAGAGTATATAATGTCATAGCATTTAGTACATGCACAATGTTGTGAATAGATATACCTACATGTCTATACATTTGAGGGTGGTAACCTGTTGAGAGGAGTATATTATTTGTAAGAACGATCAGAGAGGAGGTATTCTGGAGACAGTGTGAAGTTTCTTCTTAGCAATGTTTGTCTTCTGTCTTTGTCCCTAAGCTTGAGTTACTACTTAGCTTTAGATTATATAGAATTTGACCTCTAATACCAGGAATAAATATTAATAGCTAAAAAGGTAGGTCCTGCAGACATATTAGCACTAATTCCTACTCATCACTCACTCGTTCTGTAACGTCAGGTAAGTTGCTTCATCTCTTTGAGCCTGTTTCTTTGTTTGTAAAAGTAAGATGTCATGGTGGGGCTTCCTGGTGGCTCAGATGGTAAGGAATTTGCCTACAATGCAGGAGACACAGGTTCTGTCCCTGGGTTGGGAAGATCCTTTAGGAAAGAACTGGAGAAGGAAATGGCAACCTGCTCTAGTATTCTTGCCTGGAGAATCCCATGGACAGAGAAGCCTGGCAGGCTATAGTCCATGGGACTGCAGAAGAGTCTGACATGACTTAGCAACTAAACAGCAACAAAGATGTCATAGTATCTACCTCAGAGAGTGCTGTACACATTAAGTGAGCTCGTAGGAGCCCTTTGCACAGAGTAAAGTTCAATAAACACGATCTATTGTCATTGTGATCAGCAATATTATAACCTTCAGCATTAGCATCTGAAATGACATGTGATCTTTTTGCCTCTGAGGAGGAGAGCATTGTCTTTGGATGGGCATACAAGGCCTATCAACCGGGGAGGTGGAGGAGGAAGGAAGCACTGTGTTGGCTACAGTCATTTTTTTTTTTTTTGGTTTTACACAAAGAGGTGCTGCCTCAACAGGAAACAGTTCTAAAATTTAACTTAGTTAGGAGGTTGGAGAGTGTCAGTTTCTTGAACGATGGCCTGGTCCTGAATCCCAGGGAAAGAAAATAAATCGTTTCTGTGAGAGTTTCTGTAAGTGTCATGCTGTAGAACATTCTCACACTCCACTGACCTCTTCACCTTGACCAAGCCTTTCAGATGCTGTCACTGGAACTTCCCCGGAGGTGAAATCTGGGCTTTATAGGACCATTTCCATTGAGCTCGTTATGCTGCGGGTTCCTTAGAGACCATTCGAGAAGCCTGGGTTCATTATTCCCCCCCAGCATGGTGTCATTAGGGAAAACCAGATCTGCCACTTAAGTGCTTCCAGGCCTTTGGAAGAAAGTGTCAAGTGAGATGACAAGTCTTGTCTTTCTGTACGGTGCTTCCGATTCTCCTCCACAGGAATCCTCACATTTGGCCCGCCTTTGGCCAGATCTGTGCTTTGTTGTTTCTGGGCATGCTAGAATTTTTCTGGCAATTGAACACATTTGTGGGGTTTAATGGTCTTCGGTTGACAAAGCCGCTTGTTCCTTCCTTTTTTTTTTTTTCTTCAAATACGATTTTTTCTAAGGGTAAGAGGAGTTTTATTGTAGTCTGTTTAAATAGCCTCAGAGTAATGACTGTGTAATTGAATTCAGTCCAACTGTTGATAGCGTTTCAACTAACAACGTAAACTATTAGGAGAGACTGGAAATACGAGGCTTTCATATGTGCATGTGGCTACAACTGGATGAGGAAACATAGATCTCTTATTTAAGAAAAATACCCAGGGATGCTTTTGTAAGCAAAGACTCCTTTTTAATGCAATTAAATAGGTGGGACTCAGGCTCAGAGACAGGATGGAACAAAGAAGACTCCTCAAATATGAAGTCAGGGGTGCACAGGGGAAATTGGGGGCAGGTCAAGGGATCTGATTTTGTTTCTGGGTCCCTTCTAATTTCCTGTGTGGCTTTGCCTAGACACTTTACCTTTCTGGGCCTCAATTTCCTTATTTGTATGAAGATTGGACCAGAAAAACTCTAAGATCACTTTGGTTACAGACGTCTGTGCTTCAGTAATTCCAGATAGAAAAAATAATTTTCTTTAATTTGGGTGAAAGTTAAGGATTATTGCTAAAGAGGAACTGAATCACCCATTGTTGTGATTTTGCAAAAATTATCCTATTTTTTTTCTTTTGACTGCATGGCATTGGGGATCTTAGTTCCCAGACCAGGGATTGAACCTGTGCCCCCTGCAGTAGAAGCATAGAGTGTTAACCACTGGACCACCAGGGAAGTTCCTGTAAAAATTATTCTAGAATGGCTATTTGTGTTGCCAAGAAGCACTAAATGCATCCTGAGTTTTGAGTTGATATAAGTTCTCTGATCATATCTTACCCTGTGCCTTTGCGCTTTCTCATCTAGCTGGGGAAAAATAAAGACCCTAAATGTTTAAATAGTGTTCTGCAATTTCCAGTTTTTTAAAAATGTAACAACCCATGAGGTTGGGCATGAATTACTATCTTCATGTCTATAGATGAGGAATATGGGGTGCAGAGAAGTTGAGCAACTTACTCTTGGTCATATGTCTAGTAAGTGATGGAGCTGGAACTTCATCCCAGGACATATGTCTCTAGGATTAGTTCCCATACAACTCCATATCTTGAATTGTGATAATCGTTTTATTGAGCAATTGTTTTACACCAGATATTATAAAAACTTTTTTGTTGTTGTTGTTTGCTTATTACCCTCCTTATTTTCCAGACATGGAAACTAAGGTACAGAGAAGTGATGAATCTTGGTTAAGGTCAAATCCCTCTTATAAGATAGAGCTGAGATCAGATTGCCTGTTTTGACTGTAGCTCTGTCCTCTTACTAGTATGATTTTAATAATTACTGTGTTAGCCTGCTTCTTTTGCTAAACAAACCTTTTTCAAAGGTGATTTCAGTAAGTATGTGATTGCAAAAGCCTTGGAAGTAGGAGCTGAAAAGCCAGGTTAGGCTAAGATGAACTATTCTCATCTCCAAACTGCACAGCTGTAGTTTCAGCCCTTGTCCAACCATCATCCATGAGGTATTCCCTGAAGTTGTGCAGAGTGGTTCTAGAAAACTGTTCTGTTCCAGCTGCCTGGATCATTCTTTCATCAGATGAGCTTGTTCTTTCCCTTCACTCAGCCTCTGTTCAACCACACCCTCTTCGGAGAGGCCTACCCTGAAGACTTTATCCAAAATGGCACCCTTGCCTTTCTAGCTGCTTGCTCTGTCTTCTTTTACTCTTTAGCACTTGTCGCCACCAGAGAGACTAAATATCTCTTTAGTCATTTGTTGTCTACCTCCTTCTACTATTGTTGTTGTTGTTGTGCAGTTGCTCAGTTGTGTCTGACTCTTTGCAAGCTTGTGCACTGCAGCATGCCAGGCTTCCCTGTCCTTCACCATCACCTGGAGTTTGCTCAAACTCCTGTCCATTGAGTTGGTGATGCCATCCAACTGGTTTGATCTACTTGCTGTCCAAAGGACTCTCAAGAGTCTTCTCTTGGTTCAGCTGGTAAAGAATCTGCCTGCAATGCGGGAGTTGCTAGTTGCTAAGTCACTTCATTTGTGTCCGACTCTGTGTGACCCCATAGACGGCAGCCCACCAGGCTCCCCCGTCCCTGGGACTCTCCAGGCAAGAACACTGGCAATGCGGGAGACCTGGGTTCAATCCCTGGGTTGGGAAGATCCCCTGGAGAAAGGAAAGGCTACCCACTCCAGTATTCTGGCCTGGAGAATTCCATGGACTGTATAGAGTCGGACACGACTGAGCAACTTTCACTTTCTAGCACCACAGTTCAAAAGAATCAATTCTGCAATCTCCAGGATTTTTGAGGGCAGGATTTTTGTCTGGTTTGTTCGTTATTGTAGTTACAGCTCCTAGAACAGAACTAGGTGCAGAATATTTACTCTGTAAATATTTGTTGAATGAATGAAAAGAACAATGACAGTGAGGGTAGTGGTGGTTACCTATGTCTGAAGAGTAAGGATGTAGGTGTGAACATGGGCAAGGGTCACTAGAAATTCTGGCCAGCGTCAGGAAACTGAAGGTGGGATGTGTTGTCCAGCTGGGTAAATCAGAATGTGCTGAAATGAGACAGCTCAGTGAAATGAAAATATATCCTGCCATATCAGTAAATAAGAAATGTCCAGTCATCAGCGATTTTTGGCCTCCAAATGTGAATGAGGGCTCCCAAAACAGCGATCCAGCGGATGCTGCCACTCCCCATGGTGATTGCTGAGGAGCTGGGGGAATGCAGGAAGCAAGCTGAACAAGGAAATAAGATTGGCCCCAGATAGCTGAGGTGCAATGAAAGGAGTGAATTCAGTGAGCCCAGAGGCTTGCATCTTCCCATACATGGAATGCTAAATTCCTTAACTTGATACCTGACCTTTGATGTTCAGATTATCTGCTCCCTATGTTGCAAATTTGTATATAGCCTGACTCCCCCACTTGCCTCCTTGGAGCATTTTCTCAGAGCTGTCTCCTGGGTTCAGAGTCCTAAACATTCCCACCAAATAAAAAAAATTCTACTTTCATGTTGTGACTTTTTTTTGTAGTTGACAGCTCCAAATAAAAAATCAGGTAGCTTTAGGTTTTAAAGTAAATGGATCTTCCCAAATTTCAATTTAAACTATGGATTCTGGGATCTTTAGAGCTCATTCAGTCCACCTCCATAACAAGGAGAGTGAGACAGGGGAAGAAGTAATAATTTGCCCAAGATCAAACCTGTCCTCTTAGCTGACAAGATCAAATGGAAGCCTGGAAAGCTGAGTGACCTTGCCCTGGGAGACATTTTCATGTGATACGATGATAGACTGGATAATTCCTAATGACAGAATGAGTTTCTTTTGACTTTTATGACTGTTTTGCTAGTGATCCATGTTTGAAGACCAAGGGGTCCACTGAGATATTGTGGCTTATAAGAAATACAGATTTAATCAGTTAGCTGACCAAAAGATATTGGCTCACAGCTCCTAAAACCCTTGCAATTTCCTAAGCCTTAAAAGTGTCTTTTGCTATGTTCATAGAGTGACTTTTGGAAAACAATTAAGATGGGGGGGGGGGCACTGGTTGCCAGGAGAAACAAATCACATGATTAGAGGGTTGGAGCTTTCAGTCCCCCTTCTCCCTCCACCCTCTCCCCATCCCCAGCTCTACCCCCTGACCTCTGGGGAGGGGAGAAGCCTCTGGAGGTTGAATTTCTTTTCTTTTTAAAATAAATTTATTTATTTTAGTTGGAGGCTAATTACTTTACAAGATTGTATTGGTTTTGCCATACATCAACATGAATCCTCCACGGGTGTACAGGTGTTCCCCATCCTGAATCCCCTTCCCACCTCCCTCCCCGTACCATCCCTCTGGGTCATCCCAGTGTACCAGCCCCGAGCATCCTGTATCATGCATTGAGCCTGGACTGGTGATTCGTTTCATATATGATACTATACATGTTTCAATGCCATTCTCCCAAATCATCCCACCCTCTCCCTCTCCCACAGAGTCCAAAAGACTGTTCTATACTGGAGGTTGAATTTCAAAAATAGTCAGTGGTTAATCGAGCATGCCTAAATAATGCTGCTGCTGCTGCTGCTGCTAAGTCTTAGCGTCAGTCGTGTCCTACTCTGTGTGACGCCATAGACGGCAGCCCACCAGGCTCCCCTATCCCTGGGATTCTCCAGGCAAGAATACTGGAGTGGGTTGCCATTTCCTTCTCCAATGCATGAAAGTGAAAAGTGAAAGTGAAGTCACTCAGTCGTGTCCGACTCCTAGCGACCCTATGGACTACAGTCCACCAGGCTCCTCTGTCCATGGGATTCACCAGGCAAGAGCACTGGAGTGGGTTGCCATTGCCTTCTCCGCCTAAATAATGAGGCCCCCCATAAAAGCCCAAAAGAATGGGGTTTGGAGAACTTCCGGGTCAGCGAACACAGGGCTATTTGGGCAGAGGTGTGTATCTGCTGAGAGCACGTACCCTCCGTGTACCCCTTCCACTGGATGTTCGTCTGAATCCTTTATCATAACCTGTAATAAACTGCTAAAGGTAAGTGTTTCCCTGAGTGTTCTTGTGGGTCAAGAACCCAAGGAGGAGGGCTGTGGGGACTTCTGATCTATAGTCAGCCAATCAGAAGCACAGGTAATAACTTGGACTTGGAACCGGTGCCTGAAGTGTGTGTTGGTGTGTGTGTTGGGGGGATGTTTCGTCTTATGGGACTGAGCCCTTAAAGTGTGGAATCTGACACTACCACCTGGTAGGCAGTATCAGATTTGAGGTAAATTGTAGAACATCCAACTGGGGTTGCAGAGAATTGCTTGATGTGGGGAAAAACCTCCACACATTTGGTGAAGTGTTTTGTGTGAGTAGCCAAGAAGACTCATGAGTGGGAAACTGAATTTTTCAAATGCAGCAGCCTATAAGTAACCAAAATATACCAAAAATATTTTTAGGAATACAATTTCATTAAGATTTCAGGAATTGTTTTGCTCTATGGAAACACCTGGGAAGTCTTTACCAATGTCGAGAGATACAAATTTGATTGTGATTCTAATGTGCTGGGGCTTCCCTGGTGGCTCAGAAGGTAAAGAATCTGCCTGCAACGTGGGAGGTCTGGGTTCGATCCCAGGGTTGGGAAGATCCCCTGGAGGAGAGCATGGCAACCCACTCCAGTATTATTTCCTGGAGAATCCCAATGGACAGAGGGGCCTGGTGGGCTACAGTCCATGGGGTCACAAAGAGTCAGACACGACCGACGGACTAAGCACACACTAATGTGCTGACTAGTTTAAGACTCATAGACTTGGAGGTCAGGAGTGTGAATTTGGGAAGCAGACAGAGTAGCATTTATTAATCAACTGATTTACAAAAAATGTATTTATTTGGCTGCACTGGGTCTCAGGTGTGGCATGCCGGATCTTTAATTATGGCAAGTGAGCTCTAGTTCCCCATCCAGGGATCAAACCTGGGTCCCTGCATTGGAAGCCCTGAGTCTTTAGCCATTAGACCACCAGAAAAGTCCTCAAAGTAAGGTTTAAATCACCTCTCTGTCTTACCAGCTGCTATGATTTTTGAGTAACTTAATCGCTCTGAGCCTTAGCTTCTCTATTTGTCAAATGAAAGCAACCGATCTCACAGGAATTTTGTAGGGATTTCATGAGATAAGGTCCATAAAGCGTGCAATATGTTGTCTGAACCATGTAAGCAGTTGATAAAAAATAGCTGCTATTACCACTGTTATTATTATCATGCCAAATAATAGTAATTATTATACTGAATAATCAGTTCCCCCCTCCCCCCGTATTCAGAAGGTGACTACTTTAAGAGTTTGTTATGATCCACATAGTCAAAGGCTTTAACGTAGTCAGTGAAACAGAGGTAGATGTTTTTCTGGAATCCCCTTGCTTTCTCTATGATCTAATGAATGTTGGCATTATTATATCTGGTTCCTCTGCCTTTTCTAAACCCAGCTTAAACATTTGGAAGTTCTCTGTTCATGTGATGCTGAAGCCTAGCTTGGAGGATTTTGAGCATAACTTTACTAGCATGGGAGACAAGTGCAATTGTCCACTGATTTGAGCATTCTTTAGTACTTCCCTTCTTGGGAACTGGGATGAGGATTGATCTTTTCCAGTCCTGTGGCCACTGCTGGGTTTTCCAAATTTGCGGACATATTAAGCACAGCACTTTAACAGCATCATTTTCTAGGATTTTAAATAGCTCAGCTGGAATTCCATCACCTTCACTAGCTTTATTAGCAGCAGTGCTTTAGGGAAGCCTGGCGTGCTGTAGTCCATGGGGTCATAGAGAGGAAGACACTACTTGGCAATTGAACAGCAACAACAGCACTTTAAGGGTGTATGAGGATTAGTGTCTCTTGGACTGCAAGTAGATCCAACCAGTCCATCCTAAAGGAGATCAGTCCTGAGTGTCCATTGGAAGGACTGATGCTAAAACTGAAACTCCAATACTTTGGCCACCTCATGCAAAGAGTTGACTCATTGGAAAAAACTCTGATGCTGGGAGGGATTGGGGGCAGGAGGAGAAGGGGACAACAGAGGATGAGATGGCTGGATGGCATCACTGACTCGATGCATATGAGTTTGAGTGGATCTTTGTGCATGGTGTTAGGAAGTGTTTAACTTCCTTCTTTTACATGTAGCTGTCCAGTTTTCCAAGCACCATTTATTGAGGAGTCTGTCTTTGCCCCATTGTATATTCTTGCCTCCTTTGTCAAAAATAAGATACGCATAGGAGCATGGGTTCATTTCTGGGCTTTCTATCTTGTTCCACTGGTCTATATTTCTGTTTTTGTGCCAGTACCATACTGTCTTGATAACTGTCAGAGCTCTGTGACTTTAAATGAAGTCAGATTTTACATTTGTGCATTTTGGCTGGCAAGATTGGCAACAGTCCTGTGAGTTGAAGCAATACCATACTTCTGTGTTTGGTAAGGAACACATTCACCAAAATATCAGAAAGTTGGAGTCAGCTAAGAGAGAATGGGAAGCAATACAGAATGTTTGCAAATACCTTTATTTGGGCCATTCTTCAAAAACAGATCCATTCTATGCATCTCATATTTTCAAAATACATTTCAATTAACTTCTGGTTGTGTTTTTAAGAGTAAAATGGAGTTGATTCTGAATGAAAGAGTGTATGATCCTAGTTTAGAGAATGATTTCTGTTAAAATGACTTGAAATTCATTTTGCAAATCATGCTTATTGTGATATTAGACCTTGCCTACAGACATAATGGAAGAGTATTCCCTCCTAATCTAATGGAACCGATTTTCATAACAGCATCTCTCATAATTTTCCATAATTATTAGTCAAAACATACAAACGTCCACACATTGCTGGCAATAAGTCTCAAATAGGATGGAAATGAGCTTACACTTCTTCCATGTGGGTGATCACACATTTTTTGAATGTCTTAATGGAACTGACACAGAAAACTTTGTGGGCCTGTTTTCCCAGAGATAAGGAGGAAAGCTAATTAAGACCTTAGTCACTTCTATGGGGGGTATTATAAGGTACAAGAAGCTTTTAATTGAGTTTTGCTTCCCTTTTAAAAAATGATCATTTCCGCCTCCATATTCAGGCGATATTTCTTCTGTTTCCTTCAAAATAATGCTTGTTTGATCTTAGTTATAAATGACACGTGGCAAATAGGCTTTATGTGCCAAATAAAATAACGAAGTTGGGAGAAATTCACCCTTTTTTTTTTAAGTAAACTCTTTTAATTTTGCGTTCTTGGTTTATATTAAACACAGATACCAATGGCTGTATTGTCAATTGTTACCAACATCCTGTGAGACCTTGAGCCTGTGTGTGGATTTGAACATTTTCAGTTGTAAATTGCTTAATGCCCCCAGCCCTCTTCTTCCCCCTGCCCCGACTTCAGCTGCAGGATAAATGAGTTCAGCTCAGTTGTGTCCGACTCTTTGCGACCCCATGGACTGTGGCATGCCAGGTTTCCCTGTTCATAACCATCTCCCGGAGCTTGCTCAAACTTGTGACCATTGAGTTGGTGATGCCATCTAACTATCTCATCCTTTGTTGTCCCCTTCTCCTCCTGTCTTCAGGATAAATATCCTGCAGGATAAATAGCTTCCCTTTTATGGTGCTGTTAGATCTTGGCAAGTTTGAGTTAATTTCAGAACATTCGATACTGTAGCTCACTCCTGTCATTTTCCAACACCCAGAAGCGTACCTTGCGTAGGCACCATCTCTCTGCAGCCCACTCAGTAACATGAGTAATGATCTGTAAGTGAACCATATCAAGAGTGGAAGGGCTTTGGATAATTTAGATAAGAAAATTTGAACAAGTGTACGTTTCTCTAAAAGTTGTCGCTCTGATTTTCTGCTTAGTGGGACTACCCGATCCGTTGATGCAAAACACCTCTCAGAGGTCTAGAAACTATTTTTTCTCCCAGCCAGGGAGAGCGCCTGCCTGTGTGCTTATGGGGTGTGTGTTTTGCCTGTGTGTGTACCTTCGCATGTCTCCAGAAATTAGAATGGTAGATCCATAGTTCCTTTCAGACTCATGAATAATAAATACTGGACAGACGAGCATAGATGATGTTTTTCTCCTGTTAGCACCCCAGCAGATTCCTGGATGACTGTTCGGAGCCCCACCAGCATCTGACGCTCTGCCAACTTGTAATTAAAACTCTTTAGAGAGAAGGCTATGTGTCCTCTGACATTGATTGACCCCCTGCTCAGTGCCTCTGTGACAAAGGGCAGGAAACCCGGTTTGGGCCTTTCTTCCCTTTTACAGTGAGTCATTCTAGAAGAGGGAATCTCAATCCCCAAAGAGAAAACCTAGTAACAGGTAGAAGACCTGGATTCGAGGGGTGAGAGAACCTTAGTTAGATTTTTTTTTTCTTTTGATGTGGATCATTTTTAAAGTCTGTATTGAATTTGTTACAGTATTGCTTCTGTTTATGTTTTGGTTTTTTGGCCCGATGGCATGTGGAGTCTTAGCTGCCCAACCAGGCATTGAACCCATAGCCTCTGTGTTGGAAGGCGAAGTCTTAACCACTGGACCGCCAGGGAGGCCCCAGGTACTTTCTAATTGCGTTTACTCTTAACACATTTAAATTTTTCTAGCCAGAGCCTAGGAAGAATAGACCACAGTATTGGGTGGCATTCTAGGGAAGGAAGCCAATGTAGGTTTGGGGAGGCTGTTCCAGGAACCCTATTATATAAATGAGCAGGAGAAATTGCTAGAGGGTGCAATTGCAAAGATCAATAAGGTAAGTACTGCACACAAGCAGTTGCCTTGGAATCAGAAGATGCAATCAGAAATTGCACCCTGTTTGGTGCTGAGAACTCTTACCATTTCCTACACTTACTCACCTGTTTGTCCTTCCTAACAACTTTAGGAAATGAGCTGGGCAATGGCAGTTATCCCCATTTTATAGATGACAAAACTGAGGCCCAGGGAATTTATTCAAGGTCACACAGTCGGCAGCCATATCAGAGCTGCTTCTCTTTTCAGCTCTTCTGCAGCTTACATCTGTAATGCAAAATAACTGTGTATGCCTCTGGGTTTTGTTGTTGCTGTTGTTAGTTTTTGACTGAAAAGGATGAAGAATTTATTTCACCTCCATCACCTCATCCTTCCCACCCTGACTTCTTTATCAATGTGTAGTAAGCAATGACCAGGACCATGAGGAAGTCACTTCCCTGTGCTGAGCTCCAGTTTTCTCGTCTGTAAAGTGAGAGTTGGATCAGATTCTCTTGAAGTTTCCTTTCAGTCTTGACCTTTTGTGATGCATTGAGAATCAGTGAGCAGTCTCTGAATCATTTATGCAGTTTCTGGTTCCACTTGCTACACAGTTATTGTAGAAGAAATGTTGCCCCAGTCTGTGTATGAATCAGTGAGGAGTGAAGAGTTAATGCTTAAATTTGGACCTTATGGTTGCAACCATGACTTATGTTGAGAAAGAATGTTAAGGTTTCTTTGTCCACTGACCTGTATCAACACAAGTGAACCAGAAAACTGCTGCTCATGCTACATCCTCACCAGACTGCCCCATCACCAGTGATGCTAAATGATCTTGATAATCCCTGAAGGAAAAGTGGAAGTCCATTTGTCCTTTCGATTCCATAACTGGCCTGACATTGAGTCCCAGAGACCATGCCCATCAAGCCTCTCTCTCCACTGGTAAGAAACGCTGTAGGTCATCTTATCAGGCCATGATTAGGCTGATGTGCCTTTTTTTGCTCTGGACTATTTTAGTTATCTTCATTTTCAGACGTCAGTCTTAAGGGATGATTCAGACAGTTTGCATTGTGCCAGGACTGAGTTCATAAAGATTTGTTGTCCTTTTCAGAAGCTGGGTAGGATAAAAAACACTTGTATGCTTGATGGAAAACAAGCAGCCATCTGGCTAATAGCCACATCACAGATGGGCAGTGTGATAGGGTGAGAAAAGCATGGGTTTGGAGTCAGTCTCTCCTGAATTGAAATCTCAGCTCAGCCACTTACAGGGTGTGTGACCTTGGACAAGCTTCTCAACCTCACAGAGCTAGAGTTATCTCACATGTATAATGAATATGATAATGCCAATTTTTAAGGACTGTTATAATTTATGAAGAGTTCCTAGCACAGTGTTCAATAAGGGGGGGGGGGCTTTTTTATTAAGGAAGAGCAAATGTCATCATGATACTGTTTCTATTTATACATGTGTTTCAAAGGCTGTATTTGGAAAGAAGCCCAGGGCTCGTTTTACTCCACTGTTTCTGCCTCATTGCCTAGTACAGTATCTGGGATATAGTCAGCATCCAAGAATTACTAGTTAAATGAATGACTGACCAAATGAAATGAGCCACAGTAATATGAACTAGATGGCAGCAAAGTCAACTCCAAGGGCTTATGACTTACTCAACTAATAAGTAAGTGGGCAAAGCCAAGACTCACACTTGCATCTTCTGATTCCAAGGCAACTGCTTGTGTGCAGTACTTACCTTATTGATCTTTGTTTTGTCCACTCCCGCTCCCTGGTTTAGGTGCTTTTGTGAGTTTCTAAATATTTGGCAATCAATTCTTTGCTCTCTAAGTTTCTTTTTCTAAGTTGGATAGATAGGACAATCTCATTTGTTCATTCATTCATTCAATAGTTTTGCGTGTGAAAGCAGAGAGTTTGAAGAAAAACCTAAATTGGAGACCTCTGTGGGGCCATAGCCTTTGCGCACAGCATTTACTCCATATCTGTTATAGGAATCTATAGATAAGTCCACAATAGTCCGCTGTACAAGCTTGGGGCAGGTTTATTAGGTCAGAATTTATGAGACTGTAAAAGGACAAATGATACTTCTTGATTGGAGGCTAAGAAAGGACCTTGATTCTTAGAACTGGAAAGAACATTTCAAGATATCTTGGGAATAGAAATCAGTGTGTCCTGGTGTCCCCAGTTAAAGCAAAGGAATGAAAAAAGTACTTTTCAGATGAACTAAGATACCACCATATTTTTGTGTGTAGTAGTGAGAAATTTCTAATGCAGGAGCTACATTAAGACAAGGATAAAAAAGTATCATTGTATCTTCTAGTGAATGATCATTTGCTCTGGAGGTGGATGTTGGGATGAGCAGTCATAGGGATCAACATGAGAATTGTAAAGAATGTGTATCTTGGAGTCAGAGAAATTTGGGTTTGTGGAGCACAGGAATCAGCTGTGTGATTTGGGGCAGCCCCAGTATTATAATCTATTAACAATAGCAATCACTGCATATTATTGATATGAGATGTCAACATACATGTATAAAACATCCCAGCACGGCACCTGTCACACAATAATAGCTCTATAAATGGTATCTGCTGTTAAAATCTGGACTCCAGACACCATGTTCATTATATTAGCTTGGCCAAAAGTTCATTCAGGTTTTTCCATTACCGCTTACAGAAAAACTTGAATGAATTTTTGGCCAACCCAATACTACACTGGGCTTCCCTGATGGCTCAGATGGTAAAGAGTCTACCTGCAATGCAGGAGACCTGGGTTTGATCCCTGGGTCAGGAAGATCCCCTGGAGAAGGAAATGGCATCCCACTTTAGATTCTTGCCTGGAGAATCCCATGGACAGAGGAGCCTGGCAGGCTACAGTCCATGGGGTCACAAAGAGTAGGACATGACTGAGTGAACTAACAACATACGACACTGCTTAGTATATGTTCATTAAATGGGGTAATGTATAGGATTAGCAAAGCTTAGATCTAGCTTTGAAATGAAATGATTATCTGAATGTTCAAGGATGGTCTTCCATGTTCTGCCAGTTGGTAGTAGCCAAGAAAGCCAAAACCTTGTGGAATCTCTAGATTGAGTCTGGCATGGTGGTACAACACTTCTTACCAAGATTCCTAGATATAGGCCCAGGTGAATAATAGGTTTAAAAGGCTTTTGCAATTATTACCAGTTTAGCTTCTCCATGTTTTATTCAGAGAACTGAAGAGAACTACTAATTAGAAAAATAGCTTGAATTTATAGACCTGAGCCTGTATGTTGCACTTGTGATTGTGAGACCTCTACTTTCTTACTTTATTGTAATGAGACTGGTTTATTTTGAAGTGTGCCTTGCTGGATTGACTCCAGCTGGATAAAAGCAAGAAAACCTTTCTGGATTTTGTATTCAAAGAAGGTGGAACTGTCAGGATTAAAGTACATTGCACTGGTGTTAGTTCCTAAAGGGACCCTGGCTTTGGAAGATGTTGAATTTCTGACCTTTGCGATGGTGTGGGTGTTGAAGAGAAGTGCCTTTATCAGTGTGTGAGTGGCAGGGTCAAGGAGTTGCCTTGGTTGTTGGGGGTTTTAGTCTCTGTGCTACCACAAGCTACGTTAAGTAAAAATCCAATCAATGCAAGCCCAGCATGTGATCTCAGGTTCAAATCAATATCCCTCTCCTACCCCCATCCAACTAGAATGTTACCCTGAACCTCTCCTTTGGAGAATTTCTGGAGTGGCCGCTGGTTGTGACTCTGGGCCAGGCATAGTGTGGCATGTGCTTTATATATACATGATATCTATGTTTATCCTAAAACCCTATACTATAGCTTTATTATCTTAATTTTATAGATGAGAAACATTGAGTCTCAAAGAAGTTGAAGGACTGGATTAGATCACGTGGGTAAAAAGGGACAGAATTGAAATTTGGAGCTGGATTCATCTGATTTTTGAGTTCATGCTTTTTCCACTGTTACTACTCTGGTGAGGGCTGTCAAAGATGCTGAGAAGGGACAGTCGGGGATTGGTGTGGCAGAACTCCTTAGAAGGCTTTAGAAAGATCATTCACTTTTTTCTGTCCTTGAAATGGTCATTCTTAATTAGGGAGCACTATTTAGAGATCATCACCACTTGGGGTCATTTTTTTTTTTTTTGGCCATGTCACTTTTGGGATCTTAGTCCTTAGACCAGGGATCGAACCCCTGCACCTTCAGTGGAAGCATGGTGTCCTAGCTACTGGATCGCCAGGGAATTCCCCATGTGGTTACTTTTAATTGATTTATGTAACTGAAAAATTAAGTAGTTTGTGTAATGGGCCTATCTTACTTAGCATCCTAGACCACGAATTGACAGATGTGCAAACCCTCCTGAATGTATTATTAGTCTATGGATTATAATTAGCTATAATGATGTCATGCTTCCCTTGTAGCTCAGTTAGTAAAGAATCTACCTGCAATGTAGGGGACCTGGGTTTACTCCCTTGGTTGGCAGGTCCCCTGGAGAAGGAAATGGCAACCCACTCCAGTATTATTGCCTGGAGAATCCCATGGACAGAGAAGCCTGGCAGGCTATAGTCCATGGGGTCACAAGAATTGGACACAATTTAGCAACTAAACCACCACCATAATGATGTCAGAGATAGAACATTCTAGAACTTCAAGGTTGCCATGACCACTGTTTGGTTTGCAAGATGAAGTGTCCATTATAACTTAGGAATCAAAAGCCTTGTAGAGCCCCAGTTTTCAGCGAGTTAAACTTTCTGTCACCAAGCTGGATCATTTAAGTAAAGTGTGAGATGTGTATATACAATATTTTGGTTGTTTTGGACTTGAGTAATTTGTTCAAAATGACCATCATTGGGAGTAAATTCAATAGTCAAAAATCCAGAGACCAGTGTGGAGACTTCACAGTTGGTAAACAAGTTCAACTGGAAAGAGAGGGTATTTCAAAGTGTGGCAGAAATTATTGTCATCTCTCTCAGTTGTCTCATGGATCCCTCCAGAAAAACCTAAGGTGTGTCTTGAATATCACCTATTGAAGACACAGCATCATCCACTTTATGGGGCACAGTGCCAGAAACAAGAATCTGGGCTAGATCTTGTGGGTAGGTTGGCGAATATTTCCCTTGGTGAACTAAGAAATGAAATGAAGAGCTATAGGAAGGTATATAGATGGTCATGAAAACCATTGTCTTATTTACTTACTTTTATTAAAAGCTCCATTGAGTTTTTTTTTTTTTTTATCTGTACTTTATCACTCAGATTTCAAAGGTAGAATACAGTTTTTGACTATGGTTCAGCAATCCTCTGAAATTTTAATTTCCCTTTATTATTTAAGTTTACAGAATTTCCTTTTTGCCTAGGACTTAATTGGTGTTTTTTCTGTCTCTTCTGGCTTCTATTGTATTTCCCCCTTCTTTTTCTCTCTCACCTCTGTTATTAGAGATAAAACTTGCGTGGGTTTGCTTTCAGTTCATGGCCATCTTGCTATACATGTCACATTTTACCAGTTGTTTTAGGTCTGTGAAAAATTTACTGGCACAAAGTAGTTTTTCACGTTTTGATGGAAAAGCAGACTGGTTTGTTCTACCGACGCTTCATATGAAGAAATGGTTAAGCTCTGCTATATAGCAGCATGGTGTGTTTCCAAATGATTTGTCTTTCCTTTTGAATACTGAGGCATCGCCTTCTTGATGAGCCTTGTGCCAGGGCCATGCTGAAGCAGAATTAGGGACCTGACAAAGGAGAAATGCCTGAGGTCATAAAGCCTGAAGTAGACCACCTCACAAGCTTCCCTTCCTGCTGAGTAAGGTAGATGTCATTTTTTCTTTTTGTTGAATGTTGGTTTACACTGAGAAGCTTTATCTAGAGTCTTCACTTTGCCGAGTGTGGTTTGCCTGTTTGCAGCCATGGGAGCAAACCTGTGTTCCTTCTGAATTGTATCCCCTCCTCAGTGGCAAGCTTGTGGTATGTTTTTATTCTGCTCTCATCTTCCTTTTGAGCTTATGTAACAGCTGCTGAACACAGTTCAAACTCTCCGTCAGCATGGTGACCATATTTTCCAATTGCAAGTCAGTACACATGGTCTGACAAATTCCAGTGGACTTAAACGGAGACAGTGGAATGGAATGTTTGAAGTCCAAACTGTTACAGAATGTATAGACAACCATTAGAAAAATAAGCACGTTCACATTTTGTCAACAGAAGAACATTTGTTAGAGCTCCGATTTGTGACAGAGAATGCTGTGTGTTTCACAGAGCTATTAAGCTTTTTTTTTTTTTTTTCGGTCCTTTTGAGATTCTGTAGTTGTCCTTTGCTGACCTCTCAGGTAGGATTACCACCAGTTTTAACTCCAGGAGAGTCCTGCTGAGTTCTGGATGCTCTTTGTTTCTGGTACTGAAGCCGTTTTGCAGCAGGAACCACATACTGTGGAAGTCATGTGTTCATGTGTAGATAATGCAAGGAAGGTGCCGGAGCCACCAGGGGAGGCCAATGACTCTTCCTAGCACCATAAAGGTTTTTAATGTGTGGTTTGTGTAATCAGTATCTTTACCTAGTGCTCGTTCATACATGAAATTTGAGGAGGCATGTTACTTTTAACAGTTGTATAAACTCCTCCTAGGCTGAGAGGGAATAAAGTGGCCAAAATTCATGGGTGTGTTGAGAGAGCTTTCTTATCTGCCAATGCAGGGAAAAATGCTTTATTAGGGAGAAGCCATTAACATTATGGAAAAAGGACTCTTTCAGCCTCAGAACTGAGGTCACTTAGACCATTAGGAGAGCCCTAAGTGCATAAGAGGTTTAAAAGCACTGTTGAGTGTCTATAAAAGCGAATGTGTCCTTGGAAAACACTGTGATTATATGAGAATTTAAATATACTCTGAACCCTGAAGGTAAGACGGTTTCTTTTTGCTCTTTGACAAAGTAAATTCTCTCTTCTCCTTTCAAAGAGCGTTTGACTCTTTCTATTAAAACTGGAAATTGAAGGTCACTGGCTCCTTCAAGGTCAGTTTGGCAGGTAAGATGACATTAGGCCCCTGTTCCCCTTGCCCAACTCTGGGGATTAGAAATTGCTTTTACCCCCCACCCCCTAAGTTTGTGATTGTCACTGCACTGGTTCTGGATGAAAATTTTCTGTTTTCTTGCACAAAGTGAGAGAGGTGAAACAGCTTGGAAGTGTCTTTACATTCATGGTTTAGCTATGGCTCTTGTAAACTCTGACTTTACCTCTTAAAATTAATCCTTTGGGACCAAGAAGGTCCTCCTATTGTCCCCAAAGAGAAGTGCTAGTAGAATCCTGTAGCACCTCTGATGACCCTCCAGTTTGAGACTTAGCAAGCCAAGTGGATATGGTGTTTTTATCAGGGAAACTTTGTTATTTTCCCCAATCCTTGTTCTTGGTTAAAGCCCAGATTGTGAAGTACTTGAAATGAAATTCAGTGCCTTCTACTTTTTCTGCACTTTGTACTTTTCTCTAAGTCATTCTTTCCTTCATTCATTCAAGGCATATTTACTGAGCCTTTATTTTTTGTCAGGCATTGTACTAGGCATTGAGAATACAAGGGGTGAACAACGCAAGACCACAATTTTCACAGAGCAACTGCATAGTGTAGCAGTTCAGAGCACACCTTGCAGTCAGACTGCCTGGGCATGAACCCTGGCACTGCTACTTCATAGCTGCTTTGATAGTAGACAAGTCACTTCAACTCACTGTGCCCTAGTTTCTACATCTGTAAAATGAGACTAATTATAGTATATCCCTTACAGGGTTGTTATGCACATCAGATGAGTTCCTGGTCCATATTAAGTATTATATAAATTTTTATTAAGTAATATGAAGCTTATATTCTAGTGGAGAAGATGGATACTCATAGATTATGATAAGTAAAGGGAAAAAGTTGAGTCCAGTATCCTGATACTGTTCATTTCTTATAATATTTTTACTGAGAAAGGATCTTATGAAGTCATTTGTACTATCTTAAAATATTTATATTTCTACAGAGGGTGAAGCTCACACTAGATATAAACCAATTGTTAAACTGTTGCCCTGTGAAATTATCTTGGAGGCTCTACCACTAGAGTCCAAGTTGGCTGCTAGAGCTCTAGCGATCACGTTTATTTTCCAGGCAGCAGAATGAAGGACAGGGGAAAGGGTGTGCCCTCTCTGTCTTAAGGAGACTTCCCAGAGGTTCCATGAACTATTTTAGATTCATGGCTTCACCTAGCTGTGAGGGATGCTAGGCAGGTAGTATTTTCTGTGCTGACTGTGCTCAGCTGAAAGTTGAGGTTCTCTTTATTAAAGAAGGGGAGAAAGGCTATTGGGAAATAACAGTCTTTGCCACAGTTCTCTAACTTCGTATCTGAATTTGTGGCTTTTCATTTTCTCACTTTGAGACTATCACTACGACTCCTCTTATTCTCATTAGGTGGAACTGGCTTGGATTTTTGGCTCAGATGAAATGAAAATCTAACATTTATCGAACACTTATTCTGTACCAAGCACTGCGTGATAATGCTATGGGGTAGACGCTATCATTGTCCCCATTTTCTGGATGAGGACATTGAGGAACAGAGGAGTTCAATAATGTGCTGTGTAGTAGCAGAGCCAGGATTCATTCACATGCAAGTTGTTTGATGCCAGAATATGTTTATTATTAACCCAGTGCTGCTTGATTTCTTTAGGGTTGGGGAAAAGGAATCAGAAAAAGCAGAAAGGAGAGAGAGAGATACTGGAAAAGCGGCATTTCTTTTGTGTGAAATGTTTAAAAGTTCCATATTCATAACTTGTGTAACATGTGTATAGCCTAATATTTTGAACCTTGTATCTCATTTGATACAAGTACATTTTCGATTGAACCAATTTGTAGCCATTCAACGACCTTCACAATCTGGCCTGAACTTGTCACATCTGTCTCAGCTCACCATGGAGTGTGATATAATGAAAAGAAGTTCTAGAAATCGGCAAGTTTGGGCTTGTTCCCCACATCTGTCACTCTTAGCTGCGAGGGTTTGGGCAACTTAACATACCTCTTTTTATCTGAGATTTTTTTTTTTTTCCCTTGAAGCAAGACTTATATTACCTCCTTTTCAAAGGCAGTTGCAGAGAGTACATGAGACAATATAGGTGAGACTGCTAGTATTTAAATTAACGTTTTTTTCCCATCTTCTTGTTTTTCTTTCTCTCAAGCCTTTCTATACCTCCACCCACCTTCCCCCACTTTCCAGGGTGCTGTAGCTATGGCAGTGAAAGTGCCAAGTCCAAACCACTTGACCACCAGGGAATTCCTGCTCAGTTACTTTTCTTTAGGCATAGCCTACTCTTTTACAACCTCTGTGCCTTTGATTTCACTATTGCCTCTTCCTGAAATGCCCCACTCTCTTCTGCCTTTGTTGCAGACTGGCATCTATTGAAGTCTGCCAATGTCTGCCTGCCAGTATGTTTTGTTGGGTCCGCAAGGTGTTTGTTACTTGCTTTTATTTTTTATTTTATTATGATTTTACCAACTCTTTTTGAAGTGTAGTTGATTTACAATGTTGTATTAGTTTCAGGTATATGTACAGTTCTTTTTTTTTTTTTTTTTTTTNTTTTTTTTTATTTTTATTTTTTAAATTTTTTTATTTTTTATTTTTTTAAATTTTAAAATCATTAATTGCTGTGTGCTGTGCTCAGTTGCTTCAGTCGTGTCCAACTCTTGGCGACGCTATGGACTGTAGCCCACGAGGCTCTGTCCATGGGATTCTCCAGGCAAGAATACTGGAATGGCTTGCCATGCCCTCTTCCAGGGATCCTTCTGACCCAGGGATCGAACCTGGGTCTCCTGCATTGCAGGCCGATTCTTTACCACTGAGCTACCAGGGAAGCCCTCTCTCTATATATATAAGTATATGTGTGTATGTATATATATATATGATGCTTTTTCAGATTCTTTTCCATTATAAGTTATTACAAGATACTGAATGTAGTTCTCTGTGCTTTACAGTAGGTCTTTGTTATCTATTTTGTATATACTAGTGTGATCATGTCAATACCAAACTCCTAATTATCCCCTGCTTTCCTCTGGAAAAAAAATGATAAATTTGTTTCCTCTGTCTGTGAGTCTGTTTGTTTTGTGCATAAAATTCATTTTAGATTCCGTAAGTGATGTATTTGGTTTTTACTTACTTCTCTGAGTATGATAATCTCTAGGTCCATCCATGTTGCTGCAAATGGCATTATCATTCTCTTTTATGACTGAGTAATATTCCATTGTATATATGTACCACATCTTCTTTATCTGTTACCTTCTTTTAAATGGGGGCGTATCTGGTTCATTCAGCACAGATTCCATCACTTGCTATTTTTTTTAACCCTAGCCCATTTAAGATGGAGGAGCCTGGTGGGCTGCAGTCCATGGGGTTGCTAAGAGTTGGGCACGACTGAACGACTTCACTTTCACTTTTCACTTTCATGCATTGGAGAAGGACATGGCAACCCACTCCAGTATTCTTGCCTGGAGAATCCCAGGAACGGGGGAGCCTGGCAGGCTGCCATCTATGGGGTCGCACAGAATTGGACACGACTGAAGCGACTTAGCAGCAGCAGCAGCAGCAGGTTGCCTTTTACCATTTAAGCCACCAGGAATGGGGTTGCAAAGAGTTGGACATGACTGGGAGACTGAACAACAGCAACAACAGGTTGTTCAGTGGTAAAGAATCTACCCACCAAAGCAGGAGACGCAGGAGACATGGGTTCAATCGCTGGGTGGGGAAGAGCCCCTGGAGGAGGGAGTGGCAACCCACTCCAGTATTCTTGCCTGGAGAATCCCATAGACAGAGGACCCGATGGGTAACAGTCCATGGGGTCGCGAAGAACTGGACACTAGCAAACAACTGAGCACACACACACAGCCCATTTATAGTCGGATATGAGTATAAATGGGGCTCCTGAAGGCATTTCAGTTTCAGGCATCCCCTACCCTAGTTTAAATCCTGCTCATTGTTGAAGGACCATCTCAAATGCCTTCTCTTATGAAAGTCTTCCTTGATTTGATTGTAACCTGAAGTTTTTTGCTCTTCTCTCTTTATTTCTCCTAAATTGCACAAAATGTACTTCTTCCTCAGTTTTGCGTTAATGATGTGTGCAAGTTTTATGCACATACTGAAATATACTGAAATCTATGCCCCCTGAGGACAGGGATCCTGTTTGATTCATTGTGAGAACCTCCTCCATGCCCAGCAGCCATCTTTCTCACATTAGGCACTTAGATGCACATTGACCGGTCAGTGAGACCATGCTTATCCCAAAGGTGAACTGCAAGAAGTTCATCAAACCAAAAGTGTTTTGTAGCAATGTATTTTAGAAATGGATAATAACACATTTTGGTAAGAATTCAAGAAATGTCCAACCAAATCATTCTCTGGAAAAGACAGAAAGTTGATTTTTCTCAATCCCCCATGCTGGCACAGGAGCTGTGTTTCTTTAGTTTTGCTTCCAAATTGGTATTGACGTCAGTCACTGAGAAATCTTGGCCCGTGCTGAATTTCATATTCAACAGGATGGATTTTGAAAAGGAAATGGAGTGAAAAGCCATCAACTGGGAAACTCTAAAGTGAATGGGCCTGGTTAGTGTAATCAGTGACTAATTAAGGTGAGGTTTATGGCTGTTTTACTTTTTCACCCTGAAGAAATTTCCAGACCAGTTACACACTACTTCCTACTGACGAATGGGAGGCCAGAGGTCAGAAAGTCAACGTCATTGAAAGGTCTAGTTGTGTCGTAGGTGGGTTGACAGATGGACTTCAGGCCTGGGGAATAGTTATTCTCAGCAGGTCATTTGGTTTCCTCTTGTGTTCCAGTGAGGCTGGGATGGGATTTTTTTTCTCAGCCCAACATCCTTCTTGGTTATAAACAAGTATCCCTGCATTCTTATACAGAGGCAGGAGTTCTTGAATTTTGTACTGGCTGCTGTGATGGCTTAGACTGTCCTCAGGGGGTGCCATAGAAATGGGATGACAAACAAAAACTTTTGAGTGTTGTGGGAGAACCATGTCTGGATTTCTAAGCAGTATGCTTAAAAAAACAAAACTGGCTAAGGCTTCCCTGTTCTTTGTGGCTTTGGTGTTGATGGTTATAATCTTAACTCCCACCCTCAATTAAGAGATAGGTTGAAAAGGTCTGTATTTCAGCAGTGTTTGCAAGAGCAAAAGAAGTAGAAACACTAAAGATCCATGAATAAGGGATTATATAATTTACTTAAGTTGCAACCAGAAGCTTAGCAGTTCTTTAAAGACAGATCTCTCTATGTATGTTCATAGACTTTGGTGGTATGTCATTTGATGATGAGAGCAAATTGTAGAATACAGTTTTGTGGGGAAAAAAACCTTGCGTATATACACACTCATGTATATGTATATACTAGCAGAAGTCTGGAAGGATGCTGAGCAAAAGCCATTAAGTTATTTGTCTGGTGGCAGGTATGGGTGAGATTTGTAGGGGAAATTTTCTATTTTCTTTGTTTATGTTTTTATAGCAAGCATGCATTACCTTTGGGAATCAATGAAAACAGGAAGTAGATATTCTTCAAAAGCAAACAGAAGGAGTCCTTTTTTGATGTCCTCTATTCACACTGAGATGTGAATTACTGACTGAAGTTCTGAATATCACCCTTTGGAGGGAGGTGTGGGGAAGGATTTCTCCAGGTGTCAAAGCCTTAACCTGATGAGATCTGACTTTACTACTGGGATTTCAACCGGTTTTTGGTAAATTGAGAGTCGAGATTCTGTTTCCTGACTCTTACCTTGGGGGTTCTGTCTCCTGGGTCAAGTGGTTTTCAAACCACTTTCCCTGGGGCTGTGAGGGGCTGTGGAGACACAGCAGCTGTGCTCCCAGGCCCTCCATGGCTGCTTCCACCAGAGCAGCCCCATTTGTACCTGTTTTTCTTTTTCTTTTTTAATTTAAATTTATTTATTTTAATTGGAGGCTAATTACTTTACAATATTGTATTGGTTTTGCCATACATCAACATGAATCTGCCACGGGTATACCTGTGTTCCCCATCCTGAACCCCCCTCCCACCTCCCACCCCATACCATCCCTCTGGGTCATCCCAGTGCACCAGTCCTGAGCACCCTGTCTCATGCATCGAACCTAGACTGGCAATTTGTTTCACATATGATATTATACATGTTTCAATGCCATTCTCCCAAATCATCCCACCCTCGCCCTCTCCCACAAGTCCAAAAGACTGTTCTATACATCTGTGTCTCTTTTGCTGTCTCGCATACAGGGTTATCGTTACCATCTTTCTAAATTCCATATATATGCGTTAGTATACTGTGTTGGTGTTTTTCTTTCTGGCTTACTTCACTCTGTATAATAGGCTCCAGTTTCATCCACCTCATTAGAACTGATTCAATGGCTTTTTAATGGCTGAGTAATACTCCATTGTGTATATGTACCACAGCTTTCTTATCCATTTGTCTGCTGATAGACATCTGGTATCAAGGTTTCAACTAGTATCCTGTTTGGTGGGAAGAAAGATTCTACTGCTCAATGAAAGTTTGTAAACTGTTATACACCACAGTTAACTAGAAAATAGGTAGAAAAAAAATCTCTCTTTTATGGATGAGGCACTGAGGGTCAGAGAGTTAAGTGAGTTGCTTTAGGATAGACATGGAGTGCTACTTGCAGTGCAGTCTTTACGATCTTTTTACCCTATCACATTGCTTCCCACAAGAGGAGCTCTTTCTAGTGAGCTCAGGGAGTACAACTGAATTAAGAATCATAGTGAAATGCCCGGGTGGTTTTGAAATGCACAATCTTATTACCTCATAGCCTAGATTTACCACTTCTTCAGGATTCTGGTCTGGAGGTGGGCAGGGCCCAGGAACCCAGCCTAGAACATTTGCATTGGGTGTGTGTCTGTATTGGAATTACTAAGGGCTTCCCTGGTGGCTCAGAGGTTAAAGCGTCTGCCCGCAATGTGGGAGACCTGGATTCAATCCCTGGGTTGGGAAGATCCCCTGGAGAAGGAAATGGCAACCCACTCCAGTACCCTTGCCTGGAGAATCCCATGGATGGAGGAGGCTGGCGGGCTATAGTCCACGGGGTCGCAAAGAGTCGGACATGACTGAGTGACTTCACCTCACCTCACCTCAAGAAAAGCTAACAATGTTCTCATTGTGGGTTGATAGCCAGGTTGTTGTTGTTCAGTCGCTAGGTCGTGTCTGACTGTTTGTGACCCCATGGACTGCAGCACGCCAGGCTTGCCTGTCCTTCACTATCTCCCAGAGCTTGCTCAAACCCATGTCCATTGAATCGGTGATGCCATCCAACCATCTCATCCTCTGTCATCCCCTTCTCCTCCTGCCTTCAATGTTTCCCAGCATCAGGGTCTTTTCCAATGAGTCTGCTCTTTGCATCAGGTGGCCAAAGTGTTGGAGCTTCAACTTCAGCATTAATCCTTCCAATGAATATTCAGGACTGATTTCCTTTAGGATTGACTGCTTTATCTCCTTGCTGTCCAAGGGACTCTCAAGAGTCTTCTCCAGCACCACAGTTCAAAAGCATCAGTTCTTTGGCCCTCAGCCTTTGTGGTCCAACTATCACATCTGTACATGACTACTGGTAAAAACCATAGCTTTGGCAGCCAAGACTGGATGTGATTCTCTGCCTCCTCCTCCGTGTCACTGGACCACTCATGCATTGGGTGCATGAAACACAGCATGTCCCATGGCTGCACTTTATAGAAACAGTCCTTATTTCTGGGTGGTTGATGTTTTTAGTCCCAAATCTTTCAAGCAGCACCAAATATTCTATAAATCTCTCTCTTGGAACATTGCTGAGGCATAAAGATAGAGGCAAGAATAGTGTTTGGTTCTAAGGAAGAGTTATAAATGGCACAGATCTGAGTGACTCCTTTAAGACATCAGGAGGCCAAAAGCTTACTACTCATAGGTGAAAAAAGTGTTGAATTAGTGGCCTGATCCATCATCCATTTTGCTGTGGATGGAACCATGCAGTTTCTATTCTTGGATCCCTTCCCACAATGTGGCCTTTGGAATATCCTTGAAGGTCTCTTGCTACATTGCTGAGAGTGCTTTTACTTGCTCTGTTCTTCACCGTGCTCCTAGTCCAGGGGCCGTTCTGTCTTCTGTTTGGAGCTGATCTGAGATCCCTCTGTCTCCATTGATGTCTGTTTTCAGGGCCGGGCCAGGTTTGCTGATGAGTCATCCTGTTGTTTTTCATTTAGAAGAAAATTTAATAGCCCCAGATGGAATTTTTTTCCCTTAGGTTTTCACTTTATTTCTAGCAGAAATCCTCAGATCAATAGTTGAAAACAGAGGTACTGTTTATTCTGATATTAGTATGGGCTTCCCTTACCACATTGTCTGGGTGGATGTTAGGTTGTGGAAAGGCTGAGTGAGTGAATGATGGTAGTCTCTGGTGTATTTCATCTGGAGAGCAATAGGGCTCGGGGGAGATGAATGTGTTATGGGGAATGGATTACCTCGCTTGGAGCTCTTTTTAAGATAAGGAAACAAGCTAATGAAAGTCGGTTGGTTTGTCATGAACAATTGATACTCAGCAAACGAGCAAATATTTTAAAAGGAAAAACAGAAAAAGATCATCTACCATAGCAGAGAGGAATTTCCTTTATGGCAGGAGGTTGCATAAAACCTGGAGTTGAAGTGTGGCTTTTGAGTGGAAAGAAGAGGGGGACTCTCCAGGCACCTGCCCTGATCCTGTGACTGACTTTATTCAATATGACACCCTCCTCTCCTAAGTTGAAACACCTGGTTGCCTTTCCTTATCTAGAAAATGGGGAAAAATAAACCTGTCTTCAGAGAAGGCAATGGCACCCCGCTCCAGAACTCTTGCCTGGAAAATCCCATGGATGGAGGAGCCTGGTAGGCTGCAGTCCATGGGGTCACTAAGAGTCAGATATGACTGAGAGAATTCCCTTTTACTTTTCACTTTCATGCACTGGAGAAGGAAATGGCAACCCACTCTTGTGTTCTTGCCTGGAGAATCCCAGGGATGGGGGAGCCTGGTGGGCTGATATCTATGGGGTCACACAGAGTCAGACACGGCTGAAGTGACTTAGCAGCAGCAGCAAACCTGTCTTACCTACTCCATGGGGTTGTGTTACAAGGATCAAGGAAATCATAAATCCTCCAGCTCGTTGAAAATTTTTAAATGCTGGCCACACATAGAGACACACATCATGTCGCCAAGTCCTCCTTCGAGAAGAATTATGAAATTCTGCCCTGTTGCTGTCCGTACTTTTTTTGCTACCGCCAGAGTTGATAACCTTTTTCCTGGGTTCCTTGCACATGCCTCCTAACCAATCTTTCTGTCTCTGGTCTCTCTCTTTTATGGTCTATTCTCCACTGGACCACAAGATTAACCTCTCTAAACCCACTTTTTCCTCCCTAAATCCACTTTTAATCATGTTTTCTCCATGCTCTGAAATCTTTATTTGCTCCCTTAAATGTCCTTGTGTTAGTTACTCAGTCGTGTCCAACTCTTTGCAACCCTATGGACTGTAGACTGCGAGGCTCCTCTTTCCTTGGAATTCTCCAGGCAAGAATACTGGGGTGGGTAGCCATTCCCTCCTCCAGGAAATCTTCCTGACTCAGTGATCAAACCCAGGTCTCCTGATTTAAAGACAAATTCTTTATCATTTGAGCCACCAGGGAATTCCCAGTTTTTCCCTAGTACCTATTAAATCAGTTCAGAATTCTGGGCATGGAAGCCAAAAATCTCTGATTTACACCTGTAACTTACACAGTACTGTATATCAAATATACTTCAATTAAAAAAAAACTCTTTGAATTCTACCAGGATTTCCGTTTTCATTCTTCATGCCTTCCTTGTGTTCATTTTTTTTAATTAAAAATATTATTTATTTTTGGCTGTGCCCAGGTGACATGTGGGATCTTAGTTCCCTGACCAGAGATTGAACCTGTGCTTCCTGTATTGGGAGCTCAGAGTCCTAACCATTGGACTTCCATGAAAGTTCCTCCCTCGTATTCTTTTTAAAAAAAATTAGAGTATACTTGCTTTACAATGTTTTATTAGTTTCTTTTGCACAACAATGTGAATCAGCTATATATATACAAATATCCCCTCCCTCTTGAGCCTCTTGCCACCCGCCCCCTTCCTACCCCTCTAGGTCATCACAGAGCACTGAGCTGAGCTCTCTGTGTTATACAGCAGCTATCTATTTTACACATGGTAGGGTATATGTGTCAGCGCTACTCTTGCAAATCATCCCACTCTCCCTTTTCCCCTCTATGTTCACAAGTCTATTCCTTGTATTCTTTAATACTCCATCCAGCCTGTAGCATTTATCCTTTGCAAAAGCCCTATAGTTTCCCAGAACTTCTAGAATTTTGTCATTTCCTTACACTTCCTTTTTTTTTCCAAGCATCAAGATTCAATGTTCTCAATATTCTATGATAACCTAAATGAGAAAAGAACTAGAAAAAGAATAGATATATGCATAACTGAATCATTTTGCTGTACATCTGAAACTAACACAACATTGTTAATCAACTATACTCCAATCTAAAATAAAAATGAAAAAATAATCAATTTTCTAAAAATCTAATTGAAATGCCATTTTCCCCCTAAAGCTTCTTGCTATCTCCCTTGGGGGCATCTGTTTGGTGAGGACATTATGAAGGGAACTCAAGCATTACATGGTAGTTGAGTGAGACGACGTCTCAGATCCCTTTCAGTTCTACTCACATTTCTAAGCAGTGCTTCTGGGATAAAAAGTGAGAAGTGAACACTCCCATTTTGATAGCTCATATCCTGTCACCCACATCCTGTTTTTCCTCCTTTCTCCCACCCTGAGTTCTTGCTTTCTCTGTTCATCCTGGCAGAGTACCCTGTTTCCACGAAAGAGGCAGTCAAACTGGGGACTTTTTATTGGAGGAGACAGGATGTGTTTCAACATTGTTCTGAAATAAAATGGTTCCAGTCTGTTGGCCTGGTGCACTGTCACAAAACAAGGTTTAATCACTGGCATTGCCTTCTCCATATTCATCCAATATTTTATGTCACTCTTCAACTACTGTCTTGCTCTCCTAAGTCCTTCATGTACACGTCTTCCTCTCTAGACTTGAAGCTCTTTGAAGGCAGAGACTTTTTCTTGTTAATTGTTTTGTCTACCATAATGCCAGTGGGTACTTGGTCAATGCCTGGTGACTCAAGTTGACAGTGGATGAAGAGGGAGATTTGAAAGGCTTTGTCCTTCAAAAAAGGCCAGAAGTACAAAGTAAAGAATTCCTTGACCCCTCCCCATCCTCTATGACATCAGCCTTTGTGACACTTGCTTCCGTGGCTGGGTGATAACCAGTCTCCTCCTATAGATTTTGGATCTGGGCAGCAGTTCCACTGAGTCCCTAGGAGACAGAGCAGTTTCAGGAAGAATGAGTTGTTTGGTTGGTTTCCATTCCAAGCCGGGAAAACAAATAGCAGTATAGCCTTGCCCAGTCTTGACCCTTTCGCTAGGAAGGAATCCTCCAGCCATATGACATCCCACATCAACACAATCCTCTGAGCACGGACAGGGTGCAACCCCTGAGCAATGATGTATCTGAGAGGACCGTCACCTTGACGATCTGAAGAAGGGGAGCTGGTGGAGCCTGCTTCAGTAGCCGTGTTCTGCAGGGCAGTCTGGGAATACCTGGAAGGGTGGCCATGGGAAGCATGGTGAGCAATGGCAGTCTCTATGAGGAAATCCTGGAAGCCAAGTTTATTAGCTGACATCGGTGTTTTTATTTCATCTGTAGGTCTGATTACAAGTGCCAGGTCTCTTTTTTCCTTTTTCTTTTATTTGGCTCCTCGGAGTGGATCGCAGGATCTTAGTTCCCCAGTCAGGAATTGATCTTGTGTCCCTTGCAGTGGAATGCAGAGTCTTAACCACTGGACCACCAGAGAAGTCCCTCTTTCTCCTTTTTTCTATCCCTCTCTGGATTCTGGAGGGTAAGAGATATGCTGAAGAGAATAAGGACACTTACATTTAGGTCAAAGAACTGTCTCTCATATATATATAAAAAGAGGCTAAACAAACACCAAGTTTGAAGTACTAATTTTTTTTTTCTTAATTGCAGTATAGTTGATTTACAATATTGTGTTAGTTTTAGGGATATAACAAAGCGATTGATGTACTGAAGGTTTAAATTGCATCGAAAGCCATGCATGGAGGTAATTGTAAAGAACCCTCAGATTGTTAAGATACTGACTCATACCATCAGCGTGTAATAGAGACAGAATATTGTGGGTCAGACTAGGAGTAGAGAGAAGAGGCTTGGCTCTAATATAATCAGTGTTCAGTGAAGCAAAGAATAGGTCAGTGGGCAGAGAATAGTCAGCCTGGGAGCTGAGAGGGGCCAGGGCCAGAGGGACTCAGGCTTAGATTCTCAGATGTGTACACATTCCAGGCACTAGTGTTATTAACGAGGGATTATCACTGCTAGCCACTTGCAAAATCAATTACATACAAATGTCAGTAGAAAAAGGAAAGGTGCCTTTAATCAGAATGTTGGCAATCTGGGGAGATGGTGGACTCCGTGTCCCCTCCAAAAACCCTAACAAAGATTCTGCTCGGCTATGAAAGTTTTAAAGAGGACAGTCGTAATCTCAGTGCATCATTGAGTTAGAGCGTCAGAGTCATTGCCATCCACTACAGTGTGTGCAGGCTCATGGACTCCTCTCGATTTTCCTCCAGATGTTATCTTGTTCACACAGTTTATTCACCAGATTACTGAAGTGGAAGCTAGAGAAGAGATCTGGTCATCTGTTAATTACTTATTCTTCATTACTACCTCTTTGATCTATGAAAAGAATTGGCAAGGCAGGCAAGGTATTGTGTGATTAAAATATCTGAAAGCTGTGCTTGGATCGGAGATGAGTAGAGATTGGGGGAGACTGGTTTAAAAGTCAGTTACAATATAGCTTTGCTAAAGTGACAGGAAAAGAAGTCTATTGCTGAGGGTGGTTTCTTGCAAAGAACTGCTGACATGAGGGGTTTCTTTTTTTCTCAGTTGGGAGGGAGTTGGCTTTTTTATGGCCCAGCTAAAATATCATTGAGGCACAGCATCTTCTCTGAGCACTGAGCTCATGTACCTCCTCCTATTATCTGATGATGAAGTAGAGTCTGTGGCATCTTAATATCAGGAAGGGGTTTGGACAGTACACACACGCACCCCACTTCAGTCTCTGTAAAGAAATACCCCCAAATGGATACTCAGGTGTTCTGGTTTCCATAGCAGTCTCTTGTGAATTTCGTAGAATGAATCAGTCTTCGGGAGTCTGACCCACCTGGAGATACAAGATTGCGTGTCTGGACGTGCAAGGCTAAGAAACAGGCTGTGACCTTTTTGGTGTTTGCTAACGGCTTCCTAAAGAGCCTTTGACTGGCTGGCTTGTCCTCTTGCTCCTTTGACACTCCTCCACCTCATTGCCACCTGTCTTGAATCACAGCAGGGGGACTGATGGCAGATGACAGCATCCCCAATTCCAGCAAATGCCTCCTGGGTGCCATCCTCCCTCATAGCCATTGCATTTGGGGGGTGTTCATCATGTTTGCCCATTTCTTCTTTCATTTTGCAAATGCCTCAGTAGTGTTTGTATCTTTTCCTTCCTTCAGTTCAGAGCAATCCGTTCAATTTGAAGAGCCAGCAGCTTCCCCAGTGTTCAGGGGAACAGGGGCTGAGTAACCAGAGACTTGATTTTTCTTTTGCTGCCAGTTAGCTGCAGGAGGTAGGTTGATCCGCTCATCTTAATCCAGTGTGTTTTGTTCTGCTAAACTGTCATTGCCTTCCCTTGATCCCTCAAATCTATTGTTGTACTAAGAAAAACACTACTTTGCATTCACACTCTGTGTCTTTTTTTGGCTGGTTCTTACTACAGTAAAGCAATCAGTTTTTTTTTTTTTTAATTATGCCCTTTGAAAATGTTTGCTGCATTATCTAATGTAATTTGTGTTATCTGTTGAGTTGACAGTGACACCTGAATGGAACCATTGAGAGTATTTTTGTGAAAATAAGTGGGGAAAGAAAGGTTTTCTATTGAGATACTTGACATTATGTGTTGAATTATATCCTCAGAATTCATAAGTTGAAGTCCTCATCACTCATTACCTTAGGATGGGACCTGATTTGAAAATAGGGTCATGGCCAATGTAACTTGTTAAGATGAAGTCATAGATGAGAAGAGTGCATGCTAAGTTGCTTCAGTCACATCTGGCTGCAACCCTGTGGACTGTAGCCTGCCAGGCTCCTCAGTCCGTGGGAGTCTCCAGGCAAGAATACTGGAGTGCGTTGCCATTTCCTTTTCCAGGGGATCTTCCCGACCCAGGGATTGAACTCGTGGCTCCTGCAAAGCAGGTGGATTCTTTACTGCTAAGCCACTGGGGAAGTCCCCATAGTCGAGAAGAGTGGGCCCCAATCCAGTATAGCTGGTGTCCTTATGAGAAGGGAAGTTCTGGAGATAGACGCATATAGGAAGAGTATGTGGAGATGATCAGGGTTCCATTTTCTTCAAACCAAGAAGCACCAAAGAGAGCCAGCCAACCACCAGAAGCTAGGAGAGAGACATGAAACCAGTCTCTTACCCCAACTTGCAAAGGGAGCCAACCCCACTCTGACACCCTGCTTTCAGACTTCTAGCCCCTAAGACTGTGAGACAAGAAATTTCTATTGTGCAAGCCACCCAGTTTGTGGTCCGTTCTTATGGCAGCTGTAACAAATGAATCGACTTGATTTACTGAACATTCTAGCTATGCATGTATTCTGGAGACTGGGAAACACATGGATTGTGACTTCAAAAAGTGTTATACCTTTTGGAAGTGTATGGAGAGTTTGAAGGTTACTGAAGAGCCGGCCCCAGCCAGCCACATCCATGGGCCGCCTGAGAAAGCAGAGATAGAGAGGAGGGGTTGGAGCTCCCTGAAACACTCAGATGACACTACACGCATTCCTTTGCATATTTGTAAAGTCACAGGTGCTCATGTCTCCCCACATTCCTAAAGGGGTGTTGGGGGGTGTGTGTTTGGCAGTGTCTGTTGATAAATGGGCTGAAGTGTTGCCCTGCCCAGCTCTGTAGACTGGAAGTTATTCGACCTTCCAGTGTGGGGCCCAGAGCTTAACTGGCCAGGCACTCAGCTGTATCAAATGAGTCAGCTTGAGCAAGGCCCACCCAGATGAATTCAATTTGTGAATGTTTGGCCTCTGCCCTGGGAGGGCCCTGCCGGGTGCTTTAGGGTAAAAACAGCTGAGCAGAGCCCTGGAGAGGGGTTGGCAAGCCCTGCCCGGGGGTTAGCAGTTCTTCCGAGGATGTCCTCTCTGGCCCGCCTGTGAGGTAAGCCCTTGGCTCTCGCCTACCTCTGCTCTCTGAGCTCCTGCCCTGAGGTGACACCCAGATCCCAGGCGTCTGATATTCTGCCCGTTGCTGTCTAGCTGTGAGTATCTATGGTGGCAGTTGCCAAAAAGGAAACAAGAGCCAGATTCTTAGGTCAGCCTGGTCTTTCCGGAGGCCAGCCAGGAAGGGCATGCCCTGTGTTCTCAGCCTGCCTGGACTGTAGCCAGAAAATGAGTGCTGCTCCAGTTGGAAAGGCTTTCTAGAGACTTAGAAACTGTATCTGGCTTGTGTGCTTTTAAGCGGTTTATTTTTCCAAAGCCTATTCTTGGCTTCTTGGTCAAGATTCAGTGGGTGTGTATTAAGTGGGATGACCACATTTCCTAAACCAAAGCTTTTAGATGGAGTAACAACGGGTTTTGGGGGGAGAAACTTATGTAGGGGAAAAAAAGCCTTTCAAAGATACAAAAATGAAGTCACTTGGCAGTTAACAAGCTTGACATCAACTTTATTGAAAAGAATGGCTCTGTGTGATGGTATGAAGTGAGGACAGGCCAGAAAATTTCACAACAAATGTTACTGAGTATCAATTATATACCAATCACTGTTTTTGCTCTTTAAAATATATCAGGGTACAAAATTATCACCAACATTCCTCCCATCGTGGAGCTGATGTTCTAGAATCAGGGTTTTCATCAAACTTTCAAAGGTCCTTTCCTGGGATGTTTCTAAAAGGTAAGATCTTTTCAGGTGTTGGCTTTTTAGTGACTAAACTTTGCTAATGTAAAATTAGCTATTAGGGCAGCGTTTGTTTATCCCACAGGGGAAAAGCCATCTGGCAGTTGGTTGTGGCTGGCACTGGGCTTGGGAATATAGAAATGAACTTTAGTTCTTGGGTGAGTTTATCTTATGCTCTGGAAATGCCTCTGTTGAGACTCAGTAATTAAACAAAAAAGCAGTCCGCTCTGGTGGTCTGACTGTACCCGTTATAGGATTTCATTAGCTGAGTCCTCTGAGCTGATGTACAGGTTGCTTGTATGAATTTACAGCCTTTGAAGTGGTCCGTGCTTCTGCCATATGACAAAGTCTAGCCTCATGTGCTGTGCAACTTCCTGTATGTGGCTGCTGTTATGTACCTTTTGTGGATCCTTAGTTCCTGGTTCTTAAATACTTGGGGAGTGAATGAATGAGCAAATGGATGCCTGGATGACAGTTTGATTTGTTAGCCAGGGCGATGTTAGTTCTTATTGCACTTGTAGGATAAAGTGTCCTTTAAAATGTTTGGGCCTCAAGGGACAATGGGCCCCTGTCTTTGAGGTTATACTTTTCCCATGGGGCAGTTGTGCTGACATTCAGCCAGAAGTGATGGCCCAACCCAAGACCTTGAGTCAGTCTCCAAGGCTCATAGGTTTCCATAGCTGGTTCTCTAATTTGATGCTTCTCAGATTTTGGTGCCTATGGAAAGCACCCGAAGGCCTTGTTGAACAGATCATTTGGCCCCACTCTCAGAGCTTGGATTCATTACATCTGAGGTGGGCCCCCAGAACTGGAATCGCTAAGATTTACAGTTAGTGCTAACAATGCTGTTGGCCTGCAGACCCCTTTTTGTGAACCTCTAATCGGAGAAGGCAATGGCACCCCACTCCAGTACTCTTGTCTGGAGAATCCCATGGATGGAGGAGTCTGGTAGGCTGCGATCCATGGGGTCGCTAAGAGTCAGACACTACTGAGCGACTTTACTTTCACCTTTCACTTTCATGCATTGGAGAAGGAAATGGTAACCCACTCCAGTGTTCTTGCCTGGAAAATCCCAGGGGTGAGGGAGCCTGGTGGGCTGACGTCTATGGGGGTTGCACAGAGTTGGACATGAGTGAAGTGACTTAGCAGCAATCCATAAGCAGTGCTGATGTAATTGACAGTGGAGTGGTTCAACACGTGTGCTCTGACCAGTGGTGAAATCCCAGTTCTACCACTTACAATGTGGCAGTGGACCTGTTTGTTTACCTGTCAGTTGGAATAATAGTGGTACTTCTAGGATTGTGGTGTAGACCAGATAATGCATATAGAGAGCTTAGCATAGCACTTGGAATTGAATAAATATTAAGTACTAGGATCATTGCTTTGTACCTCAATAGCTTGTTTCCTAGTAGGATACTCAATGGTGCTTATGCTTAGTTGCTCAGTCATGTCCAACTCTTTGTGATCCCATGACTCCTCTGTCCATGGGATTCTCCAGGCAAGAATACTAGAGTGGGTGGCCATGCCTTCCTCCAGGAGATCTTTCCAATTCAGGGATCCAATCTAGGTCCCCCACATTGCAGGTGGATCCTATACCATCTGAGCCACCAGGGAACTCAATTAAATGAAAATAAAGTGGGTTTTTAGTTGGATTCCTAGACAAGGAGAATTATTTTAGAGTTAAATCAAATTTTTGACTTTTTAAATATTCAACTTAACATGGAGCCAGATTTCCTGGATGTGGCTGCAGGTGAAATGTTGATGGTAGAATAGCACAAATCATTTGCAGTTATTTTTCTGGCCCCCAACTGTGTCTTGACCAGGCATTTAGTGGGTTAGAATCTGCAAGAGAATCAAAGGCTGAGGGTTGGTGGAGATGTTATAGTTGGTCCATGAGACCCTTAAACCTGGCATCATATGTCCTTAGTTTAGCATTGCATGTCATCCAGAGACCAGTGGGCAAGGCAAATCCAGTCTTTAGAGTACTTCTGTGATTCCATTTAAAATCCACATCCAGCAGAAAGACTCAGTGGGTTTATCTGAAATAGGAAATTTCTTTTTTGTGTGTGCCAATGCTCAGTATTTTCCAAGGTATGGTCCATAAGAGTATTTGCATCCACTTAGGGTGCTCGGTGAAAATGGAGATGTCTGAGCTAGACGTAATGAATTAGAATCCCTAGGAGTGGGAGCACAAAGTCTTCATTTTAAAAAGCATCCCAGTATTCTGGGATTTACCAGAGTAGCTTGGGAAACATCACTGCAAAAGATCGTCCATCATATACGACAGCAAGGATGGTTATATTGTCAATTGTAATTCATTGTTACAGTTAATGTTATAGAGTTTATGATGCTGCCTCCAGGATCCCCAGTTAGCACCATAAAGTTCATTCCAAGGCCAGACATATTTTGGAACTTACTTTCTGCACCTTATCCCAACACTTGTCCTGTGTACATTAAAGACCAACTGGAAATGAAATGCAGTCCAACATGATTTACTAATAATTGTCACTATAGTTGTATGTGCAGAGCTGGATGCTTTTCGAGTGTATAGAATTGGAGAACAGTGTGTCCTGATTTCAGGTGACTCTCATCGTGATGAACTGTTTCAACCAAGAGCCTCACTTTGATTTCAAAGTCCATAGCCAGTAATCTCAGATGTACTCCATTGATTGGAAGAAACGGAAATTAATAGTTAGAATTCAGATAAGTCAGGAGCAGTGCTTTCATGCCAGGGAGCAGTTAAGATTCTGTGTTGGGTGTTTACATACACAAGGCTCTTTAGTGTTTGCCAGTTCTGTAGGGCTGAGAGCTTCTCTTCATCTCTGGCTTGGCCTGGCCAAGTGACTCTGGTTTCTATTTCTGGCTTTCATTTGTCACCTTACCCTGCCATCTCCTGTTTCTGATTGTGACCTGGCAACCTATGCTTATCTAGAATCCTTTACTGCATCTGTCACCTTCTTGCCACTTCTGCTTATCCACAGCAGATAAGTGACTTCAGGGACTGTAATAAAAGAGCAAGCCAACATCATCTGTCTGTGCCTTATGAGTCTGTAAATTTGCACACCCATCGCACCCACTGGCACAGTGTGAAAACATTTTGTTGAAGTGCAAGCATTGGTTTCCTATGTGTTGAACCACTTAGTCCAACTTTTGAAGAATGAACACTGATATCTGTGTCATGGAGAAAATTCAGCAAATCCTTTAATGAGGATATAGATAATATCATCTATAATGTTATAGAGCAGAGGTCCACAACCTCCATCCATAGACTCTTGCCTTGATCTGTCAGATCAGTGGCATTTGATTAGAAATAAAGTATGCAATAAATGTAATATGCTTGAATCAACCTGAAACCATCCTTCCTATTCCCCACCCCCTACCACTGTCATGAAAAAATTGTTTCACAAAAGGGTCCTTGGTGCCAGAAGTATTGGGGACCACTGTTACAGCATTGTTACAGAGGATAACAAATTAAAAGGTAGGGCTTGATTTGTGACGTCAGAACACTACAATTTTGCCTGAATCTTAGCCTCCCTTGTGAAGGAGAATAAAGAAAGCAGATATTTATTGAGCACCACAGTCTACAACTTATACAGATTTTAAGAGGCCTGAATGGGATTTGAACTGAAGTCTGGCTGATGTTTGGGGCTTCCCCAATGGCTCAGCATAAAGAATCTGTCTGCAGTGCAGGAGACACAAGAGATGCAGGTTCGATCCCTGGGTCAGGAAGATCCCCTGGAGGAGGAAATGGCAAGTCACTCCAGTATTCTTGCTTAAAAAATTGCATGGAAAGAGGAGCCTGGTGAGCTACAGTCCAAAAGGTCACTAGCTGATGTGCTAATTTTTGGAAATTTATTTATTTTCATTTTCTCAGAGCCACAAATGGCCTTTTCCAAGGAGAAACCTCCTGAACAAATTTATAGGGAAATACATGTGGAACCTCGTTTGAGGTTCCTTGGCCTTGATTACGGAAGTGAGTTTTGTTTCTTTAATTCTGATGATCTGTGTTTATATACTTTTGGTTTTATTGCATAATTTTTGCCCACCAGTTTCTAAAACAAGCAAGCATTGGTTCTGATTAAAGAGAACAACAGCAAATCAATCTCATGTGATTTGTACTGTAAATGTTTGAATTCCATCTATTCCATGCCTTGATAGCTTTATGCCATCTGTTGTGAAGTTCAGTTGGCCCTGTGACAACATGCTGGTTTAGAAGGGATCGCCTTGGTGGGACGTACAGTCTGATTCTGCCTAATGGCAAAGGGTGTGCCTGTGAGTGCGACTTACTCTTTCGTGTCAGACTCTTTGCGTCCCCATGGACTGTAGCCCACCAGGCTCCTCTGTCAATGGGATTCTCCAGGCGAGAATACTGGAATGGGTTGCCATTTCCTTCTCCAGGGCATCTTCCCGACCCGGGGATTGAACCTGCATCTTCTGCACTGGCAGGCGGATTCTTTACCGCTGAGACACCTGGGAAGCCCTGATGGGAAAGGGAGGTTCTGATAAAGGCTTTGCAGAGAGATGGCAGCTCTGATGAGGTTCAGTGCTTCTTTCAGAGTGAGCAGATCTCTGACCCGAATATGCGGATCTTAATTTTGAGACACTAACTTCTAAAAGGAGTCAGTTAAAATGGAGAATTAACTGAGGAAATCCTTTTTTATGTGAGTGAGTGCACTTAATACTTCAGGAAGCTTTCTATCTGGCACTGAGGGGCAGAACTGTTTGAGATGAGCTTGGGAAGAAAATACAGCAACTTCAAACAGCAAGAAAAGAAGGTTTCTGAGCTTTAAAGGCTGAATTTTAACTGAAAACGTTTCTCTGGTTTAGTTAAGCCAATAAAACCTTAACTAGGATAAAAAATAAATCAGGATCTGTGCAGACATACTTGCACTGAGGGTAGTGCTTTTTTTTTTTAAAGTCCATTTATTCAGGGACCTTCTCCCCCCATGACTCAGCATAAATACATATTCAAATGGTCACACTACAACTACCACCACCAACAGAGGATATTCTTATCCCCATTTTACAGATGGGAAAACTGAGACTCAGGAAGATGCAGTGACTCATTTAATACTATACAGATAACAAGTAGCAAGTTTGGATTCAGCTTGGCCTAACTCTTTTCATCTGTCTTAGTTGGCTCAGGCTGCCATAACCAAATACCACAAACTGGGTAGCTTAAACAACAAATTGTTTTTCTAAGTTCTGGAGGTTAGAAGCCCAAGATCAAGGGGTTGGCAGGGTTGGTTTCTTTTGAGGCTTCTCATTGTGACATCACATGATCTTCTAAGGACACCAGTCAGACTGAAATAGAGCTTGGCCCTTATGATTTTTTAAAGACCCCATTTGCAATTAAAGTCACATTTCTGGGTTATAACCTTAAGCGTATGAATTTGGGGAATAGGGGAACAAAATTCAGTCTATAACACCATCTACATCTACCTGCATCTCTGTTGGATACAGTCCCAGTGGGGAGCTGAGATGAGCATTGAAATAAAACAAGATAATGTGGTGGGGCCCACGCTGATTAGACAGCTGGGTATAACTGAAAGGACTATCTTTACCCTGGTGAGATTGTAACAATTCTTAAACATGTTGAAAGGAAAACCCAAGCAGCTCCGTACATAATCGACTTTATAAAACCTGTGGAAAGTCTGTCAAGAGGGTGACGGGGAAAGGAGGGGGCCAGTTAATTGACTGATAGTGCCTGGCAGGGCTGATGTTTGAAAAATTGAGATGTTGGTTATAAGTTAACGCAAAAATCATTAACAGATAAAAGATTTTCTGTCTTTGGATTTGGTCTGATGTGTACTTCTTCAGTTTCATTTACTAATTTCTTAGGTTTCTAGTTTGTGCTTATCAATAAATAGTTTAGCTTTTTACTTAGTTTCTGATTTAAAATCCCTTTTATACTGATTCCTTGGTTGACAGGCAGTTAGTACAATTACAGTGGACAAGTACTAGGTTCCTTTCAGCACCAGTAGTGAAAGCTCAGGGCTGAGGTAAAATTCCTGTGCAAGACCTTTAAAGCCTATTTAAGAATCATCTCAAATCCTGAACAACAGTAACAGAACTTGAATGACCATGCCATTTGTGGTAGGCTTTACGGGACCATGCAGTTGCAGTCCCTGTGCTTGGGAGTCTGGCTCAGTTCTGGGGTGCCCACTACTGACAAACTGTTTCAGGACCTTATCTCCCTCACCCTGGGGACACAATGTAAAGACCCACCACCTGTATCCGTCCTAAGTCACTTCAGTTGTGTCCGACTCTTGTGAAAACATGGACTGTAGCCTGCTAGGCTCCTCTGTCCATGGGATTCTCCAGGCCAGAATACTGGAATGGGGTGCCATTTTCTTCTCCAGAGGATCTTCCTGACCCAGGGAACGGACTTCTGTCTCTTCTGTCCCTGCACTGGCAGGCGGGTTCTTTAGCACTAGTGCCACCTGGGAATACAGCACATTTATTACTTTCTCCAAACTGCTGGGTTTGTTACTCTGTCAGAATGGAAATTAGGTCTGTCTGACATTGTATTCTTCATTGTCAGGCTGGCAGATTGCCCTCTGTGTCCTAAAATCCTTGTCCATTGATTATTTTCCTTATTTGTTCCAGGGTTTTTCTAGGTATGAAAGTTACTGAGTCTCTAGTTTCTGACCATTGTTTCTCACATTTTAAAGGCTGCTTTCTATTCACCCTCATTGATCAGGCTTCTCATGGTTTTCCATGAGCAGGATTCAAATGCACCAAAACTAGAAGTCAGCCAAGCTGGTTTTGACCCTTCCCCACTTCCCATGCCTCTCTCCTAGAAGAACCCTTTCTTACTTTCACCAGGAATTTAGACTGTTTCCAACAACATAATGGGCTTATATTCTTTAGCACACTAAAGTTGCTTCTTACCCACCTACAGGTTTAAGGTATTATCCTTCCATAGTTCTTACTATTTTAATAGGGACTTTTAAAATTCTTCAAAGACCAAGAGATGAAATCTCAATTGGTGGAATTTCACAGAAGAGTGTGCACCCATGTAGGCTCAGAGCTTTTATTCTAAGTATCACTCCACTCAGAGGCAGCTTCATACTCCAGCAGTTTTCAATGGGGAAAAAAAATGCCACTTGTAGTGATGGTAGCCTCAGTCACCAGACATTTAGAATCTTCTCTTGAGCCAGAAATCTGTTCTAGAACAAGTGAGTCACCTAGCTCCTGATTTAGTGAAAGGGCTGGGAAAACTGATCAACCACTTGTAAAAGAATGAAACTAGAACACTTTCTAACACCATACACAATAATAAACTCAAAATGGATTAAAGATCTAAATGTAAGACCAGAAACTATTAAACTCCTAGAGGAGAACATAGGCAAAACACTCTCTGACATACATCACAGCAGGACCCTCTATGACCCACCTCCCAGAATACTGGAAATAAGAGCAAAAATAAGCAAATGGGACCAAATTAAACTTAAAAGCTTCTGCACAACAAAGGAAACTATAAGCAAGGTGAAAAGACAGCCTTCAGAATGCGAGAAAATAATAGCAAATGAAGCAACTGACAAACAACTAATCTCAAAAATATACAAGCAGCTCCTGCAGCTCAATTCTGGAAAAATAAATGACCCAATCAAAAAATGGGCCTAAGAACTAAACAGACATTTATCCAAAGAAGACATACAGATGGCTAACAAACACATGAAAAGATGCTCAACATCACTCATTATCAGAGAAATGCATATCAAAACCACAGTGAGGTACCATTTCACACCAGTCAGAATGGCTACAATCCAAAAGTCTACAAGAAATAAATGCTGGAGAGGGTGTGGAGAAAAGGGAACCATCTTACACGGTTGGTGGGAATGCAAACTAGTACAGCCACTATGGAGAACAGTGTGGAGATTCCTTAAAAAACTGGAAATAGAACTGCCTTATGACCCAGCAATCCCACTGCTGGGCATACACACCAAGGAAACCAGAATTGAAAGAGACATGTGTACCCAATGTTCATTGCAGCACTGTTTATAATAGCCAGGACATGGAAGCAACCTAGATGTCCATCAGCAGATGAATAGAGAAGAAAGCTGTGGTACATATACACAATGGAGTATTACTAAGCCATTAAAAATAATACATTTGAATCAGTTCTACTGAGGTGGATGAAACTGGAGCCGATTATACAGAGTGAAGTAAGCCAGAAAGAAAAACACCAATACAGTATACTAACACATATATATGGAATTTAGAAAGATGGTAACAATAACCCTGTATGCAAGACAGCAAAAGAGACACAGATGTAGAGAACAGTCTTTTGGACACTGTGGGAGAGGACGAGGGTGGGATGATTTGGGAGAATGGCATTGAAACATGTATAATATCATATGTGAAACGAATCGCCAGTCGACGTTTGATGCAGGATACAGGATGCTTGGGGCTGGTGCACTGAGACGACCCAGAGGGATGGTATGGGGAGGGAGGAGGGAAGGGAGTTCAGGATGGGAAACACGTATACACCTGTGGTGGATTCATGTTGATGCATGGCAAAACCAATACAATATTGTAAAGTAATTAACCTTCCATTAAAATAAGTAAATTTATATTAAAGAAAAACATTTTTATTTGCACACAGGATAATCAAACTGCTGTGGCCTGTGAGATCTTTAGTTGTGGCATGTGGGATCTAGTTCCCCAACCAAGGATCAAACCCAGGCTACCTGAATTGGGAGTGCAAAGTCTTAGCCACTGGACCACTGCGGAGGTCCCTGTTTTTTTTTATTTTCACATAAGAATAAACTTGTCTAATAAGAACTCAAAAAAAAAAAAAAAGAATATCATGGTAAAGGGCAGGGCTCTGAGGACCATAAAGTTAAGTACATATAAGGTTAATCTCTGGCTCATAAAATGCTGGAATGTCAGACTTAGAAGGGACCTTGGAGGTTCTCTAGCTTACTTAATGGGAGACAATGTGGAATTATGGGGGGAAGAAAAGAAACACATGTTTTGAAGTCAGAAGGACCTGGGCTTGAATCTCACTCTTAGTTGGTGACCTCTGATTAAGGAAGACCTTTTGTGGGTCTTCGTTTTTCCACTTCTGGCCATTGTAGGTGTTAACAAATGATAGCTGCTGTTATTATAATTATTATTATGATGATCATTAGGTTACAGATGAGGAATCTGAAAAGTAGAGGCTAAATTACTTTACATAATTTAGCATTTTATTTAAGATCTGGGGCTGCCCTCTACAACTATTACATCGACTGATATAAAAATGCACAACGTGAGAGCTGCAAAGAGCTGCGAGTTTCAGTTTTGTTGGAGGATTTACTGAGGGGCATAGCTTGAGAGGGACTTCCCTGGTGGCTCAGATGGTAAACGATCTGCCTGCAGTGCAGGAACCCAGGTTCAATCTCTGGGTCAGGAAGATCCCCTGGAGAAGGAAATGGTGACCCACTCCAGTATTCTTGCCTGGAGAATTCCATGGACAGAGGAGCCGGCTGACAGACATTGGACATGGCTGAGAGATTTTCACTTCACTCCATGGCTTGAGAGAGAGCCTCTCAGAGAGCTCTGAGGAACTACATTTAAGAGACCAGGGGGAGCAGTTAGCCTATATGCGATTTTGATGAAGGATGCATATAATCAAGCGCATCTCAGTATAAGGTTGCTGCTAGTCACAAGCAACAGATGTCTTAGTTAATGGTCTTGGTGCTTTTCTAAGTATCAGGAGCTGTAGGAATTGTGAATGATAAAATTTTCTCCTGAAAATAACTATCTGAAGGCCTTGTTCTGCCAGTTTCCCTGAGTGCCTCATTCTTGATCTCCACCCTGAAGGTCAGTGAGTGCAGTGGCTAATAAATTAATCCCCATAGGACAGGGTGATGAGTGACATTTTTTTTTTTTAGTTGGCAGCCCCATGCAGTATATGCCCTTTATAAGAAAATGCTTAATTGGGGTAAGAATTAAAGACTCAATGTAGTGATCTGAATGCATCGATGAACTGTTATTCCTCTGTACTCTAAAACTGGTTTGCTTGGGAGAAGGCTGTCAGTCTAATAGAAGTCTCCTGGAAGTCACCTTCGAGAAAGAACGACAAATGCTGAGTGGTTGTGGGGCTTGTCCTAAAGAAAGAACCATGAAGGTTTTTATGTAGTGACACAATCACTGTTTTCAGTTGAATAATTTGGAGTTCTTTGTTTCTAAGTATCTTTGATATCTCCTATCTGTAAGTATTCATTTCACTTGATACAAAAAAGGAAATTGAGGTCTACAGAGGTGAGGGACTTTCCCAGTGTCACAAAGCTGGTAAGTGGCAGAATCATAGTAAGAACCAAAGTCTCTTGACTCTGTGCAGAGCACTTTCTGCTGCTGCTGCTAAGTCACGTCAGTCGTGTCCGACTCTGTGTGACCCCTTAGACGGCAGCCCACCAGGCTCCCCTGTCTGTGGGATTCTCCAGGCAAGAACACTGGAGTGGGTTGCCATTTCCTTCTCCAATGCATGAAAGTGAAAAGTGAAAGTGAAGTCGCTCAGTCGTGTCCGACTCCTAGCGACCCCATGGACTGCAGCCCACCAGGCTCCTCCATCCATGGGATTTTCCATGCAAGAGTACTGGAGTGGGTTCCCATTACCTTCTCCAGAGCACTTTCTAGCCAACAATAATTCTCCAGATCAAAAAACCCTTCTGTTTTCTTAGTGTTGTGCATTCTATGGTTTTGGAAATGCACACATATAAAGTATATATCCATCATTACAATGTCCCATAGACTATTTTCACTGCTCTATAAATCCTCTGTGCTCTACTTATTCCTTCCCTTCCACCTTGCACCCTTAATGGCAACTGCTAATCTTTTTTTGTCTCCATAGTTTTGCCTTTTCCAGCTATATATAGCTGGAATCAAGTAGTCTTTTCAGATTGGCTTCTCTCACTTAGTAATATGCATTTAAGGTTCCTCTGGTTTTTCCTGTGGTCATGTATGGATGTGAGAGTTGGACTGTGAAGAAGGCTGAGCGCTGAAGAATTGATGCTTTTGAACTGTGGTGTTGGAGAAGACTCTTGAGAGCCCCTTGAACTGCAAGGAGATCCAACCAGTCCATTCTGAAGGAGATCAACCCTGGGATTTCTTTGGAAGAAATGATGCTAAAGCTGAAACTCCAGTACTTTGGCCACCTCATGCTTTGAAAAGTTGACTCATTGGAAAAGACCCTGATGCTGGGAGGGATTGAGGGCAGGAGGAGAAGGGGACGACCGAGGATGAGATGGCTGGATGGCATCACTGACTCAATGGACGTCTGAGTGAACTCCGGGAGTTGGTGATGGACAGGGAGGCCTGGCGTGCCGCAATTCATGGGGTTGTAAAGAGTCGGACACGACTGAGCGACTGAATTGAACTGTGTCTTTTCATGGCTTGGTTGCTCATTCCTTTTTAGTGCTGAATAATATTCCATTGTCGCTGATGTGCTGTAGTTTATTTGTCCATATACCTCTTTTTTAAAAATTATTTTTCATTGAAGGATAATTGCTTTACAGAATTTTGCTGTTTCCTGTCAAACCTCAACATGAATCAGCCGTAGGTATACATATACCCCCTTCCTTTTGAACCTCCCTTCCACCTCCCTCCCCATTCCACCCCCCTCCCCATTCCACCCCTCTAGGTTGATACAGAGCCCCGTTTGAGTTTCCTGAGCCATACAGCAAATTCCTGTTGGCTATCTATTTTACATATGGTAGTGTAAGCTCCTATGATACTCTTTCCATACACCTCACCCTCTCCTCCCCTCTCCACATGTCCATAATTCTATTCTCTATTATGTCTATTTCTCCATTGCTTCCCTGTAAATAAATTATTCAGTACCATTTTTCTAGATTCTGTATACATGCATTAGAATGCTATATTTATCTTTCTCTTTCTGACTTACTTTACTCTGTATAATAGGTTCTAGGTTCATCCACCTCATTAGAACTGACTCAAATGCGTTCCTCTTTATGGCTGAGTAATATTCCATTGTGTCTTGACGGACACTTGATGGACACTTGCTTCCAAGTTTGAATGATTATAAATAATGTTGCTATAAACATCCATGTGCTGGTTTCTGTATTGATGTGTTTTCAGCTCTTTTGTGTAAATACCAAGGAACATGATTCCTGGATCATACAGTAACAGTATGTTTAGTTTTTTAAGAAACTGCCAAATGGTCATCCAAACTGGCTGAACCATTTTGCATTCCCACCAGCAATGAATGAGAGTTCCTGTTGCTTCACATCCTTGTCAGCATTTATAGTTGTCATTGTTCTGGATTCTTGCCTTTCTAATAGATGACCTCCTCCCCTGCTTTTTTCCTTGCCCTTTCAGATATCAAAGTTTTAATTAATAGCTGATTAGGGATCTGATGGCCCCTTAGGATTGTTGGAGACAATGTTATCCAGGTAGCTTTATTGCTAGCAAGTGATACCATCAACTTTATTTTTTTTAGAAAAAACAATTCTTTAGGTGTTTGAATATAGTTGGCTGTTGACCCAGCTTCCTGCCTTTGTATCCCATTCTGGTTCTCCTGAAGATTTAAGCCCTTATCTGGGTTTCCCTGGTCTGCCTCTTGGTCTAGCTGTAAACATGTTTTAGCCCACAAGAAAGTTTAGCCTTCACCTAACCCTTAAGAGCCTAGAATTCACCCCATCTGGCAGGACATTGAAACTCATTAAGGGCCTCTTCCCCATCTGTCTGGTTTTCCTTCATGCTCGGTTCCTGAGCAACCCTATGCCCATTCCTGTGACCTGGATCCTCTGCTTCCTACTTCTAGCATTGGGAAATTCCTTGTGATTTCTAGAACTTTCTTTTGTTAGGGTATGGTAACTAATTCTTTTCCATTGCTGATATGAGTTTTAGAGCCTATCAGAAGAACTTGATTGTGTCCCAGGGCCAGGCCTGACAATCGCAGACCTGTGCTGAGGGCTATAAGAGAAAATATATGTTTATATTTTTTGGAGCAACCAAAGGGTTGCTGTAACCAAAAAATTAACTGGGAGAGGTACTGCCACCATACAGCTTACAGACTCTTTCAGAATAGCTTTATAAATAATTTCATTCTTGCTCAGTGGCAGCCCAGTCAAAAATATCATGAATAGTATTTGTGGTGGTAAGCAAGTGCCAACGATATTTCATAATCTGACTCTTAGAAGTAGTAAATATTTCAGTTAAAATTATATATCATTAAGGTGACAAAAAGGGACATTGTTAAACCTCTTGTCTTGGTATCTTTTTGCCCCAGCTGGTGAGGGCTACTTGGGAGGGACTCTCTAACTGGCCTCAACTTGACTATGTGACCTTGGACTGGAAACAGTAGAGGTGGGAGGGAAGAAAAGTAAAGAAGGGTCCCCTGGAATTTCTTAGTCCCATTTATATGCAAATCATTTAATATTATGCAAATTATTTCTCTGAGATTCAATTAGACTCCCAAGAGTAACCAATTACCACTCCCACCACTGTACTTTCTGCCTCCTGACCAAGTTTTCTTATTTGTCTAAGGAAGACATACATTGTCCTGTATGTCCTACTAGGGAACAGGAAGGGGACAAAGAGCAGATAGTCCCTCACTGAGGCAAGAGCAGCTCTGGTCAAACATGTTGGGAAACTTGAGAACAAAGCCTGACAGGAACTCCTGAGGCACACAGAAAAATCACACTGAGCCAGAGCCTCACAGGCACATATAACACTTGCCGTATGGTTTTTTCCCCCTGGACTCCATTCTCTTTATGGTTTCATGGGACCTATATTTTGGGTGCTTCCCTGGTGGCTCAGTGGCAAAGAATCCACCTGCCAATGCAGATGATGTAAGAGATGTGGGTTCAATTCCTGGCTTGGGAAGATCCCCTGGAGGAGGGCATGGCAACCCATTCCAGTATTCTTGCCTGGAGAAGTCCATGGATAGAGGGGCCTGGTGGGCCCTAGAGTCCATAGAGTCACAAAGAGTTGGACACAACTTAATGACTGAGCATGCACGCATGTCTTTCAGTTATGAGAACTGTTGACTAGAAAAACTTTCTGGAACAAAGGCTTACAGTTTTCCTCCCAAATACATACATATATACACACACTCGGAGAAGGCAATGGCACCCCACTCCAGTACTCTTGCCTGGAAAATCCCATGGACAGAGGAGCCTGGTAGGCTGCAGTCCATGGGGTCGCTAAGAGTTGGGCACGACTGAGCAACTTCACTTTCACTTTTTACTTTCATGCACTGGAGAAGGAAATGGAAACCCACTCCAGTATTCTTTCCTGGAGAATCCCAGGGACAGAGGAGCCTAGTGGGCTGCTGTCTATGGGATCGCACAGAGTTGGACAAGACTGAAGCGGCTTAGCAGCAGCAGCATACACACACTCTCCCCCCTGTCTCCCTCTCCCCCACCTCTATATCTATATACCCATGCACTTTATACATATTTATATACTGATAGTCAATAGTTGACTACAAACACTTTCTGGACGAAAGGCCCACACAGTCTTCTTTCTCACAAATACACATAAACACACAAATACATCATATATATATATATATATATATATATATATATAATACTCTCAGATCTTATTACTTGAAAGCTTTTATTCACTTGTACCTGTTCCTCTTATTTGGGGATGGATCCCAGAGAGCTGGAGCCATCATTCATTCATTTATCCATCCATTTACTCATTCACCGACTCATTCAACAGATATTTGAGTGCTTACAGTTTGACAGGCACTTTATTTGGCACTGAGTGAGGGTACAAAGATGTGGCAGGTGCTGAAAAGAAATTTAACATTTTTATGAGAATATAGGATACAGGGACCAAATGTGGGATGAGAGCACATGGCTGAGTTATAGAAGGCTTCCCTGGGACCTGTGTGAATAGGGGTGAGATGTGTTCCTATAGAGGAATGGCTTGGGTGAAGACTCAGAGGATAAAGGAGAGTAGCAGCTTTTTCATGAGTGGAAAGGAGAATGGGATAATGCTAGGTAGAGAGGTTGGTTGGGGCCAGATCACACACCACATCTTATAGATCAGAGTAAGGATTTGATTTACTGACTCATTCTTCCCATTCTTCAGGCATGCCATCCTTATTGTCCAGGCTTTGAGGTTCTTTTACCTTTTTATATTAGTTCTCTATCCCCCAACCATCAGTTAGAGGAGACTACTGGTATTCCAGGACCAAGGATGGCTGTGCAGATGGTGAGCACAGGATCTGCCCACTTCATAAAGGGGACACCATTTAGGGCTGTTATTTATTTATTTATTTTACAACAGGCAAACTACAGAACTCTTATGTACCATGGAAAGTAACTACAGACTATGTTACTTGCTGTGAAGAAATAGCATATGTAAGTTATTTCTGCAAAGTTGGCCTAAGTGTGCCAAGTCAATGAGGAAGTCATAAAAAATGAGGGAGCCATAAAATTCCTGGATTGTTTCATAATGTGCTTTGTTTTGTCTTGTGTCCTCCTCACTGCTCTCTAGTACATATTAGCCACTTAATAAGTGCCTGTTGAATGAACGCATGGATAATATTAATACCAATAATCTTATATTGGTAGAAGCCCATGAGGGCAGTTATCATAAATCCCCAAACTGGTTCCTGGGGCTATTGTGAGAGAACTAGGCTGACTGGAGGGCTGTTGATAATGAACCTGTAATGTTTTTCTTAAAACAAACAGTGTGGGGATAAGGACCCATCTGAGACCTCTCAACACCAGATTTCATAGATTTAAGGCCTGCTGGAATATGATATCTTAGAGATTCGAGATTAAGGTACTTTATGTTATTCAGGTCATTTATGTCTGTTATGATCCCATTGGAACAATTACAGAATAATGTGTTTGTGTGTGTGTGTATGTGTCTGGAGTGAGTGAGGCAGGAACAGTATGCATGTTTGTGAAGGAAAATTTATTTGGGTGCTGCTAAGAAAAACTTCGTTGGAGAAGGCAATGGCAACCCACTCCAGTACTCTTGCCTGGAAAATCCCATGGACAGAGGAGCCTGGTAGGCTGCAGTCCATGGGGTCGCTAAGAGTCGGACATGACTGAGCGACTTCACTTTCACTTTTCACTTTCATACATTGGAGAAGGAAATGGCAACCCACTCCAGTATTCTTGCCTGGAGAATCCCAGGGACAGAGAAGCCTCGTGGGCTGCTGTCTATGGGATTGCACAGTTGGACATGACTGAAGCGACTTAGCAGCAGCAGCAAGAAAAACTTCATTAGTCATGAAATCTTGCTTCTGGATGACTCAAAGAACCTTCATTTTAAAAGATAGAAGAGAAAAGTAGGGATCAGAAAAGGAAAATACTAAACAACCATCTTTCCACTTGGCAGTAGAGAGTTGTCAAGTCTCTTTACCTAACATTTCACTTGTTGCTAAGTGCTGCTGCTGCTGCTGCTGCTAAGTCGTTTCAGTCGTGTCCGACTCTGTGCGACCCCAGAGATGGCAGCCCACCAGGCTCTTCTGTCCCTGGGATTCTCCAGGCAAGAATACCAGAGTGGGTTTCCATTTCCTTCTCCAATGCATGAGAGTGAAAAGTGAAAGTGAAATTGCTCAGTCGTGTCCGACTTCGCGATCCCATGGACTGCAGCCCACTAGGCTCCTCCATCCATGGGATTCTCCAAGCAAGAATACTAATCTCCAGTAAACCATTCTAGTTAGTAGTTTAGTTGCTAAGTCATGTCGGACTTTTGTGACCTCACAGACTGTAGCATGCCAGGCTCCTTGGTCCATGGGATTCTCCAGGCAAGAATACTGGAGTGGGTTGCCATTTCCTTCTCCAAAACCATTCTGAGTCATACTATTCCAGAAGTCATTTGTCCAGAGACAGATGGGAGATTAGTCTAAACTTGTTTGGAGAGGACAGAAGAGTAAGATCCCCTGCTTCTGAACTTAGCTGGCAAAGAGTCTTCCAGAAGTTGGGCTTGTTTTTTCAGAAATTCTGCCCAAAGGTTCTTCTGGAACCTCTTGAAGTTACTGGACTTCTGGACAAAGGCAAGATCGTATGTTCAAGAAAGAGGAAATTTGGAGTGATGGACAGAGGATTAACCTTGGATAGACAGGATAGGGGCGTCTTTTGTTTTATGCTTTGAGGATTTCCCCTGAGAACAGGAATGTCTTTCATCAGCCTACAGCAGGGGCCTCCTATTCCAGGATTCAACCAAGTAACTGAAAGTCAAGTTGCTGAACATCAATTCACTGAAAACTATCTTGCTCAGTGATTAATTGACCAAGTTGCCACTTAACTGATTGTTTTTTTGAAGTTTTATTATGTCTCACAGCAGTCATCTTGCAGCCAGTATGGGTTGAGGGAGAAATGTGTGCTGGGAGCAATGGGGAGATTCTGTCCCTTTAAGATAGTAACATGTTCTTCCTTCCTCTGAAATTATATAATTATTGATTCCCAAAGACATGTTTCAATTAACTACTTAGTTTTTTTATTGACTGAAAAAGACTAGGCTATACTGCAGTAACTGATGAACCTCAAAAGCTCAGTGTCCTAAAATAACAAAGGTTTATTTCCCAGGTATGATGGATGCCAGTACAAGCTGGGATTGTTGAGAAGGCTCAGATACTTGGGAAACCAAGCTGATGGAAAATGGAAACCAATGAAGACTCTGGTATCTTGTAGTTGCTCTGTTTGGGACATAGGTCAGGGAAAGAGAAGGGACTGGAAAATCAGTAAGGATTTCTGATGGTTTCAGGTTGGAACTGATACATGTAATTTTCCTTCACATTTCATTAGCTGGAACGCATCACATCTTCCTAACTGCAGAATGGCTAGGTCTACTTTATGGAAAGGAGAATAGGAATTGGTGACCACTAAGAATATCTACAGACAGAGGGTGAGATGGTTGGATGGCATCAATGACTCGATGGACATGAGTTTGAGCAAGCTCTGGGAGTTGGTGAAAGACAGGGAAACCTGGCATGCTGCAGTCAATGGGGTTGCAAAGAGTTGGACACTACTTAGCAACTGAACTGAAGAATATCCCCACAGGAAGGGCTTAATAATTTTGGTAGTTTTTTTTTTTTTCAGAAGCTTTTTTCCCCCTGAAATTTCAGGTCTGCTGAGATTTGCAGAGGTGGTTTGGCTGCATCTGAAGTTGGGTGATGGGTGAGGGTTAATAGAGTCTGTGTCTTATGGCAGAGATTTAAGTGTCCTGTTCAAGACCTGCTAATAGTGACCTTAGCACCCCTCCTCCAACACAAAACACACATACACTCAAACATGTTCTGTTGGGCAGCCAGGAGGGCAGCCAGACAGAGGGGTAACTCTGAGTTCTAACTGGAACTAACAGGTTTTGATGGATTGATTATTTGGTGAAATGAATTTTAAAGAATTGGCTTTGAGTGATTTGATATACAGTAAATTAACTGAAAGCCTGAAATTGTTGACAAGCTCTTTTTGTGTTTCTTCATTTCCAATTAAAAAAAATTAAATTCTAGTTTATGGGACTTCATTGAGGTGTAATTGACAAATACTATTTAAAGTGTACAACATGATTTTGATACATATATATGCATGGTGAAAGGATTCCTATCACCAAGTTAATTATGTGTTTAAATTTTAGCATGGATTTAGCATGAGAAAGATGTATTATTTATATTAGCCAGGTGATAATAGGCTTTAGTTTGGAAAGGAAAGAGTGAGAGGGCATCTAGGAGCATTTTAGCTCTGCTTGTGGAAGGAGGCAGGAGGAAAAGGGGGAGTAACAGCAGAGAAAATGGTTGGATGGCATCACCGACCCAATGGACTCCAGTTTGAACAAACTCTGGGAGATGGTGAAGGACAGGGAAGCCTGGCATGCTGCAGTCCTTGGAGTCGCAGAGTCGGACACGACTGAGCAACTGAACGAGGAGGGAGGGAGGAATAGGGTTTGGGTAGTCTTCTGTAAGGAAGGTGCAGTTTTGTGGATGGCTCTTCCTTGATCCAAGGACTAGTCTCTGGGGCCTCATTTTGGAAGTCCAAGGAACTGAGCTTCTCTTTCAGTCATTTCTTTGTAGCTTCCAATATAAAGTAACATTTCCAAAGACATATTTTTCTGTTTCATGTTGGTTTACAGTAAACTAATTATTCCATTTCATATTAGCAGAATTATTTTTTTTATAACAAAAGATTTCTATTATGACAATTTTATTTCCTTTTGAAAATTGTATATTACAATAGTGAGGATTGATTATACATTTATTTAAAACTTTTTCATTTTTAAAATCATTTTTTATATTTAAGGCATATAACATGATATATATTTACATAGTGAAATGATTACTATAATCAAGTTAATTACTATATCCTGTCACATAAGATACCACTTGTTTGTGTGTTTTTGTGGTGGTGCTCTTAGGAAACTTCTAATATTCAATACAGTATTATTAACTCTAGTCATTGTGCTGTATGTTAGATCTCTAACGGTGGTGGTTGTCGTGATAGTGGTTTAGTCGCTAACTGCTATTGCTAAGTCACTTCAGTCGTGTCCGGCTCTGTGCGACCCCATAGACGGCAGCCCACCAGGCTCCGCCGTCCCTGGGATTCTCCAAGCAAGAACACTGGAGTGGGTTGCCATTTCCTTCTCCAATGCATGAAAGTGAAAAGTGAAAGTGAAGTCGCTCAGTCATGTCCGACTCTTAGTGACCCCATGGACTGCAGCCTACCAGGCTCCTCTGTCCATGGGATTTTCCAGGCAAGAGTACTGGAGTGGAAGTCATGTCCAAATCTTGTGACCCCATGGACTCCAGCACACCAGGCTCCTCTGACCTCCACTATCTGCTGGAGTTTGCTCAGATTTATGTCTGAGTTGGTGATGCTATCTAACCATCACATCCTTAGCTGCCCCTTTCTCCTCGCAGATCTTTCCCAGAATCAGAGTCTTTTCCAGTCAGCCAGCTCTTCGTATCAGATGGCCAAAGTATTGGAACTTCAGCATTAGTCCTTCCAATGAATATTCAGGGTTGATTTCCTTTAGGATTGACTGGTTTGATCTCCTTTCTGTCTAAAGGATTCTCAAGAGTTTTCTCTAGTACCACAGTTTGAAAGCATCCATTCTTTGGCACTCAGCCTTCTTTATGGTCCAACTCTCGTATCCATACATGACTACTTGAAAAACCATAGCTTTGGCTATATGGACCTTTGTCAGCAAAATAATGTCTCTGCTTTTTAATAGCTGTCTAAGTTTGTCATAGCTTTTTTTCCCAAGGAGCAAGCATCTTTTAATTTCATGGCTGCCGTCATGGTACACAGTGATTTTGGAGCCCAAGAAAGTAAAATCTGTTTACACTTTCTCCCCTTTTATTTGCCATGAAGTGATGGGACCAGATGCCATGACCTTAGGTTTTTGAAAGTTGAGTTTTTAAGCCAACTTTTTCACTTTCCTCTTTCGCCTTCATCAAGTATTCTTACTTGGAAAATCTCATGGACAGAGGAGCCTGGGAGGCTATGGTCCATAGGGTCACATAGAGTTGGACATGACTGAAGTGACTGAGCACACATGCACACACACACTCTGCGTCTAAGGTAAATAAGCAAGGTAACAATATGTAGCTTTGACATACTCCTTTCCCAGTTTTGAACCAGTCCATTGTTCCACATCCAGTTTTAACTGTTGCTTCTTGATCCGCATATAGATTTCTCAGGAGACAGATAAGGTAGTCTAGTATTCCCATCTTGTTAAGGATTTTCCATGATTTATTGTGTTCCATATGGTCAAAGGCTTTACCATAGTCAAGGAAGTAGAACTAGATGTTTCTCTGGAACTCCTTTGCTTTCTCCATGCTCCAACGAATGTTGGCAATTTGATCTCTGGTTCCTCTGCCTCTTCAAAACCTGTACATCTGGAGGTTCTCGATTCATTTACTACTGAAGCCTAGCATAACTATAACTTTGTACCCTTTGATCACGTCTCCCGATATCCCTCACCTCTGATAACCACTGTTCTACTCTCTGCTTCTATAATTAAACTTTTACCAGATTTTGCATATAATTGAGATCATGTAGTGGTTCTTTTTCTTTGTGTCTGGTTTATTTCACTTAGCATAAGGTCCTCCAGGTTTATCCATATTGTTGTAGTTGACAGGATCTCCTTTTTAAAGGCTGACTAACATTTATCTCATAATTACTTTATCTACTCATCCATTAACAGATATTTGGGTTCTTTTTCATGTTTTAGCTATTGAGAATAATGCTGCAATGAATATGGGTGTGTAGATCTTTCTTCAAGGTACTGGTTTCATTTTCTTTGGATATATACCCAGGAGATATATATTGGCTATATATTGGATCATATGGTAATTCTAATTTTAATTTTTCAAGAAATCTCTTTGCTGTTTTCCATAGTGGTTGTTCCACATTAAATTCCCATCAACCATGTATAAGAATTGCCTTTTTTTCTATCATGGCATTTGTCACAGCAATAAAAACAATAATTCTAAAATTTCTGTAATCACAAAAATTCTAAATAACCAAAGAAATCCTAAGAAGAACATAGCTGGAGGCATCACACTTCTCAATCTCAAAACTTTATCATGGACCTATAAGAAACAATATGGTACCAGCATAAAAATAGACACATGGACCAATGGAACAGAATTGAGAGCCCAGAAGTAAACCCACACGTATATGTTCAGCTAATTCTCTACAAGGGCACCAGGAATACACAATGGGGAAAGGATAGTCTGTTCAGTTAACGATGTTGTGAAAACTGGATAACCACATGCAAAACAGTGAAAGTGGACACTTAAACCTCACAGCATAGACAGAAACCAACTCAAAGCGGCTTAATGACATGAATGTTACACTTGAGGCTGCAAACCTTCTAGAAGAAAGCATAAGGGGATAGACTGTGACCTGGCCTTGAAAATGATTTTTTTAATATGACACAAAATGGAAAGCAACAGAAGGGAAAATAAACAAGGACCATAAAAAAGCTCTGCACAGCAAAGGAAACCATTGACAAAGTGGTAAGGCTACCTATATGTTGAGAGAAAATATTTGCAACCCATATATCTGATAAGGGGTTAATATCCAAACAGTATAAGAAACTTGTACAACTCAAAAGTAAAAAAGTGAACAATCCAGGTAAAAATTGGGCAAAGGACCGGAACAGACATTTTTCCAAAGAAAATATACAAATGGGCAACATGTATATGAAAGTTGCTCAGCATCACTAATCATTAGGAAATGCAAAATAAAACCACAATGAGAGATCACCTTACATCTTTTAGGATGGCCATTAGCTGGAAATACTTTAATTCAGCAGTATATTTAGAAGAGACATTCTTTTAGAGTAACTTGTCTAATGTTTGAAAGACCTAAATGAGATTGTATATTTTAAGATTTATTGAAGTGTAGTTGATTTACAATGTTGTGTTAATTTCTACTGTACAGCAAAGTGTTTCAGCTATACATATATATGCATTGTTTTCAAATGAAATTATATATTTGAATCCTTTTTGTTTTCAGTTTTATCTCAAAATCCATTTTCTAGGTAAAACTGTATGAAATTTCTGATTAACCATTTTTGAGACAATGGTTTGAGCCCTTATTGTTCTCTTGCTGCTGGTTTATCCGTAGCTTTGTATAATGGAAAGATCAATGGATGAGGAGCCAGGAGACCTTGTTCTAGTCTGAGATCTGGCAATATTAAGCTGTGTGTCTTTAGGCAAGTAAGTTAACTTCTCTGGCAAATGGAAAGGGGGAGTATTTTTCTGCCTTGTGACTGCTAGGAACTATGCTAGGGACTGGGGATGTGGTGAATAAGACAGGTGTGGCTCCTGCCCTCCTGAAACCTAGAGTCTTACAGTTGATCACTGTGGCATTTGCACTATCTTTTTCAGCCAGCGTTTCTAATAACGGACGTTTTCAGTGATGTAGGCTCATCTGGTCAGTGTTCTTTCTAGTGAACTCAGGTTAAGATGCACACACTGGGAGAGCAGTGACACCAGCCAGTTGAAAGGATGAAGTCACATCCACACCCACTTTGTCTGAAAGCAACAGCTGTTGTGCCATCTTCTCCAGCTTTACTGTAGTCTGCACTGTGTCTGTAATAATCACACAGGGATCTGGACTTGGCAGTAGGCCCTTCTTTGAAATCTCCACCCACATACAAAGTGCCAGGGAGTCTCTTCCCACTAGCGTGCCATCAGAGTCACCCCAGGAAAAATGAACTTGACTGCAAAAGGGAGCCAAGCCACAGGCAGGATGCTTACTTTATTTAAAATTAAATTTTGCTGATTTTAAGAAGTGTTACCTACAACACAGGTTTCAAAAAGTACAAACAGCTATGCAGTGAAAATTGATTCTCCTTCAAACTCACATTCCCTGGCCTTCTTGATTCTGTCCTTAGTGGCAACTACTATTGGCAGTATTTTTAAGTCTCTTTCCAGAGATGCTCCATGATGGTAAAAGGGGACTTATTTGAAATCAACTTTAATGTTTGTTCATACTTTTACAACTACTGAGCAGAAAACCCCAAGCAGTGGGTCCATCGGCCAGTTGACATTGGAGCCTTGTTTGCTCTCCTGCTTCTCCATATTTCCTGGATTGTTGCCCATTGTGAACATTTCCTGGATTCCTAGTGGGAAAACAGTGCTTCCTTAAGACCAAAGAGAACTGCAGTTTCTCATCAGGAAAAGATTATAGATTTCTAATATGCAGTAAATATACAGCAATGTTATTCTCAACCTAATCTGCTGTGTGGAGCATTTAAAGAAAAATTGCGATTGTTTCTAGGCTCCCTTAATTTCTGCCACTGGGGATAGATACTATAAGATTTCGGGAGGATTCTTTCAAACTGCCTGGGAAGGGTGCACAAGGAGAGGCTGGCTTACCTTGAGGGGAAGAAATATTGCTGTCAATGCTTGTCTGCTCTGAAGTTAGGAGAAAGCCAGAAATTGAGTGAAGATGTGGTCAGTTAGTTACTTCACAATTTATTCTTTGAAAGTGAAAGTGAAACTTTCAGTTGCTCAGTTAAGTTCAGTCACTCAGTTGTGTCCGACTCTTTGTGACCCCGTGAATTGCAGCATGCCAGGCCTCCTTGTCCATCACCAACTCTTGGAATTCACTCAAACTCATGTCCATCGAGTCGGTGATGCCATCCAGCCATCTCAGTCGTGTCCAACTCTTTGCAACCCCATGGACTGTAGCCCACCAGGCTTTTCTGTTCATGAGATTTCTCCAGGCAAGAATACTGGAGTGGGTTGCCATTTCCTTCTCCAGGGGATCTTCCCGATCCAGTGATCAAACCTGGGTCTTCTGAATTGCAGGCAGATTCTTCACCATCTGAGCCACCAGGGAAGCCCCGATTTATTCTTTGGGTGCCGTTAAAAGGGATCTGAATCATCTATGACAGTGTAGTATCATGTGAGCTCATTTTTCTGAGCAGCCTGGGGTCTTTGGTTTGCACCGATAACCCTGGAAAAGCTTTAATATCTGCTCAGATTTCCTAGGGACCACTTTGGACCCGTGTTCCTATGGTTGAGGACACAGCCATTTTCTAAAGAGTCAGCCCTACCCTAGGATTTGGGATAATATATTTTTTAATGCATTTGAGCAAACTTAGATCAGCAGCGTGGAGACTCCGTACCAACACCTGGTTGCGAACCATTGCCTGTCTTTGTGCCAGAAACTCTGTTTGTGAGTAAACCCTCCCTTAAACTTTAGTCTCTATTCTGGCTCATGTTTTCCCAGTTTCTCTAGGACTGTGATTCCTTGGCCTTCCGTCCCAGCTCTCCATTTCAGCCTTTTAAAGGATTCATTTACTCAAGAAGGCTTATTATTTTTTCCTACTGTATTTTGCATGGGTCAGGTACTGTGCCAGATGATGCTGACTCCTGATGGGAGCTTATCTTTCTAACAAGGGCAAGAGAAAAACTAATCATGTTAACATGTACAGATGTGAAAGAAGGTTGAGCACCGAAGAGTTGATGCTTTTGAACTGTGGTGCTGGAGAAGACTCTTGAAAGTCCTTTGGACTGCAAGGAGAGCCAATCAGTCAATTCTAAAGGAAATCAGTTCTAAATATTCATTGGAAGAACTGATGCTGATGCTGAATCTCCAATATTTGGCCCATTGTTGTGAAGAGCCAACTCATTGGAAAAGACCCTGATGCTGGGAAAGATTGAGGTCAGGAGAAGGGGGCGACAAAATGAGATAGATAGCATTACTGACTCAATGGATATGAATTTGAGCAAACTTTGGGAGATAGTGGAGGACAGGGAAGCCAGGCATGCTGCAGTCAATGGAGTTGCAAAGAGTTGGACACGACTTAGTTACTGAACGACAACAATGTTATTATAGAGGGAGTGGAGGATGTTATGTATTGGAGTTCACACTAGAGTCAGTTAGTCCAGAAGGGTAGGGACTTTATAGAGGGAGATGGTGGTTAATCTGAGATCTGAAAAGATGAGGGTAGAAGTTAACCAGGCAGAGCAAATGAGAGAGTGGAGGAGGTTTTTTGAACTTCTTAGGTGATCTGCTTCCCAAGTTGAGCCTGCCCAATCCTGAGATTTGGTGGCTGCAGTTCATCATTGGGTTGTGTTGTGTTCCCTGCTGCCGACGTACCCACTTGGCCTGCAGCTTGATACCTTGATGACCAGGCCCACTCATGTGGACTTTTCCCAAGTATGTGCCTTCTGGGTCTCTGTTTTCCCAGCCTTTGCCCCACTTCAACTCTATAGTGATGGGCAGGAGAATGTGACATAGATATATCTTATGCACTAGGACAAAGGGGTAGTTTGAATTCCTGAGAAATCTCACTCATAAAGATCATTTAAAGGTGAGGTCAGCAAGATGATCTTCAGAGGTGTCAAACTGGTGGTGGTGTAGGGAATTATTATAGTTGCTGCCTATGCCAGAGCCAAGAAGAAAGGGATAATTGCAGATGAAGGTGAATTTAAGATGGATGTAGCAGCAGAAGGTCATGGACTTATGCCTGGGGGTTGGGTTGGCAAGATTCTGGAAAGAAGCAAGGCACATGCCAGCTGATGCTACAAGGTTTGGATGAAAATGGCCAAGCCAGTGAAAGGAAGGAGTTGGATTACTGGCCAAAGCAGAAATTAAGTCCAAATCGCTTCCTGGAGCTAGCAGCCCACCTGGAAATGTTTTGAATCATAAACTAGAACTGACAGATGATGAATAGGCAGCCAAGTAGTTGGGAAGCCAAGGTAGGCTGTTACTAGGGAAACGAAGCAAGTGAGAAAGTGAAGTGTTTGATGCAATTTTAAGGGGCTGTACTAGGGTTTGTGTTGGCAGTTTGTTTTTACAGAGATATCTCAAGTTTCCCGGATAAGATTAGGGGCTTGGGAGGAGATAGTGCCACTCACAGGGATTAAGGTCACCCTTGCTCATTCTTGCTCAGCCTCTAAATGAAAGTGGACTTGTTCATAATGAGGTTGTCTGAGTCCCTCCTCGGAAGAGTCAGTTTGTGAAGCATTCGGCCTAATCCTTTTCCTGTATGCAGATTGACATTAAGGAATAACAAAACAGTAATTCCCCAAAGGATGATTGGTGCTATCTGTGATCAAGTCTTCTCTAGTCTCTACAAATACTTAGAAATGAAACCAACACCTAGTGAATTTTTTTTTTGATGGAGGAGGGTGAGATTTATCCACATAGATATAATACAGTCTGAGTGTAGTCATTCATGTTTTGACTTTGAAATGTATGTGTATATAATAAAACATACATTATTTAAACATAAAAATATTGAGAGTGGAGGCGGTTGAACCTCCTGATGATCCAGAGGATGGAAATTGGTGCTTTCACTGCTGAGACCTGGGTTTGATCCCTGGTTGGGAAACTAGGATTTCACAAGATGTGTGGTGTGGCCAATAATAATAATAATGATAAGAAATAAAAGTATTATCCTAGATAAAGAAGTAGACTATTGCCAGTACCTTGAAGACTCCCCTGATGGTCCCCTCCCCAACAGAACCTTTATCTCTACCCTCTGTTCAGGGAAAACCACTGTACTGGCTTGTGATAATCATTCCTTGCTTTCCTTTATCATTATAGCACCTGGTTATGTTTTCCTAAATAAGGATATTGTTTGGCTATTTGTTAAGCCTTGTATGAATGGAATCATACTCCACATAGTTTTCTTTGACTTGTGATTTTTTTTTTTATTGAACTATAGTCAATTTTCACTTTCATGAATTGGAGAAGGAAATGGCAGCCCACTCCAGTGTACTTGCCTGGAGAATCCCAGGGACGGGGGAGCCTTGTGTGCTGCCGTCTCTGGGGCCGCACAGAGTCGGACACAACTGAAGCGGCTTAGCAGCAGCAGTATAGTTGATTTACAATATTGTGTTAGTTTCAGGTATACAGCAAAATGATTGCTATATACACATGAATATATGTTTTTGTATAACTCAGATTCTTTCCCATTATAGGTTATTAGAGATATTGAATATAGTTCCCTGTGTTATACAGTAAGTCCTTATCTATTTACATATAGTATGTATCTGTCAATCCCATACTCCTAAACCATCCTTTCCTTTCCCCTCTTTCCCCTTTAGTAACCATGTTTGTTTTCTATATCTGAGTCTGTTTATGTTTTGTAAATAAGTTCATTTGTGCTATTTTTTGGATTCTACATTTATGTGATATCAGATGATATTTGTCTTTGGCTTACTTCACTTAGTATAATAATACCCTGGTCCATCCATGTCCTGGCCAATGACATTATTTCTTTTTTTATGGCTGACTAATGTTCCATTGTACATGTGTACCAAGTCTTTATCCATGTCGATAGATACTTAGATTCCATGTCTCGGTTATTGTAGATAGTGCTGCTATGAATATTGGGGTACATGTATCTTTTTGAATTAGAGTTTTCATCTTTTCCAGCTATCTTCCCAGGAATGGGATTGCAGGATCACATGGTAGCTCTATTTTTAGTTTTTTAAGAAACCTCCATACTGTTTTTCACAGTGGCTGTACCAATTTACATTCTTATCAACAGAATAGGAAGATTTTCTTTTCCCTACACCTTCTCCAGCATTTGTTATTTGTAGACTTTCTGATGGCTATTCTGACTGGTGTGAGATGATTCCTTACTGTAGTTTTTATTTTTGTTTCTCTAATTAATTTCATTTCTCTAACATCTAAAAGATGTTGAACATCTTTTCATGTATCTGTTGGCCATCTGTATGTCGTCTTTGTTACTTTTATCACACAATCTTGGACTCAACACTGCATTGGTTTTTTTCCTTGTCAGTGCATGTTGTTGTTTGGTGTATTCCTATTGAGCAATAGAAAAACAATTATTATTTATAGATACTGATTTTTTTCTAGCTGTTTGTATATTACAAACGAATACCATTATAAATGTTACTTTTCTTATCTCTTGCTGCATACATGTGATGGTATTTACCTAGGAGCAGAATTGCTGGGTTAAAGAATAGGTGCATGTTGAACTTCACAATGCCAATATGTTTTTTAAAGGATCTTGAGTTTTCTAAGTTATCTAAGAATCTCCAAAATATCACATACTCATTAGTAGTTGGTATTTTTGTCAGACTTTAATTTTTTGCCAATTTGGTGGCTGTATGAATAGGATTTTACTTCACATTATCCTGATTACTAATGAGATTTTGTTTCTCCCCTTTTTTCTAAAGGCCTATTCAAGCCTTTTACCCATTTTTTTTTCTGTAGGGTAGATGGTTTCATATTTTTAAGAATATGTATAAACATGTACATGCATGTATACATACATACTGTTATGTGTCATAAATATCCTCTTGCACATTGTGGCTCAGTTTTACATTTGCTTTATAAAGGTCTTGGTGCATGGATATTCTTAAGTTTGACAACATTAAAATGGAAATTATCAGTCTTATGTGACTTGTACCTCATGTTTTGAGAAACCCTTTATTTGAACAGTTCTTTTTGTTGCATCATAATTATTCAATGATTTGTGCCTTCACATTTAAATATTTAACCCGCTGGGAGCTTATTTTTTTGTGTGTGGTTTGAGTAATGAGTCAGGTTATTCTTTTTCTCAAATGGATAATAACTCTTTGTTCTAGCACTAGTTTTGAAAAGCCCACCCACTCCCTCACTGATCTGCGATAATCATATGTCATGTGCCCCTGTATGTAGAGGTGTTTGTGGGCTTGTAATTGTACTCCATTGATTTCTGGCTACCCTTGCACTGTATTTACCCAGATCTTAATTACTATAGCTTTATGAAAGGTCTTGATATCTGGTAGGGAAATTTTCTCAGCTTGTTCTTTTTCATTAAGTGTGTCTTGGCTATTTTTTGCTCTTATGCACTTCCTTATACATTTTAGAATCAGTTTGTCAAGTTTCCAAAAGTAAAACGTTGACTTTTGGCCTGGATTTCCTTAAGGCCACTGCTGGTTTGAGGAAAAAATTAATGAAGCTCTCAGCCATAGCTGATACAAAGGTTTCCTTCCAAAAAATGTATATTCCTGTAATAATGCTTGACTTTCCCTTAGTGTTGTTTATGTATTTTTAATTCTAGTGTTTAGAGTATACCCCATTTTTTTTTTTTGGCCACACCATGCAGCCTGTGGAACTTCCCCCACCAGAGATTGAACACCCCACCCCCTTCCACAGTGAAGCTCAGAATCTCAACTAATGGACCACCAGAGAAGTCCTAGCCCATTTAGTTTTTAAGTTAAAAAGGCCTTTACCATTCTTCTTTGGACAATAACAGTTGGACAATATGAGATGTTATCAAATGGGCTGCTTGTTGACTCAAGAATCAATAAAAATCAAGTGAAAGAAATACCTTTTTTTTTTCTTTACCACCTTGGTAATAGTTCCAGTGGAAGAATTTTTTTAAAAGAGGAAAATATAAAATAAAGACAAGAAACAGACATGCACAGATAGGGGGAGGGAGGCAGGGAGAAACTCCAGTTACTACTTTTTGCTCAGAAAATATTCAAAACGAAAAAGAAATGCAGGCAGATTGTTAGCCAGACTACACCATCTGAACTATTTGCTGTAAGTGTTCCCAAATAAACATCTTCCTCTTAAATATTTAGCTCAAGGATTTCTTCTGGAATTCATCCATAGTTGGTCCCCAGTAGATGCCTTGTTTTTAATTGTGGTACTATAAAAGTTGTTTTGTTCCCTCAGATTTTTGACTGAAACCAATCAAGTTTTCATTAGTCTGTTTACTGTGGAAAATCTCATCATACCTGACATTAATTCAAACTCATCCATAATCCTCTATTATTTTCTTTTTTTTGACTGAGCTTGAGTATTCATCAACAGAAAAGTTTCTGGTAATACATCATTTGGGATCGGAAATGTATTTAGCATAAAGCGGAAAAGCCCATTTGGGGTCATCTTGTTGTTCGTATGTTTGCTTCATTTCATTGATAAAGAATAACACAGGCCTAAGCAGAGAACATCAATAAATAAAATCTAATCTATCTGTCTTTAAATGAGAGAACTGGAGGTTTATTTCTTGCTTAATATTTGTAAAATCTGAGTTCTCAGTTCAGGAAGTACTGTAACTTCCATTTTCAAATAAACAGAAGACAGAATTTGCTTGGCTGTTCCAACTTCTGGCAGAACAAGCTTGATGAGCAGTGAGTTAACTAACATATCAGAAACATGTGTATTTAATTATTTCATACTGGCTTCAGGTTTGGGGGGCACAAAAGCTCGCTGAATGCAAGTGGAGATGGACTCAACTGTCTGTAACACCCACAGGTTGCTCACTTTTCATTCCTATATTCGGTGGTATCCTGCCATTCAAACCCAGTCCTCTAGAACTGATCATCTTTTAAGGCAGTGGTTTGCAGACTTTGGGATTTATGTGACCTGTGAAATTTTATTTTAAAAATGAGAGTGGAGGGGAACAAGCATGGATCACTAGCTTTGAAAGAAACAACTCTTACTTATCCTTGTTCTTTCTTTACAGAAAGGATAGTATAACATGAACTAAGAAAAAACATTAAAGACATGATTTCAGACTAAACAGTCCTTCACATTAAATAAATTTAACTGTATGAAAAACTGAATACACAGACTTCTATTCAGAATAGTATGGGAGGTTAGGCATTTAGATCAACTCCTGTTATAAACAAGTAAATCCTGTACAAAATATTTTGTAAAAATCCCCTTAAATTCATCAATGACTAGTTTAAAAAAGTATTTTAGGCCAAAAAGAAGAGTCTCATCCTAGAAAAGTAAGCAGAACTGCACGTAGCATCTCTCCAACAAGGGAAACTGGAGCGGTTTGTCATCTTTCTCTCTTTTGCTTCATTGTCTGTTTTGCCTGATATTCATATAGCTATAACCTCTTAATTTTGTGTAGAATTTGTGTTTTTTCCATCTTTTTATTTCATCCTATTTGAGATTCCTATGTTTTACATGTATTTCTTGTGAACAGCATGGAGTTGACATTTTTTTATGGTTGTCCCAGTCTGACAATTTTTGCTTTTTAACTGGAACATTTCAATCATTTACATGTATTAAGATGACTGGTATGGCTGAATTTCTCTCATTGTGTGCCACCATAACAGCCTGCTTTGAAAGATGACTATGGTAGGTAAAGTAAAAATACATGTTTCACCTAACCTTTGTTGATGCTGAGTCAACGAGGAGTCCTATTAATGACATGGCATATTGTTTAACCATTATTGTCCAAAGAATGATAAACACATTTTTAAGTTAAAAAAAAAGGCTGCTTTAGATTCCAGGCTCTACAGTAAGAAAAACAGTTGCTAAGGGAAAGGGAAAAGTCATACATTATAACAGAATGAGTTTTCTTTGTACTAGCTACAGCTCAGAGCAGAATGTGTTGTATACTATTACTTTCTGTATGAGTGGCATGTTGTGCATTTTTTCCCTCTGTTATTATGTTTCTGGACATGAATTGCTGTTGTTCAGTTGCTCAGTCCTATCTGAGTCTTTGCTCATGCAGTGCACCAGGCTTCCCTCTCTTTCACAGTCTCCTGGAGCTTGCTCAAACTCATGTCCATCAAGTCAGTGATTCCATCCAATCATTGCATCCTCTGTTATCCCCTTCTCTTTCTGCATTCAGTCTTTCCCAGCATCAGGGTCTTTTTCAATGAGTTGGCTCTTCGCATCAGGTGGCCAAAGTATAGGAGCTTCAGCATCAATCCAATAAAAAGGCATCTATGTTTGTTCTCCAATACTAGTAGTTTTTGTTGAAGAGAACAGTAAGATTTGTTTTCTGGTCTGCATTAATAGTTCATATTCTTTTTTAGATACAGTGTTTCTGCTCTCATATTAATGAACCCAGAATTGTAACTTTGAGATGATGGCTTCTATGAATGATTATGTGCAGTGTAAGAACTGATAGTTAAAAACTTTTGGATAGGGGAAAATAATTTTTCTGTTTGCCTTTGAAATTAATTGAATTGAAAGGGTATTCAGGAATGATTAAGTGTATTATCATCCTCTATGCCTCTCTTCCCTTTCCTCTATGATTCTGCTGCTGCTTTTTTTCTTTTTCCCACTGTATGTCATATGGGATCTTAGTTCCCTGACGATCAAACCCCAGCTCCCCTGCAAGTAATTTCCACCTATGTGTTATGTGATTTCAAGAACACACAATATAATAAATATAGGCAACAATACTGTATTATAATCAAACTTGTTAAGAGGCTACTGCTGCTGCTGCTAAGTCACTTCAGTCGTGTTCAACTCTGTGTGACCCCATAGACGGCAGCCCACCAGGCTCCTTCATCCCTGGGATTCTCCAGACAAGAACACTGGAGTGGGTTGCTATTTCCTTCTCCAGTGCATGAAAGTGAAAAGTGAAAGGGAAGTTACTCAGTCATGTCTGATTCTTCACAACCCCATGAAATGCAGCCTACCAGGTTCCTCTGTCCATGGGATTTGCCAGGCAAGAGTACTGGAGTGGGGTGCCATCGCCTTCTCCATGGTAAGAGGCTAGAGCTTAATTATTCCAATCACTAAAAAGAAGTGATTATGTGGGGTGATAGAGGTGCTAATCATTGCTAAAATTGCAATTACAGTATATCATTGTAGCAAATCAACATCATACACCTTAAATTTATACAATGTTCTATATTTCTGTTAAAAAAAGAACACTTGTAATATAGATGTTTCTAAGAACCCTACTTACCTGCTGCCTTGAGAAGTGTTAGACAAGAGAAGCATTGTAGAACACTTGTGATAAAGATATTTTTAAGAATGCTAAAAACCAGAACCAAAGCAACCCTGAAAGCTACTTTCTGCAGAAATATTCTCCTGTAGATGCTTAAAGTTCTGCCATTCATAGTTCTTTCAGTTCAATATGGTGCTTTTCTTGTGGTCCTCTTTTACGATGAAATGGTCCTCCTGGAAGATGACCCTTGTGACATCTGACGCCTACTGGTTTATTGGACCTCTCATCCTTGTGAGCAATAGAAGATACCTAAGCAGGTGAACACATTAGGCACTTGCAGGGTAGATGGAAGGGTGACCGATGAGAACTTTGAAGGCGTTGAAGACAGGCTCCAGGTCCTACATGGTGTTCGTGGCTGACTCAAAGGGCCTGCCCACTAAAATTGCCTTTTAAATTCACTGGAAGTCTAGTGAAATAGGTTATGATGGTGATGGTGGTTTAGTCACTAAGCCATGTCCTGTTCCTGCAACCACATGGACTGTAGTCCGCCAGGCTTCTCTGTCCATGGGATTCTCCAGGCAAGAATGCTGGAGTGGGTATTTCCTTCTGCAGGGAATCTTCCTGACCCAGGGATCAAACTGCATCTCCTGCATTGTAGGCAGATTCTTTACCACTGAGTCCTCAGGGAAACCCATGAAATAGGTTGTGTTCTGATATAATAAGAGAAATGGGATTAAATGGAAGGGTGTAAGTTTAGGGCTTACTTGGGAGCCAGATGAGTGGAAGTGTCACACCAGCAAAACTTTCCTGTAGTATGTCTTTTTAGGGACATAAGGCTGAAATATCAACTTCATGTTCACGTTTCTGCTCTTTTTATAGCCTTAAGTGCAAGGACAACTAGGTTGAAAAATGAAGGCCTGATTACATTTTTTTCAGAGGTGAGAAAAGTTTCTAAAATGTGATGGTAAATTATGCAATTTCCTGTTAAGAATAGTGGTTACTGATAACTTTTGTGGAAGGTTTTATAAACAAGCACAAGGCAGGTGGAAGTCTAATGAACAGAACATTAAAATGCCTGGACTAATGATGCTAAGGTACACTGATAAAATCACTCAATAAATAGATTCCTAAAATCCACATTGCAAACTTGATTCTGGAATAGATACTGGAATGATAGGAGTTTCGAGATAGGTGGCACAAGAGCCTATATTTTTGTGCATGAAGCAAGTGTGTGCCAGATTCATGCAATGAATTATACAAAGACAGCAGCAAAGTCCCTGTCTTAGCAGTTGTATAACTATTCCCTAATAGCAGTGATTAGCTACAAGTAGAGTGGGCATTTGGCTGTTATGAACAGCCATTTTTTCAGATTGAGGTGGGCTTTCATTCTGCAGGAGCATTTAAGCAGTCTTTTAAAAAGGGCAGCATTTGGTCTTTCTGTAAGATGACAGGGAACCTACTACTTAGATGGCCTAATTCACCTGGGCTGCATCGCTCCAGGCAACTTACAGGTTTCACCTGTGATAGCCAAATATGATGGAATTGCTGGAGAATTTTTTTTTGAGAAGTGTTTGTGAAGCTTTTCTCCCTCCCTTTATTGAGATCACTCTGACTTGACTGACGATTCTCGACCCATAGAAAGAAAAGCTCCTGCCAGCATCCTTCAGGATCCCAACAGGCAGCAGGTCAGACATTCAAAAGAGGGTGATTGAAGGGAATTGGGTGAAGCACCGTCTTACAGTTGTGTGGGCAGGGTTAATGGAAACAAATAAGGGATGGCGAAGCATCCACATGGAGCCACTGCCACTTTGGGTTGTGAACAGGCTTGGGGAAGTGCATCACTGCTAGAAGTCAGCACAGGCTCTAACTGTAGGAGAGGGCCACCTGACAGGAGTTATGCCCCATGACGGAGGAACAGGGCCGCTGCTACCCCACATCTCCTGTAGGGCTTCCTATTGGCCATACTCAACTGGAAGTCAGAGGGCAAGGGGGCTAGTTGAATCTAATCCATGAAGGTCAGCCTCTTGGGAAAGGTGAAGATAGAGAAGAGTGGAGAGTACGTATATCTGGATGGGTGAAGAGAAAATAACCTTCTTTTACAATTTGTGAAGGAATGGAGAGGGCATCCTTTCTTTTGCTGCTTCCACCTGCAAGGTATTTTCTTCATTTCCAGCAGTGAATGCTTGTTGGGGATCTCCAGGAAAGGACCATGAGTAAATGTTTGTTCTCTGTCTTTATGGAAGGGCTCCATTGAGAAGGTAATATATTGATAGATTATGGAGCAGTGGAGACCCGGAAGTTACGGTATGATTGCCGGTGAAATGGAAAGGCTGCCATTTAAATGCAGTGATTTCAGAGGCACTGTTTATTATTCCATCTTATATTTTGCATAGAACATTAAGATTGTGCTGTCTGTAGAGGAAAGGAAAGTATAATAATTCTCCTACAATTGAGGAAGGGCATGTTTATCATAAAGAAATAACTCACTTTGAAAGGTAGTAACAGATAGGAGGAAGATAGACAATGACTTTCTTTCCTTTCTTCTCCCTCACCTTTTTCTCTTACTGTCCATACCTGCTCTGATGCACACATCAGTATCATCTAATTCCAGAATGTTTTCATCAGTCTTCTATTGTATATTTTATTTATCTATCAGTTTTGGATATATGGGTTGCTTCCACTTCTTGGCTATTGTGAATGGTACTGCTGTGAACATTCCTGTAACACGTTTTTGCGTGGACATATTTCTCTTGGGTGTATACCTAGGGGTGGAATTGTTGGGTCATATGGAGAAGGCAATGGCACCCCACTCCAGTGCTCTTGCCTGGAAAATTCCATGGGCGGAGGAGCCTGGTGGGCTGCAGTCCATGGGGTCGCGAAGAGTCGGACACGACTGAGTGGCTTCCCTTTCACTTTTCACTTTCATGCACTGGAGAAGGAAATGGCAACCCACTCCAGTGTTCCTGCCTGGAGAATCCCAGGGACGGGGCAGCCTGGTGGGCTGCCGTCTATGGGGTCGCACAGAGTCGGACACAACTGAAGTGACTTAGCAGCAGCATGATAACTATGTTTGATATTTGGAGAGACTGCCAAACAGTTTTCTACAGATCCTGTACCATTTTAGATTTCCATCAGCAACGTATGTGAGTCCCAACTTCTCCATATTCTTACCAATACTTACTTACTGTTGTCTGTCTTTTATAGTTTAGGTGTTTTGGTGGGTGTCAGGTGTTATCTAATAGTGGTTTTGATTTCCATTTCCTTGATGACTAGTCATGTGGAGCATTTTTTCATGTGCTTATTGGCTGTTTTTATATCTTTGGAAAAATATTCAGCTAGTTTACCCATTTTTCAGTTGAACTGTAAGAGTTCTTTATGTATTCTAATATAAGTCACTTACCAGGTATATGATTTTCAAATATTTTCTCCCATTCTTTTGGTTGTCTTTTCATGATGTTGTCATATGCACTGAAAAAAAATCAAATTTATCTGTTTTCTTTTACTATTGATGTTACATCTAAGGAAATGTTCCCAATCCAAGGTTATGAATATTTAATTCTATATTTTTATCTAAGAATGTTATAGTTTTGGCTCTTGTATATAGATCTTTGATCCATTTTATATTACATTTTGTATGTGGTATGAAGGGAGGGTCTAAATTCATTTTTTTACATGTGGTTATCCTTTTGTTTGTGCCCCTTCAACAGATATGTCTGATTTTGTAGACTTCGTTAAAAAAATCTGTGTAGAACATACACGCAGTTGAGGAAAGTGCTGTTTCTTACAAAAGAACCCATTTTAAAATGAGTAAGATGTAGTACTCAACCTGGCAGTAGAGTCCCGTTCAGTGTCCAAGTTAATGTCTCCTGTTAGATAAAGCAGTCAGGGAGACCAACAAGATTGAACTGACTTTATGGTATGTAAGCGTTAATGTTACCTGGAATCTACTTGTATCTAGGCAGTAGTTATTCAGCCATAAATGCCCTGACGATAGAAGTTTACCTGTGAAGCAGTCAAAGGCAGACGGTCTGTTTGGAAAGGTCTGCAAAAACCAAGCAAATGCAACAAATAAAAATCTCAATGAGGTTTGGTTTGGGAGTGGGGTACACAATTTTCTGACCCTGTTTTTAAACTAAAAATTTTAACTTACATGTTATAGGGAAAAAACAGTGAAGCAAAGGATAGATTCTTCTTTTCTCTATGTGATCTAGGCAGGATGTAGGCTTTAGTTCTTTTTTTAAAGATTTTTCATGTAGAACATTTTAAAAGTCTTCATTGAATTTGTTACAGTCTTGCTTTGGTTTTATGGTTTTTTTTTGGGGGGGGGGGCAGGTCCAGAGGTATGTAGGATCTTAGCTACCTGACCTTCGGGATGGAAGCTGCATTCCTTGCATTGGAAGGTGAAGTTTTAACTACTGGACCACCAGGGAAGTCCCAGGATATAGCCTTTAAAATTTATGGGGTACATTGCCAACAAGGAGGTATCCATTTTTTCCCGTTTCATCATCCAAAGACAGTAGATATCTTTACAATGAAAAGACATTTGCATTGATAAGGAGAGAGTAAAAGCATAGTATTTACATTATTTTTTTCCCTCCAAAGGATTTCCCTAATTTTCTTCCCTGCTTTATTTCATGGGGGCTTTTTTTCCTGATGAAGTGAAGAAAACCGTTTTCCTTGAGGATGTGGCAGAATCTCTGAATCCCACTCTGCTCGTTCATTTGCAGCTCCCCTGCATTGTCTCTTACAGCAACAGCGAAGCGAGCATGCAAACTGTGTCCACTGGCTACCGTCTAGGGTCAGAGACTAATAGGATCTTCAGTGTTGGGGTAACTTCTCTTAAAGCTGAATAACACATTTCTCCTCTTTAAAATGTCCTTTTTATGGTTTGTGTTGTTTATCTGAAAAAAAATGAAGCTAATTTACATTATGCATAAACCTAAACTCTGATACTGTTTTTGATTGTGCTTGTTTCCATTTTTTGCATAATTAACATAGCACACTATGATCCAAATGAACATTGTTTTCTACACTGTAGTCTGATATTTGGAAAGATGATATTGCCAAAAATTCAAGTGGGTATTTCATTTGGTGCATAATTCACATGTGCACTACAACACTCTCCTCTGATTTACAATCAAAAGAGGAAGGCCATCCTGAAGTATAATATTTTCAGGTAGCGACAGCTCTGAGACCACAGCCTCACCGAGGCACCCATCTCTAAGTGCAATTAGCTGTGCTTTTACAACCAAAGTTGCTGGTGACTGACTTTCAGTCTCATGGGTCTCTGCCTGTGTGGCTTGGTTGGGAAGAGAAAACAAAATCAATCTCTCTTTCTTGCTCTCATGAAAATCTGCAAAAGATGGGATTTTTCTACTAACGTATGCAAGTGACCTCTGTTCAGGCATTCATATCCGTCAACGTCGGCAGTTCAATTCTCCATTCATACGTCTTTAATAGGAAAGATGATTAGAGATGATGATGTTCACCATGAGGAAATGCTGAAGACTGTATCATTAGAGGTTGGTGAAAATGGGGGCTCATGTATTTAGTTTAATCCTCTATTTTGGGGCTACATGTACCAAGGACAGAGAAAAATCATCCATAAACAGTTACCAGGGATTTTTAAAAATCCAGTTTTGATATATTTTTTAATAGAGCTGGTTGACACTGCTAAACTAGACAAACTTTTTTTTATTTGGAGGATCTAGCATTAGACACCAAAGAAATTCATGCCCTCAGTCAAACGCCTTCTTATTTCCCTCATAAAAAGAATTGTTGGTTGTCCCAGCCGTGAATCGCTTGGGGGCCACCTCATGTGGTATTCTCCTCTTATTAGGGAGGATCCCTGGGACACTGGTAATGCAAACATTTCTTTCAAATATAACAAGATAACAGGTATTTAGTTTCTTAGCATAGCATTTTGCCCGTGGTAATTTATCAGCTCATTTCCAACCCCCGCCAAGTACTGCATATGAAAATGATTAATGATTATACCTTCATTTTTATTTCTTTTGGAACTGCCAGCCCTGACTATTTACAGAAAATCATTATATTTTTATAGATCTTAAGCACATCTGCTGAATCAGCAAAGCAAAGAGCGTTGGCAATTTCACTGATTATATAGCTGTATCTCTTAGATATTGCAAACAACTCTTACCAAATCAGTTAGGGGGAGGGGAAGACCTTATGTGTTTTAAAGGAGAGTAAATACAGGGGAAGGTTTCTTTAAAATAGTGATGTCATCAGCTGTAATAATGAAATAGAGCTCTAAGGCAGCCCTGATTCTCTTAAAGTCCCCCAAACACAATACATGCCCAAATAAGCATTCACTGCTATTTTAACTTTAACTCCAGAAGCCAGGCATTGGAAGGAGGTATAAGTAAGGTTTCTCTTCCAGGGATGCCATCTTTTGTCTTAAATGGTGTTTCACTTAGGGGTCCCTTAGTCTTCTCTGGGAGCATCCTCTCCTGGCATTATTTTCTCAAATACCAAAGCTCTAGGTAGGCGGCCGTGCTGCGGGATCCACAAGTGTGAAGTCGCAGCAAGGCAGTGCTGGGGAGCAGGGTGAGTGAGTGTTTCTCAGAGATCTGAGGTGACCTGTCCTCTGCTGTGCCCTTCTGCCATCCCTGTCAGAGGCAGCCTGCCTTGGGACTACAGAGGTTTCTGCAGCCTGAATGAGGTCAGAGACTTAGATCATCAATTCTATTCCAGAATGAATATTCCAGAATGAAGCCCTGACAAATGAGAAATGCTAGACTCTTCTCAGGGCATCGTGTCACACCATATGAATAATGCACCTGAATATACAGGCCGACTGCTCCCCACCCCCTTCTCTAATTTGAACCATGAATGTGTGACCTTCCTTAGACTTCAGACAACCTGCTGCTCTTGTCCTTGCCCAGGGAAACCATTGGGCTAATGGGGTATTGATCAAAACTGAGCTGGCGTTTTCAGATTTACACGAAACCATGGACTGCTGATTGCAACCAGCTCCTGCTGAATCTAAAATTAAAACTGTGGAACAGCCCAAGGCTATCTTGTGGAGTGAAGGGAGCTCGGGAAACATTTGGAAACTTCTCTGGGTCTCATTGCCCTTCCATAAAAGTATGTTTACTCTCAGAAAAGTATTTTTTACGTAGGTGTTGCATCAAGGTAGAAAGTAGGTGAGAGAGATGGTCCTGCACCAGTCAGTAAACCTGGACCCAGTAGGCTTACCTGATATTCAGACCACCCCTAATCTGGTCCCCATCTTACTCATCCAAAGGTGCTCTGTATCCTTGCCTTGAGTCAACTGGCCGGCCTTTTGCCTCTGGAATTCTTGCTGCTGCTTCTCTTCCATATACCCTTCCTTGTCTCATTTTTGTGATCTCCTTACCCTTTACTTCTGGTTTATATGGCACCTCTGCAGTGAGCCTCAGTGGTCCCTCCAACTCCATGAGGATTCTTCTCTCACTGATTTGATTCTCCATAATTCTTGTGATGACTCTTAGCCATGTATATTTAACTTATATGCAGAGTACATCATGAGAAACGCTGGGCTGGAAGAAGCACAAGCTGGAATCAAGATTGCTGGGAGAAATATCACTAACCTCAGATATGCAAATGACACCACCCTTATGGCAGAAAGGGAAGAGGAACTAAAAAGCCTCTTGATGAAAGTGAAAGAGGAGAGTGAAAAAGTTGGCCTAAAGCTCAACATTCAGAACACGAAGATCATGGCATCTGGTCCAATCACTTCATGGCAAATAGATGGGGAGACAGTGGAAACAGTGTCAGACTTTATTTTTTGGGGCTCCAAAATCCCTGCAGATGGTGATTGCAGCCATGAAATTAAAAGATGCTTAATCCTTGGAAGGAAAGTTATGACCAATACATAGCATATTGAAAAACAGAGACATTACTCTGCCAACAAAGGTCCGTCTAATCAAGGCTATGGTTTTTCCAGTGGTCATGTATGGATGTGAGAGTTGAACTGTGAAGAAAGCTGAGCACCAAAGAATTGATGCTTTTGAACTGTGGTGTTGAAGAAGACTCTTGAGAGTCCCATGGACTGCAAGCAGATCCAACCAGTCCATCCTAAAGGAGATTAGTCCTGGGTGTTCATTGGAAGGACTGATGCTAAAGCTGAAACTCCAGCACTTTGGCCACCTCATACAAAGAGTTGACTCATTGGAAAAGACTCTGATGCTGGGAGGGATTAGGGGCAGGAGGAGAAGGGGACGACAGAGGATGAGATGGCTGGATGGCATCACGGACTCGATGGATGTGAGATTGAGTGAACTCCGGGAGTTGGTGATGGACAGGGAGGCCTGGTGTGCTGCAATTCATGGGGTCGCAAAGAGTTGGACACGACTGAGCGACTGAATTGAAATGAACTGAATCTTCTATCACTTTCTGGTCACTTCATTTGCATACATTTCAAGTCCAGGGTGACACTGTAGATCCATTGAAACTTGGAGACTATAATAAACCTCTTTCCATGGCCTCCAAATACTCAAGCACATTGGGAGGATGAAGGGGTATGAGTGTGAAAGCCATGGAGGTTTGTCAAGGAAAGGGGATCTGAGATGGCAAGCATTGCTCTTTTTTTTTTTTTTTTTTTGAGCGGGGGGCAACTGATTAACAATTCACCACTTGTTAATCTAACAAAAATGGACCCCCCCACTTTTAGTATCTTCTATATGATGCCAAGACCATTTCCCAATGAAGTCTAACCCTCCTGACATGATGTTTTAATTCCTAATATCTTGAAACCGCATGCAGCTAGGATGACAAAGCAATCCAGACAACCGCATGCTGCACCGTAAATTTCTCAGATCCATTTCAAACCATTCCCTTTTCAAGTCCTAGGGAAGGTATGACTTCTGTTTATGCACTGAGTCTGGATATTTCTTCCGTAAAAAAAACTTGAGATTCCTGAACACTGCTTTATAAAGACTGTTTGCATTTAGAATTTCAATAGGATAGCTTTTGAAAATGAAGAACAGACTAGCTATTCCTGAATTCTGCTTAGAAATGATGATGTTTAACACTGCTTAAAGAACAATGGATAAGTGACACTTATCAAGGGCAATGGTTTGCTTTTGATCTTTCTGGCAGCTCTGAGTTTCTGAGACTGTGAGATTGAGTCTTGCTGATTTGAATTCCTAAATATTTATTCACTTCATCCATTCTTCTCAATGCCAGGGACCATTTCTGTAGTTTGGCCTGGGGTTGTTTATTTCCTGGATTAGTCAAATGGCTTCCTCACAGGTCTCCTCCAACCCCACCTACAGTTTTGTCCCTCTACGTTCCAACTACCAGGGAGCCATGAGAATGATATTTATCAAACACAACTCTGTGTCACGCCTGATTAAAATGCATCCATAGCTCTCCTCTGCCTACAAGATACAGTAGAAAACCTTCATGAGCTGCCCTCTTTTTCACCTGAGAAGCCTGCCACCCTCCACTTCTTCACACACCAATAATAACCAAGTGCTTATCATATCAGGAGCTCCCCCTCTGTCTGAAACACTTGTGCTTAGTTCTGATCATTCATTTATGATTTATCTCACATGCCAGCCCTTTCTGGCTACTTCCTCTGATCTCCACCCTTCCTTAGGAGCTTTCCCTGTAGGCAGTCACCATCAGTTGACTACGATATTCTTGAGGTCATTGTCTGCATCTGAGGCCATGTGGCCCAAATCTGAAATGCATGGTCTCTGGCTCTGTTGCTTACTAATTATGCTGTCTTGGGTAATTCCTTGGCCTCCCTGTGCCTCAGTTTCCTCATCTATAAAGTGGGAACAATAATACCTTTCTCAGAGGGTTGCTGTGAGGAAGAAATTAGTTGATAAATGTGCAGTGCTTAGAATGCTTCCTGGAATCTTGTAAGGCCTTAACAAACATGAACTGTGATGATCTGTACAGCCTGAATCAAATGCCATACCTGGCACAAAGCAGGTAACAAGTAAGGGTTTATTTGATGTGATACCTTTTTTTGAAAAAAATATTGAGGTAAAATTCACATAACACAACCTTTTGGTAGTGTATACTTCGGTGATATTCAGTACATACACAATGTTGCACGGCTAGCACCTCTATTCAGTTTTAAACCATTTTCATCACTCTGAAAGGAAACTGCATCCTAGTATTCCCATTAAGCAGTCACTCCCCATCCCCCATCCTTCCAGCATAATGTCAGTAACGTTTCCAATGCATTTCCTGCAGGGAATATTACAACGTGATGTAGCAAGACCACAATACAAATAGAGTTGTCCTTCAGAAGTGCAACACTCATAACTGAGTTGCACTAGGCTGGCCAGTTCTCCTGAAAGGATTTTTCAAGGCCACCAGTGTGGCACCAAGTGTTCTGTCCATTCCTTTAAATAATACAAGATTCCGCTAAAGGGGCACAAAAGTAATATTTTCCCTTCAATTGGGGACTTTAGAAAGCATTCTGCGTTGTATAAGACGTGCTGAATGCAGTCTGGCCTTTTGAAGACCACCATCTGAAGTATGTAGTGTCAAGAGAGAAGAGTCTAGAGCAGGTGCTGTTGACAGCAGCATTCCTGTGTGCCATCCCTGGCTCAGTGGCTCCAGAATGACATTGGGTCCCCATTGAAAGAGCCATTCACAGGATTGACTGCCTACCAGCCTAGTCCATGCATATTCATAATCAAGAACAATGCTGCCTTAATAAAGGACTTTTTGACATTGATCAGGACCCAGCTAGAGCTATTGACTTCTCATTCTTCCATTGCCAGCAGCCGCCACTTTTCTGACCCTTTCAAGTCCAGTTCCACTAATATATTGAGACCATTTCCTGGCGTGTGTGTGTGTGTGTGTGTGTGTGTGTGTGTGTGTGTGTGTGTGTAAATAAAAGACATCTGTGGCAATGAAACTCTATCCCAGTATCAGGCTCAAGTTGATATGATTACTTGGATATTCCCTCATCAGATCTCCTAGAATCCAGACTATAGAGACCTAGCTGTTCCTTCCACCTTAACCTTCTAGGTCCCTAAATCTTGATTTGCTTTTGTTGACTTTGCCCTTTTCCTCATTCTTTTTAGAATCCTTGCTTTGGCACTGCCTCTGTCCTAATGTCAGAACATATTTTAGATTTACATCTGCCAAGAGATAGTGTAACAGTCACATTAAGGAAGTATTTATGTTAAAGTAGGTAATACAGGTCTGAATATATATGAGGGGGAAAAAATCAAAGAAATTTATTGTGTGTGAAGGGTAGTATCATTTAAAAATCTATTATCAGATTCACTCTTATTTTCTAAATAGCGTGATAAAATTCAATCAACACTTTTACTTAGTACCTCATTTTAGAAAGCTTTTTTTTTCCAACTAATAAAATGTATCTATTTCAAACCAAAGGGATATTTCAGACCCTGAAAACTCTACCCTTTTCTTAATTAGACGAGGAGCCCTGAAAAACCCTACTGCAGCTTCCAGACAGTGGGGATTTGCCTGCCCCAGTGGCTCTCTGTCGTGCAAAATACATGAAAAGAGAAGAAGCAAGAACTGCCTTTGTACAACTCTGGCCAAAGTACTTACTGCTGCATGATTTATGTTTGAGAGAAAAATCCCTGTCTTTCCGCTCTCAGGCCAGAAGGACTTGAGTGGTGCAGGGGACATCTGTGGGTGTGTGGAAGGGGATGGGGCCGACTGCCAGGCACCCGCAGTGGTGGCTTTTACAGGGTTGGGGCAGCTGGACTATGAATGCAGTCGGCTCTTGGGGTTCAGGCAGGTGCTGAATCTGCCCACATGTGAGGCTAAGGCTAGAATGTCATAAAGGGAGGTGGCCGAGCTCAGTGCCTGGATTTGATTCCATCCTCTGTTACTTTCTGGGCATCCCTGGTGGCTCAGACAGTAAAGATTCTGAAGATCCCCAGGAGAAGGAAATGGCTACCCACTCCAGTGTTCTTGCCTGGGGAAATCCCATGGACAGAGGAGCCTGGAGGGCTACAGTCCATGGGGTCTCAAAGAATTGGACACAACTGAGCCACTAACACTTTTCTTTTACAATTATTTTCTAGGGTGGTTGGTCACCCGACACCCTGGGTAAGTTACCAATCCTGTCTGTGCTTCCATTTCCTCACCTACAAAATGATAGATGAGTGCTTCTCTGGTTGTCCAGTGGTTGAGAGTTCACCTGTTAATATGGGGGACATGGGTTTGATCCTTGGTCTGGGGGGATGCTGTGGGACGGATGCTGTGGGGCAACTAAATCTGTGTACCACAACTACTGAATCCCATGTGCCTAGAGCCCATGTTCCACAACAAGAGAAGCCATCACAAAGTGAGAAGCCTGCACATTGCAAAGAAGACCCAGCATAGTGCCCCTCCCCCCCAAACCAAAATGACAGATGGACAATATCATCTACCTCATAGGCAGAGCCCTTGCTGTAAAGCAGGTGCTTAATGCATTTTAGCTGATACCACTCCAATTATCCTTTCCATGGCTCCTGGGAAGTAGTATACAGTGTAGTTGGCTAAAAATGTCACAGATCAGGTAGTGGAATAGTCAGACTACTTTCTGGTCCCACCAGTTACCAATTTCCTGACATGAGATAAGTTGTTTAACCTTTCAGTGTCTCATTTTTCTCCTCTGTCAGTTGGGCTGGGTAGGAGTACCTGTCTCACAGGGTAGCAGGAGGGATGAATGAGATAAGATGCATAAACAGGTAAATAGCACCTGGCATGTAGTGAGCACGCAACTACTGGCTGCTGTTTCAGCGTTATTACTAGGAGTCGGGCCTTGTATGTTATTTTTTATATGTTATTTTATGTTATTTCTAGCAGAAGAACTGAGGGGTTCTGAAACTCTTCAGTTTAGTCTTATATTCTTGCTCCTATCTGAATTCTGATGCTAGAAAATGAATGGCCAGTGCTGGGGTTTACCATCAGATTCAAAAGGGAGGTCCTCTTTCTTCTGGTTTGAGTTTCTGCATCGCCTGCATTCTTGGCATTGAAAGAAGATCCTTTGTTAGGATGCTAAAGCAAAAGCGAAGCATAAAGAGGAGAAGAAATCACTAGAGGGAAGTTTGTCTGTGACCTGGGTCCTACTAGCCATAATTGTCTTGGTTTAGACAGCTTCTGAGACTTTTCTGAATGTTGAATATACTTATATACATATATAAAGTTAAGTATTATCTATCCAAATATATACATCTTTTTGGCCACACCACACAGCTTGTGGAATTTTAGTTCCCCAATCAGGGCTCTAACCCAGGCCCTCAGCAGTGAGCGCACTGAGTCCTAACCTCTGGACCTCTAGGAAATTCCCTCTAATGTATACATTCTTACTTAGTTAATTTTATTTTGGGCTGCTCTGGGTCTTCCTTACTGCACACAGGATTTTTCTAGTTGCAGCAACTAGGGGCTAATCTCTAGTCACAGTGCATGAACCTTTCACCTTGGTGTCTTCAGTAGCTGTGGTTGTGGCACACGGGCTTAGTTGCCCATGGCATGTAGGATCTTCCCAGACCAGGGATTGAACCCATGTCCCCTGCATTGGCAGGTGGATTCTTAACCACCGGACCACCAGGGAAGTCCAAATGTATACTTTTATAACAACTCTTAAATTTCACCTTTTTAAGTATAAAATTCAGTGAAGTGAAGTGAATGTCGCTCAGTTGTGTCTGACTATTTGTGACCTGTGGACTATACAGTCCATGGAATTCTCCAGGCCAGAGTACTGGAATGAGTAGCCTATCCCTTCTCCAGGCGATCTTCCTGACCCAGGAATCAAACCAGAGTCGCTTGCATTACAGGTGGATTCTTTACCAACTGAGCCATATTCAAAATGTCATGCTACCATTACAACTAATTTCAGAGTATTTCTATCATGCCCTCTCCTCCAAGAAACCCTCACTCATTATCAGTCACTCCCTATTCCCCTCAACACCTCCAACCCTAGGCCACCATGAATCATTCTGTCTCTGTGGCGTTGCCTATTCTTGATAGTTCATTTAAATGTGATCACATAATCTGTGGCATTTTGTGTCTGACATTTCACTTAGCATGATGTTTTCAAGGTTCATTCATGCTATATCTTCTGTTAAGAACTTCCTTTTTATGGTTGAATAATATTTCATTGTGCTTTCCAGTGTTTATGTACTAGCCACTGTAAACCTCTGACTTATTCCACAGCCTCAGAGTAGCTGTTCTTCTCTTCCCTGTCCCTAATAGAGAGGGTTTTCTGCACTCCAGGCGCACGTGGGGAGGGGTGGATTCTAGAGGTTGTTCACATCCCCATCAGATGCTGGTATCTTAGCATCCATGTACAGTTTCAGATGTTACAGACCCACACGATAATCTCTTTTTTGTTTAGAGCTGAGACAGAAAAGTCTTTGCCCCCCAAGCACAGACATATAAAAACAATCTTACAGCTTCCTATCCTTGTACAGATGGGTAGTGTCCTCTGCCTGCAAAGAGCCAGAGAAGAGAGCTAGCTGACAAATGTTACCTTGCCTTCTGCCCCATCTCAGTTCTGATTATTGGACATCTGTTGTGCCTCCAGAGTTCTACTTGACTGTACATAAAGGAGTAGGCTAGCGACATGTTTCTAAACTAGGTTGACATTTGAATTAAGATAATCCTAAGAACAAAACGAGTGATATTTGGCATTGTGGGGAAATACCGTCTGTATGTGCTTTGGAGTGATGTGGATCTGGCTGTGAATTTCTCACCTGCTACCGTGGGCCCTCAGCCTCTCAGTGACAGTGGCCCCATCTACTAAATGACATGACAGTATCATAAGAGCCATCTCCCAGGGTAATGGAGAGGAAGAACTGAGTTCAATTCCTGGCCTAGAGTAAGGTTTTCATTATGGGAACTTACCTGGCTATTCCTACTTGGGTAGACTTTTGGTATACACAATATCTTCTTTGGTATAGTTGTGAATAAGTTTTCACTTTGGCATTGGACAAATGTGGGTTTGCCTCCAGACTTCACCCCTTATTAGATGTGTCAACTCCTGTGAACTCAAAGTTTCTGTTGCCTCCTCTGGGAACAGTTACACTTTAACAGTTTTGGTGGAAGATTTCAAGTCATGTTTCTACAGCATCCCAGCCCATGGCAGGGGCTCCATACAGAGTAACTCTTACTACCAATAAGAAAGCAAATTATTTTTTTAAATTGTAATGTAATTGCTTTACAATGTTGCATTAATTTCTGCTGTACAGTGAGGTGAATCAGCTATATACATACATCTGTCCCCTTCCTTGTGGCCCTCCCTCTCACCCCAACGCCCATCTCACTGCTCAAGGTGGTCAGAGAACATTGAGCTGAGCTCCCTGAGTTACACAGCAACGTCCAACTAGTATCGATTTTACATATGGTCATGTATGTATTTCATTGCTGCTCTCTCAATTTGTCCCCAGACTCTTCCCACCCTGTGTCCGTTCTCTACGTCTGTGTCTCTATTCTTGCCTGGGAAATAGGTTCATTTGTACCATTGTTCTAGATTCCACATATATGTGTTCAGTTCAGTTCAGTCACTCAGTCGTGTCCGACTCTGGGACCCCATGAATTGCATCATGCCAGGCCTCCCTGTCCATCACCAACTCCCAGAGTTCACTCAAACTCATGTCCATCGAGTCTGTGATGCCATCCAGCCATCTCATCCTCTGTCGTCCCCTTCTCCACCTGCCCCCAATCCCTCCCAGCATCAGGGTCTTTTCCAATGAGGTGGTCAAAGTATTGGAATTTCAGCGTTAGCATCAGTCCTTCCAAAGAACACCCAGGACTGGTCTCCTTTAGGATGGACTGGTTGGATCTCCTTGTAGTCCAAGGGACTCTCAAGAGTCTTCTCCAACACCACAGTTCAAAAGCATCAATTCTTCGGTGCTCAGCCTTCTTCACAGTCCCACTCTCACATCCATACATGACCACTGGAAAAACCGTAGCCTTGACTAGACGGACCTTTGCTGGCACAATAATGTCTCTGCTTTTGAATATGCTATCTAGGTTGGTCATAACTTTCCTTCCAAGGAGTAGGCGTCTTTTAATTTCATGGCTGCAATCACCACCTGCAGTGATTTTGGAGCCCCCCAAAATAGTCTGCCACTGTTTCCACTGTTTCCCCATCTATTTCCCATGAAGTGATGGGACCAGATGCCATGATTTTAGTTTTCTGAATGTTGAGCTTTAAGCCAAATTTTTCACCCTTCTCTTTCACTTTCATCAAGAGGCTTTTTAGTTCCTCTTCACTTTCTGCCATAAGGGTGGTGTCATCTGCATATCTGAGGTTATTGATCTTTCTCCCTGCAGTCTTGATTCCAGCTTGTGCTTCTTCCAGCCCAGCGTTTCTCATGATGTACTCTGCATAGAAGTTAAATAAGCAGGGTGACAATATACAGCCTTGACATACTCCTTTTCCTATTTGGAACCAGTCTGTTGTTCCATATCCAGTTCTAACTGTTGCTTCCTGACCTGCATACAGATTTCTCAAGAGGCAGGTTAGGTGCTCTGGTATTCCCATCTCTTTCAGAATTTCCCACAGTTTATTTTGATCCACACAGTCAAAGGCTTTGGAATAGTCAATAAAGCAGAAATAGATGTTTTTCTGAAACTTTCTTGCTTTTTCCATGATCCAGCAGATGTTGGCAATTTGATCTCTGGTTCCTCTGCCTTTTCTAAAACCAACTTGAACATCAGGAAGTTCACGGTCCGCGTATTGCTGAAGTCTGACTTGGAGAATTTTGAGCATTACTTTACTAGCATGTGAGATGAATGCAATTGTGCGGTAGTTTGAGCATTCTTTGGCATTGCCTTTCTTTGGGATTGGAATGAAAACTGACCTTTTACAGTCCTGTGGCCACTGCTGAGTTTTCCAAATTTGCTGGCATATTGAGTGCAACACTTTCACAGCATCATCTTTCAGGGTTTGAAATAGCTCCATTGGAATTCCATCACCTCCACTAGCTTTGTTCGTAATGATGCTTTCTAAGGCCCACTTGACTTGACATTCCAGGATGTCTGGCTCTAGGTGAGTGATCACACCATCATGATTATCTGGGTTGTGAAGCCCTTTTTTGTACAGTTCTTCTGTGTATTCTTGCCACCTCTTCTTAATATCTTCTGCTTCTGTTAGGTCCATACCATTTCTGTCCTTTATCGAGCTGATCTTTGCATGAAATGTTCCCTTGGTATCTCTCATTTTCTTGAAGATATCTCTAGTCGATCCCATTCTGTTGTTTTCCTCTATTTCTTTGCACTGATTGCTGAGGAAGGCTTTCTTATCTCTCCTTGCTATTCTTTGGAACTCTGTTTCCAGATGCTTATATCTTTCCTTTTCTCCTTTGCTTTTTGCTTCTTTTCTTTTCACAGCTATTTGTAACATATATGTGTTAATATATGACGTGTATTTTTCTGATAAAGAAAACATGGTACATATACTCAATGGAATATTATTCAGCCACTAAAAGAAATGAAATAGGGTTGTCTGTAGAGAAGTGGATATACCTAGAGTCTGTTACAAAGTCAAGACTGATATTTCTTAAGGTATGATATCAGTCTATACAGGGTCCTTGTCTTCCCAGTTAGAATATGCTCTAGATTCCTGCCCATGGCATACTGAATCCCATACATTCTGGCTTTGCCTCCTTGACTGACCTTGTCTCCAGCCACTCTTGCTCCTTCATAGCCATATTAGCCTCCTTGTTATTTCTCAGCCTGATTCGCTCCTTCCTGCTTCAGAGTCTTTGCATTTGATATTCAGTTTCCCTGTATGTCTTCAGATATGACGGTTGGTGGCTCCTTCTTGTCACTCAGACTTCAGTGCACGAGTTACCTGCTCACAGAGGCCTTTCTCAGTGACCCAATGTGGTTTTCCCATCTCCTGGTTTCTGTGTTTTATTTTCTTTGTAGCATTTATTGCTACATGAGATTGTGTTCTTTGACTTCATGTTTATTGTCAATTTTCCCCACTAGAATAGAAGCCCCAGGATGCAACCCCTTGCAACTGTCTGGCTCATTACTGAATCACAGCAACTAGAGCAGAACTTGGGTAACAGTAGAATAAATATTTATTGAATGGATAGATGGATGGAGTGAGATAGCGAAGAGATCTTGATTCTGGCTTTTGGGATTGTCCTGATCACTGGGAGTGGAATTCCTTGCATGGTGTAGAACTGCCTGCAAATTACATAGTAATAGCACATAGAATGAATTACATCTTTAAGTGGAAAGAATCCTAATGGACTATCCTCTTGCATAGCATCTCTCTCTAGAAGGTGCACTGGACACCTAAAAATATGCTTCCCGTTAGGCAGCCGTCTGTGTGCATCAGTGAGGTAGATCTATTTGCATCGCCCAGATAATTTCATATGTTGTCTGCCTCACTTTGCATGTTGATACAGATTCAGTGTGTTTATGTTCGGGTAAACAGGCTCTGGGAGGCATTGGATGTATTAGACACCTGGCATGGTAACTAATAATACACTGGAGTTAGGGAGATAGTTTGCATGCAAACCTATGGGTACAGATGGTGAGTCTGTTAGCATAAATTAGCAAAGTCCATACAGGAGCCTGGACTTGACAATTTTATTGTACGTGGGAGGTTACTAAGAAAATAGTTGCGGGTCTCTGGAAAAATAAGCAATAGCCCTCTGCTGCTTTTGCAGAATTAACAAAGGCAGAATGTCCTTGACTGAGACACTTTGTTTGGATTTCTTTCTGTGTGTGTGAAGATATTAACAGTTAAGCAGGAAAGGATCTGAAAATAAACCAGGACATAGTGGTTCCTGATGATTGGATTTACCCAAGTCTGTCTCTAACCAAGTAGAGAGATGAAAATTCTCCCTGGGTCTCAGGCATCACTTGGTCAAGAATTTTCATGTCTTGAGCTTCTCGCAGTTCTCAAAAAGCCCTTCGAAATCAGTACAATGAGAAACTAGAAGAAAGAAGTGCTGAGACTCGGGGTGGAGCTGATCTGGTTGTGGTGGCAGCCCCAAATGCTGCCCCCTGGGTGTGAGAGATCCTGATTCATAAAAAGATGAATTTCTAATAAGCTCCTCACATGTTTCTGATGCACATGTTTGAAATGTACTCTGAGAAAAACTGATTTGCGTCTTTCACCTACTGAAGTTTTAAAAATTTTAAATGTAACCCAAGCCGCATATCTCTCACGATGCCCCATCTTCATCTCCTGCCTTCCAAAAGCACAAAATCCATTCAGTTTAGTTCAGTCCCTCAGCTGTGTCCGACTCTTTGTGATCCCATGGACTGCAGCATGACAGGCCTCCCTGTCCATCACCAACTCTCGGAGTTTACTCAAACTCATGTCCATTGAGTTGGTGATGCCATCCAGCCATCTCATCCTCTGTCATCCCCTTCTCCTCCCACCTTCACTCTTTCCCAGCATCAGGGTCTTTTCAAAGAAGTCAGTTCTTCGCATCAGGTGGCCAAAGTATTAGAGTTTCAGCTTCAGAATCAGTCCTTCCAATGAATATTCAGGACTGATTTCCTTTAGGATGGACTGGTCGGATCTCCTTGCAGTCCAAGGGACTCTCAAGAGTCTTCTCCAACACCACAGTTCAAAAGCATCAATTCTTTAGTGCTCAGCTTTCTTTATTTATTTATTTTTTTTGTCTTTTATTTTTTTATTTTTTTTTTTTAAATTTTAAAATCTTTAATTCTTACATGCGTTCCCAAACATGAACCCCCCTCCCACCTCCCTCCCCACAACATCCCTCTGGGTCATCCCCGTGCACCAGCTCCAAGCATGTCAGCTTTCTTTATAGTCCAACTCTCACATCCATCCACAACTACTGGAAAAACCATAGCTTTGACTAGACCTTTTTTGGCAAAGTAATGTCTCTGTTTTTTAATATGCTGTCTAGGTTGGTCATAACTTTTCTTCCAAGGAGCAAGCATCTGTTAATTTCATGGTTTCAGTCACCATTTGCAGTGATTTTGGAGCCCCCCCAAAATAAAGTCTGTCACTGTTTCCACTGTTTCATCATCTATTTGTCATGAAGTGATGGGACCAGATGCCATGATCTTCGTTTTCTGAATGTTGAGTTTTAAGCCAACTTTTTCACTCTCCTCCTTCACTTTCATCAAGAGGCTTTTTAGTTCCTCTTCACTTTCTGCCATAAGGGTGGTGTCATCTGCATATTTGAGGTTATTGATATTTCTCCCAGCAATCTTGATTCCAGCTTGTGCTTCATCCAGCCCAACATTTCTCATGATGTACGCTGCATATAAGTTAAATAAGCAGGGTGACAATAGACAGCCTTGACGTACTCCTTTTCCTATTTGGAACCAGTCTGTTGTCCCATGTCCAGTTCTAATTGTTGCTTCCTGGCCTGCATACAGGTTTCTCAGGAGGCAGGTCAGGTGGTCTGGTATTCCCATCTCTTGAAGAATTTTCCACAGTTTGTTGTGATCCACACAGTCAAAGGCTTTGGTGTAGTCAATAAAGCAGAAGTAGATGTTTTTCTGGAATTCTCTTGCTTTTTTAATGATCCAATGGATATTGGCAATTTGATCTCTGCTTCCTCTACCTTTTCTAAATCCAGCTTGAACATCTGAAGTTCACGATTCACATACTGTTGAAGCCTGGCTTGGAGAATTTTGAGCATTACTTTGCTAGTGTGAGAGATGAGTGCAATTGTGTGCTAGTTTGAGCATTCTTTGGCATTTTCTTTCTTTGGGATTGGAATGAGAACTGACCTTTTCCAGTCCTGTAGCTATTATTTGCCACTAGACAAGAGAAGAGCTCTTATTTGGTATTACCTCCCTTTCTTACTGCATGTGTGCTTCTGTCTATTTGGCACCTTTGATCTCCTTTGGATTCATATTTTCCTGTCTTCAAGCAGATGCTAAAATTCCTTCCCAATTATAGTTAGTTCAGTTCAGTTCAGTTGCTCAGTTGTGTCCGACTGTTTGCGACCCCATCAATTGCAGCATGCCAGGCCTTCCTGTCCATCACCAACTCCCACAGTTCACTCAAACTCACGTCCACGACTTGGTGATGCCATCTAGCCATCTCATCGTTTGTCATCCCCTTTTCCTCCTGCCCCCAATCCCTCCCAGCATCAGGGTCTTTTCCAATGAGTCAACTCTTCGCATGAGGTGGCCAAAGTACTGGAGTTTCAGCTTTAGCATCATTCCTCCCAAAGAACACTCAGGGCTGATCTCCTTTAGGATGGACTGGTTGGATCTCCTTGCAGTCCAAGGGACTCTCAGGAGTCTTCTCCAACACCACACTCAAAAGCGTCAATTCTTCAGCACTCAGCTTTCTTCACAGTGCAACTCTCACATCCATACATGACCACTGGAAAAACCATAGCCTTGATTAGACGGACCTTTGTTAGGAAAGGAATGTCTCTGCTTTTGAATATGCTATCTAGGTTGGTCATAACTTTTCTTCCAAGGAGTAGGCATCTTTTAATTTCATGGCTGCAGTCACCATCTGCAGTGATTTTGGAGCCCCCCCAATAAAAGTCTGACACTGTTTCCACTGTTTCCCCATCTATTTCCCATGATGTGATGGGACCAGATGCCATGATCTTCGTTTTCTGAATGTTGAGCTTTAAGCCAACTTTTTCACTCTCCACTTTCACTTTCATCAAGAGGCTTTTTAGTTCTTCTTCACTTTCTTCCATAAGGATGGTGTCATCTGCATATCTGAGGTTATTAATATTTCTCCTGGAAATCTTGATTCCAGCTTGTGCTTCTTCCAGCCCAGCATTTCTCATGAAAAGGGTTGTAATTCACTCTTTTAACCAATCAGAGACTCCATGTAGGTGCTGTGGTGAATGTTGGAGTCTCCCCCAAATTCTTGTGTTGAAATCCTAACCCCCAAGGTGATGGTATTAAAAGATATAGGGTCTTTGGGAGGTGCTTAAGTCATGAGGGTGGAGCCCTCATGAGTGATACTAGTTCGTTTATAAAAGAGACCTCACAGAAGTCCATCACCCCTTCTACCATGTGAGGATGCAATAAGAAGTCTCAGGAAAGTGCCCTTGCCCGACTGTGCTGGTACCCTGATCTCAGACTTCCATCCTTCAGAACTGTGAAAAATGAGTTTCTGTTGTTGGTAAGCCACCCAGTCTGTAGTATTTGGTTGTTGTTGTGCAGTCGCTAAGTTGTATCTGACTCTATGTGACCCCGTGAACTGTAGCACGTCAGGCTCCTCTGTCCTCCACTGTCTCCCAGTTTGCTCAGATTCCCGTCCATTGAGTTGGTGATGCTATCTAACCATCTCATCCTCTGTCGTCCCCTTCTCCTCCTGCCCTCAATCTTTCCCAGCATCAGGGTCTTTTCCAGTGACTCAGTTCTTTGCACCAGGTGACCAAAGTATTGGAGCTTCAGCATCAGTCCTTCCAATGAATAGTCAGGACTGATTTCCTTTAGGATTGACTGGTTTGATCTCCTTGCAGTCCAAGGGACTCTCAAGAGTCTTTTCCAACACACAGTTCAAAAGCATCAATTCTTTGGTGCTCATCCTTGTTTATGGTCCAACTCTCACATCCGTACATGACTACTGGAAAAAATCATAGCTTTGAATATATGGACCTTTGTCAGCAATGTGATATCTCTGCTTTTTAGTATGCTGTCTAGGATTGTCATAGCTTTTCTTCCAAGGAGCAAGCTATGACAATCCTAGACACCATATTAAAAAGAAGAAATATGGCTAAAGGAGGGTTGCAGAGAGGGAGCTACACTTGAGGGGAGCTAAGACACACAGGCAGGACATCTACAGATAAAGTTGGAGGGAGAGTGCTGTCTAGAAAAAGGTGACAATGTGAACATACTCACGCAGTAAGTGAAACATCTTCCAACTCAGCAGGTATATATCAGAACCATGTGGCATCAGATGGAGCAGAGGTGGGTTTAAAATGCAGATTCCAGGCCCATTACCTCAGTTTTTGCTTTTGTAGGTCCTGCAAGGGACTTGTGGATCTTAATTTCAACAAGCTCCGACCTGAGTGGTTTTGATAAAGGTGTTTCATGCAACACAGTTTGAGCAACAGTGGCCTAGTCTAATGATAGTTTGTAGAGATGTGGAGACTGAGACTCAGGAAGATGAGTGATCTCTTGGTTACAGGTACACATTATGAGGATGCTGTGAAAGATTGTTTCCAGCTCGGGTGGGTTCTGAGCCAGTCTCCTTAAAGTCTTTTCTAATTTGTACTTGGCTGTAAATTTAATACCCTTTTTATTATACTTGAAAGAGCTGAACAATTTCATGGTCTGGCCATTACTGCTAGCATTAAAGAAATGACTATTACTGGTACTTAATATATATCTTCCTCCAGTTCCCTAATGACTGTAAGGCACATAGCCAAAAAGGCACCCTGCATGCCTGTAGCACGCATGTGATGATAGCCCACACCTGTTTTCTCGGGGTGGGCTTGATAGGCAGCAGCTTTTTTCTTCCTTCAGGCATTCTAGCAGCCCTCCCACATATTGCCCCAGCTGTTGTGACCCTATTAAGAAAGGTAAGAGCCTTTACCCCGAGGCACTCCCTCTGTTCCTTAGCTCCCCATGCATCGCCAGGTTACCCTTGAGTTCTAACTTTCAAGTTCACAGATTCTGAGGTAGCAGGAATGGCCCATCCATGAGGACTCAAAAGAATTACTTTAGAAACTGAAGCAAGGGAAAATGATGGATGTGTGTACTAATATGAACTTCTCTCTCTACCCTCAAGTTTCTTGGGGAAATGAGCGGGAAGGGGTGATGGTGTGGGAGCTCTTGTGTCTTCACCAGCCTTAGTAAACTGCCTGAATTCCTGCGCATCACCCCTACCTGTCATGTTGGATCATGACATGGCAATCGGGGGTAAATGGATCATCATCTAGATTCATCAGTGTGTGTCTATGTCAGAATTCTTTTGAGTTGAGAATGCCTGAAGAGAATATGAGACAGAAGCTGATTTGTGTAGGGATGAAATGTCCAGTTTCCATTGTAGAATTTTCTTTCCCCATCGATATTTGGGACTGAAGCACCATTAGTCCCGAGTAAGAAAGAGCAGCTAAAATACCCTTGAACCCATTTCTTCCCACAAGCCTGGATGGCATTGGGCACTGAAAACCCGAGTGTGGCGGAGAGACCCAGATGAGAATAAACAGGATGGAACAAGTCAGCTGATCAGGAGGAGATAGGAAGGATGAACTATTTTTCTCCCTATGTTTCCATGAGTGGCAGCAGTAGCAGTTTCTTTAGTGCTCTCCTATCCTGGCCAGTGCAAAGTATGTTCTGTTTAAATATCTCTTGGGAGATTGGGTTTGAGAGAGGGGTGACTACTTGAATAGATTTAGTGATTTTTGATATGTGAAGCATTTTGCCAGTCATCTTGCATGGGATGTGCTGTGTTAAGTCATTTCAGTTGTGTTCAACTCTTTGCAACCCTATGGACCGTAGCCCGCCAGGCTCCTCTGTCCATGGGGTTCTCCAGGCAAGAATAGTGGAGTGGGTAACCATGCCCTCCTCCAGGGGATCTTCCCAAGCCAGCGATCAAACCTGCATCTCTCATGTCTCCTGCATTGGCAGGTGGGTTCTTTAGAACTAGCTCCACCTGGGAAGCCCAATTATCTACCATAAGGAAGGGCAAAATTCCCAGACTTGGTTCTCCACTCTCATTATTCATAGATTTCCTACACACTGGCTTGCTATAGCCTCCAAGGGAGCTAATTCCACATACAGATGCTGGACACCAGCAGGAGGGTGCAATGTGGGGAGAACTTTTCAGCATATAAATTGATTTAGGGACACTCATTTAGATTTAATAGAATAATGATTAAGATAATTATTGAGATAAATGGCATGCCATGTTAGTAATTGAATATTGCATAAACAAGATATAGTGGCTATAATTATAGTTCTCTGGATACCTTAATAAGTATATTAAGAGAAGTCAGTGAACCACAAAGATTTCACTAAAAGTCAATATTTCAAGAAATCTATCAGCTGTCTCAGACTATAAATACCACTTTGGTCTCTAGAAAATATACAGTTAATAGAAATATGGTCTTCATGGTGCCACCTTTTTCTCAGTGCGTCTAAACTTGGTATTTTATGGTACTGAAAATGAATTATAGCGAACATTGACTAGATGCCTAAACATATGAGTTACTGTCTCTAGATATTATATAGTATAGAACTGCCTTCACCTTGCTTAGGTTGCTGGGATATTAAATAATATACTGCAATAGTCACTGTTATGAGACTTTATATTATATGGTATACGGAAGTCTTTATAAGCTCTAAATATGTCTCAGATGACTGGCTACGTTACAGGGTAAAGCATCCAGACTTGGAATTAAAACCAAGCTCTGCCCTTGGATAGCTCTGTGACCCTGAACAAGGTGCGTCATCTCTGTGGGTTTCAATTTTCTCACCTGCAAAACGGGGATAATGATGATGCTTCACTCTCACAGCTGATGTTGGGGTTGGAAACAAATCAAGGAGCTTGAGAACCTTATTTGAGGCATAGTAGTAGTGCAGTCCAGAGAAGGGAATGGCACCCACTCCAGTACTCTTGCCGGGAAAATCACATTGATGGAGGAGCCTGATGGGCTGCAGTCCATGGGGTCGTCAACAGTCGGACACGGCTGAGTGACTTCACTTTTATGCATTGGAGAAGGAAATGGCAACCCACTCCAGTGTTCTTGCCTGGAGAATCCCAGGGATGGGGGAGCCTGGTGGGCTGCCATCTATGGGGTCACACAGAGTCGGACACAATTGAAGTGACTTAGCAGCAGCAGTAGTGCAGTCAATATTTGCTTTCCTTCTATAAATGCCAAGCAATTTGCAAACAAGTATTTGAATTCAGTAAATTGATTGACTTAGAACCAGATAGTAACTGTATTCAAGTTTTCCTCTTTGAAGCCATCATTATCTTTTCCATGTGGTCAGAATGCAATTAAGAGCGTAAGCTTTGATGTCATGCTTCTTGGTGTAATTCACTGTGGCTTGTAGGTCAGGTTATATAACCTCTCAGTTTCCTCATCTGTAATTTGCAAGAATCCTATACCTGCCCCATGGAACTGTCACGAAGGTTAAATCATGCAAGCAGCATGGGCTTAGCAAGACACCTACTCAAATCGAGCATTCAGTCCATGTTAGCAATCAATCTTGCTTTGAAATAAGGGGTGCACAGCATGTTAATGAGGACAGTATGCAACCGATATGACAATCTTTGGGGAGCTAATGGTGTGGGCTGTGGAACTTCTGATGTGTATGTGTTCTTCCTTATTCATTCTCCCAGATCTCAAATAGTATTTTATACCTGGAAACAGCAATCAGCATTATAATACAATTATAGAGCCCATTCATTTCTTCAACAAACGGTTATTGGGTGCCTATTAAGTACTACAGAATTCTCTGGGATCTAGATACAGTTACAAACAGAACAGTCATGGTGCTTATTCTCATGGAGGTTGGAATTTAGGTCATTTGTGGGGTACTAATCTTGGTGCTAGAGAAACATACTCTGAAGCCATGGGATATTTAGCATCTAGTTGGACCACCTTAAATCCTTTCTGGAGCAAGACAGATTTTAACTAGAAGAATAATAAAGGGGTCTAGCTGAATCTATGAACAGGTATAGGCACATAAAAATAAATGATGCAATACGGCATGGCTGAGTACCATGTGAGTGACACATTACACTCAGTTCAGTTCAGTCGCTCAGTCGTGTCTGACTCTTTGTGACCCCATGAATCGCAGCATGCCAGGCTTCCCTGTCCATCACCAACTCCCACAGTTCACTCAAACTCACGTCCATCAAGTCGGTGATGCCATCCAGCTATCTCATCCTCTGTCATCCCCTTTTCCTCCTGCCCCCAATCCCTCCCAGCATCAGAGTCTTTTCCAATGAGTCAACTCTTTGCATGAGGTGGCCAAAGTATTGGAGTTTCAGCTTTAACATCAGTCCTTCCAATGAACACCCAGGACTAATCTCCTTTAGGATGGACTGATTGGATCTCCTTGCAGTTCAAGGACTCTCGAATCTTCTCCAACACCACAGTTCAAAAGCATCAATTCTTCAGTGCTCAGCTTTCTTTATCGTCCAACTCTGGCATCCATCCATGACTACTGGAAAAGCCATAGCTTTGACTAGATGGACCTTTGTTGGCAAATAATGTCTCTGCTTTTTAATATGCTGTCTAGATTGGTCATACCTTTTTTCCAAAGAGTAAGCATCTTTTAATTTCATGGCTGCAATCTGCAGTGATTTTGGAGCCCCCGTAAAAATTATGTCACTGTTCCCACTGTTTCCCCCTCTTTTTGCCATGAAGTGATGGGACCAGATATCATGATCTTAGTTTTCTGAATGTTGAGTTTTAAGCCAACTTTTTTACTCTCCTCCTTCCCTTTCATCAAGAGATTCTTTAGTTCTTCTTCACTTTCTGCCATAAGGGTGGTGTCATCTGCATATCTGAGGTTATTGATATTTATCCTGGCAATCTTGATTCCAGCTTGTGTTTCATCCAGCCCAGCATTTCTCATGATGTATTCTACATATAAGTTAAATAAGCAGGGTGATAATATACTCCTTTCCCAATTTGGAACCAGTCTGTTGTTCCATGTCCAGTTCTAACTGTTGTTTCCTGACCTGCATACAGATTTCTCAGGACCCAGGTCAGGTGGTCTGGTATTCCCACCTCTTGAAGAATTTTCCACAGTTTGTTGTGACTTTAAAACCAATTCTTACGCATGTAAGAATTAAATATTTTAAAATTTAAAAAAAAAAACCAAAGGAGAGATTTTTATATAGGACAGTATGTGCAGCTGGAGCTGTCTAGTTGAGGAAGTACATAGGAATGTTATCTTGTAGGAACCTGAGTATCAGGTGGCGACTTTGAAGTACCATTGAAATTGTCCAAATAGGGAGGCAATGTGTACAGAGCAGCATTTTTGGAAGCTGGAGATTTCAGTGTGTGATGAATCACTTCGCTATGTATTGGAGTAGAGTTATCAGGAATGAGCAATTGCAATACTCCTCATCCTAGGGGATGAGGACTAGGGTGGTGACAGTTATAAGTCAAAGAAATAGTTCATTTCCACTTCTCCAATTTTATTCTAAGGAATCAGACAATGAGGTCAAGATGTGTGCAGAGATGTTTATCCTATATTCTTAAAGTGAAAGAAAGTGAAAGTTCCTCAGTCCTGTCTGACTCTTTGTGACCCCATGGACTGTGGCCCACCAGGCTCCTCTCTCCATTGGAATTTTTAGGCAAGAATACTGGAGTGGGTTGCCATTCCCTTCTCCAGGGGATCTTCCCAACCCAGGGGTCAAACCTGGGTCTTTTGCACTGCAGGCAGATTCTTTTCTATTTGAGCCCCCAGGGAAGCCTAGTATCTTAAATATTCTTTAAATAAATGAAACGTCACAAATCTGTGAACTTTCTAGTTTTAAGCCCTTCTTTCCCATATCTCATTTCCCTCTTTTCCTGTTCTGTGTTGCAATGAATTCAGCGCCAGCCATCTCCATGCACATTTTTATATTTTTATGGCCATAACACTTTCACGAGCAGTATAATGTTATTTTCCAGTTTTTAAACTTGAGATGAATGTCATCATAATGTACATATCCTTTAAACCACGAGTTAGTTGCCCTTGGTTTCCCAAAGTTTCAGCTGTAGTGTGTTTGGATTGGGACCAGGAATTCACATCACTAACACATTTCAGGGACCATATTTTGAGAATGACTGCTTTAGTCCCTAAAGAATAATATTCCATTGTCTGACTATGCCTCAGTATATTTAACTGTTCTTTTCTTGATGGGTGTTGTTTCATTTTTCAGAATTCTAAACAATGTTGAAATGAACATTTTCTTCTTGCACTCATATGTGAGTTTCTATTGTATATATATTCAATACATTGGAGATATTGCTGGATGGTAGGGAATACTCACTTCAACTTTATGAGATTTTACCATATCATTTTTCAAAGTGGTTACACTAAGTTTTAGTCCCCTCAACCTGATACATACACACGCCTATGTGTCAGATTACTGGTTGTTATACATCCTCACAAAAACTCAGTAAGGTCTGATTTTTAAACTGGCAATCTGATGCATATTCAATTGTTTGCATTTATGTTTCTCTGTTCATTAGGAAGTTAAGTATCTTTTCAGATGTTTTGTTGGCCATTTGAGTTTATATACATTTTGCATTAGATCCATGTTGTCAATAGAAATATAACATGCCCCCCATCATGTAATTTAAAATTATCTAGTAGCCACATTAAAGAAAGTAGAAAGAAGCAGGTGAAATTAATTTCAACATTTAATCCAATACATCTCAAATATTATCATTTAAAACAAGTAAAAAAATAATAAAACATATTTAGTCCTTAGACACATTGTAAATGAGATAATTAAAATTATTTTTTGCATCTATTAAGTATTTCACACTTACAACAACTTGGACCAGCCACATTTCAAATGCACAATTGTTACAGGTGGTTAGTGGCTGGTGGTGATAGTTTAGTCGCTAAATTGTGTCCGACTCTCATGACCCTCCATGGACTGTAGCCCACCAGACTCCTTTGTCCATGGGATTCTCCAGGCAAGAATACTGGAGTGGGTTGCCATTTCCTTCTCCAAGGGGACCTTCCTAATACAGGGACCGAACCCGGGTCTCCTTCACTGCAGGCAGATACTTTACCCATTGAGCTACCAGGGTTAGTGGCTACCCTATTGTAAAGTTCTGGTGCTCAGTGCTTCTTAGGATATATAATACAAGTTGCAAAGTAATTTCACCATTCTGTAACTTGTCTTTTCAGTTTGTATATGTTGCTTCATATGGTACCAAACTTTATTTTAAATATAAATTTATTTATTTTAATTGGAGGTTAATTACTTTACAATATTGTATTTGTTCTGCCATACATCAACATGCATCCGCCACAAGTATACATGTGTTCCCCATCCTGAACCCCCCTCCCTCCTCCCTCCCTGTACTTTTTAAAAGTACTTACATTTACAGTCATTTCCTTTATGATGTGTGCTTTGTGTCCTGTTTAAAGGTAAAGCCTTCTTTACCTGTGATCATAAAAATGTTCTACAGAATATTCCTTGCCAAGTTTTTAGTTTTTCTTTTAACCTTGAATATTGTAATCTAATGAGAGCTAATTTTGGTGAATGTTGTCAGGAAGGGATCTTAATGAAAAAAAATTGTTTTCCATATAGTGAACCAATTCTCCCAAAACCAGTTACTGAGTAGTCCACTATATTTGATTTATTTGTAGTGGTACTTTTCTTATGCATCAAGTGGATTTTTTTTTTGTACTTCATTAATCCCTTGGTCTGCCACTGTGCCAATACCACAGTGTTTTAATTACTAAAGCTTTTAAAACAAGTTTTGTATTTGTTAGGGCAAGTCTCCCCAGTTGTTTTCGTTTAAAATTTTATTGGCCATAATATGAATATCAGAATCAGCTTAGAAAGGTTCATAAAAACTCATTTTGGGATTTTGATCAGGCTTGCATTGAATTTAAGGTCATGTTTTATGAAAGCATTATATACTGTCTATTAAATTTTATAATTTCCTCCAGAAAGGTATGATGCATATTTTATGTGTGTGCTGTGCTGTGCTTAGTTGCTCAGTCGTGTCTGACTCTTTGTGACCCCATGGACTGTAGCTCGCCAGGCTCCTCTGTCCATGAGGATTCTCCAGGCAAGAATACTGGAATGAGTTGCCATGCACTCCTCCAGGGGATCTTCCCAATCCAGGGATTGAACCCAGGTCTCCTGCCTTGCAGATGGATTCTTTACTTAGTCTGAGCCACCAGGGAAGCCCATTTTATGTCTAGGTACCTTATAGTTTTTTATTACTATTGCAAATAATCTTTAAAAATTTACAATTGTTGCTTGGTAATGTTTGAAAATGTGATTGATATTTTTGTCTTTTGTATCTTTATAACTCTTACCTCGCAATCCTAGTGAATCCTATTTAAAAATCTATGTAGAAATAATTGGCTTTTTTTTTTTTTTTTGCCTTGTGGGCATGCAGGACGGACAAGATTGAACCTGTGACCCCTGATATGGAGGCACAGAGTTCTAACCAGGTAATCGCCCGGGAATTCCTCAATTCATTTTTGTTTGGTGTAGAGTTCTGTGAAGTGATAGAAATGAATATAGTTGTGGAACCACCACTGCATCCAGGATATAGATCAGTTTTATTATGCCCCCAAATTTCATCATGTTGCCCCTTTCTTTAACACCTCTTCCTGTCTATTCTCTGGAAATCACTCACCTGTTTGTCTCTGTAGTATCGCCATTCACAAAATATCATATAACTGGAATTGCACTGTATTTATCCTTTGGAAATCTGAGTTCCTTCACTTAGCAATATATATCTGAGATTTACATATGTTGTTGCATATATTAATAGTTCATTACTTTTTATTGCTGAGTAGGATTCCATTGTACAGATGGACTATAATTAATTCATTCACCAGATGAAAAGCATTTGAATTGTTTCCAGGTTTTGGTGGTGATGAAGAAAGTTGCTGTAAATATTCACATACAGTATTTTCAGGAATTTGCTGTCATTTCTCTTGGATAAATATCTATGACCCAGGATAAATGTGTTTAACATCATAAGAAATTGTTAAACTGTTTACTGAAGTGACTATACTTTGCATTCCACTATTTACATTGAAAAGTGGAAATTGTTAGTTGCCCTGTTGTGTCAAACACTTTGAGACCCCCATGGACTGTAGCCTGTCAGGTTCCCCTGTCCATGGGATTTTCCAGGCAAGAACACTGGAGTGGGTTGCCATTTCCTTCTCCAGGGGATCTTCCCGACCCAGGGATCAAACCTGGGTCTCCTGTACTGCAGACAGATTCTTTACTGTCTGAGCCACCAGGGAAGCTCTATTTGCATCAGTGATGTATAATATGTAATAATTCCACTTGCTCCATGTCCTTGTTAGCTTTTGGTATTATGCTAGTTCTTATTTTTCTTTGTTTTGTTCTTTGGTCCTTCTAATAGATATCTAGAAATATGTCATGTGTTTTAAATTTGCATTTCCTTAATGACCAGTGGTGAACAACATCTTTTTATATAGTTATTTGCCATTTGTATATCTGCTTTCATAAAGTGTCTGTTAAAATATTGTGCCTATTTTAGAAACATGAAGTTATTTTCTTATTGAGTTTTGAGAGTTCTTTGGGTGTTCTGGATACAAATCCTTGTCAGATATGTGGTTTTCAAATATTTTATTCTAGTCTGCAGTTTTTCTTATTATTCTTTGATCATTATTTTGCACAGAGGAAAAATTGCAAATTTGATGGAGTTCAGTTTAGCAATTTTTTCTTCTATGGATTATCCTCTTGATGTCACGTCCTCAGGCTCTTTGCTCAACACCAGATATTGAAGCTTTTTTCTATGTTTTCTTCTACAACTTTTATGGCTTTGTTTTACATTTAGGCCCATGATTAATTTTGAGTTAATTTTGGTATAGAGTACAAGGTATGGCTTTAAGTTCCCTTTTTGGGAAATGGATGTACAAAATTTTGAACATCATTTGTTGGCAAGACTGTTACCTATTTAATTGGCTCTGTGTTGTTGTCCACAAACAGTCAACTATGTATGGCATTATTTTTAAATTATTTTTTATTAAAGAGATGTAACATATAACACAGAATATACATTTTAAATGATTTTTGCTTCAGTAATTTTTGCTATATTTATAGAGGCTTGAAACCATCACCAAAATATAATTTTAGAATTATCATTACCCCCAAAGGAAGCCTGTTGCCCATTGGTAGTACATCACCTTCATTGGTGCCCCCCTTGTCCCAGTCCTAGGCAATTACTAATCTACCTACTCTCTTTATGAATTTGTCTGTTTGAGATATTTCTCAAAATTGTAATTATCCAATTTGTAGTCTTCTGGTATTGATTTTTTTTTCATGTAGTGTAATGTTGTTAAGGATCATCCATGTGGTAGCATGTTTCATAACTTCATTCTTTTTAGTATATATATTAGTATTCTGCTTTATGTACATGTCTCACATTATTCATCAGTTGATGGACATTAGGGTTGTTTCTGTGGTTTGGCTATTATAAATAATGCTGTTATGAGCATTCATACACAGGTATATATATATACACATGTATATTTTCATTTCTTTTGTATATATACCTAAGATTAGAATGGCTGGTAACTCTGTTTTCACTTTTTGAGGAATTTCCAAACTGTATTCCAAAGTGGCTATACCATTTTACATTCCCACCAGCAGTGTAAAAGGATTTCAATCTTTCCACATCTTTGCCGGTACTTCTTACTGTGGTTTTTTATTGATGCCATTTTGCTGCTTATGAAGTGACGTCTCATTGAAATTTTGATTTGCATTTCTCTAATGACTTATCATGGTGAACATCTTTCCAAGGGCTTCTTGGTCTTTCATATATCTATTCAAACCCTTTATCCATTTTTAATTGGGTAATTTGTATTATGAGAGTTCTTTATATATTCTGGATGCAAGTCATTTACTGGAGATATGGCTTGCAAATGTTCTCAGTCTGTTGAGACATCACTTCTTCGCCAGTCTATGTTTGATACAGTATACAGGAAGCTTGGGGCTGGTGCACGGGGATGACCCAGAGAGATGATATGGGGTGGGAGGTGGGAGAGGGGTTCAGGCTTGGGAACTCATGTACACCCGTGGTGGATTCATGTCAATGTATGGCAAAACCAATATAGTATTGTAAAGTAAAATAAAGTAAAAATAAAAAGAAAAAAAAAGAAAAAGAAAAACAAAATTTTAAAAATTTTGATGAGGGATTTTCTTTTTTTTTTTTTTTTCAGTCCACCACGGGTGTACATGTGATCCCAAACATGAACCCCCCCTCCCACCTCCCTCCCCATAACATCTCTCTGGGTCATCCCCGTGCACCAGCCCCAAGCATGCTGTATCCTGCATCGGACATAGACTGGCGATTCGATTCTTACATGATAGTATACATGTTTCAATGCCATTCTCCCAAATCATCCCACCCTCTCCCTCTCCCTCTGAGTCCAAAAGTCCGTTATACACATCTGTGTCTTTTTTGCTGTCTTGCATACAGGGTCATGAGGGATTTTCTTGGCAGTCCAGTGGTGAAGACTCTGCATTTCCCCTGCAGGGTGACATGGGTTCAATCTCTGGTCTGGGAACTAAGATTCCACATGTTATGTGGTGTGGCTAAAAAAAATAATAAAATATTGATGAAATTCAGTTTGTCTATTCTTTAATCATTTGTGCAGTATCTGTCACATCTTTAAAAAAATTGCTCATGAAGGTTTGTTTACTCTTGTTTTCTTTTATACTTGACCATTTTGAATTAATTTTTTCAGTATGATAGGAGGTAGAGGTCCAACTTTATAATTTTGTGTGTGAATACTCAGTTGTCCCAGCATAGAACTGTTTGTGCACTTTCAATACTTTTCCTTAATATGTGTGTCTTTCTGTATATGATGCTGTCTTGGTTTCTATAGATTTAGAGTGAGTATTATCTGTGAGGCTTCCCAACATTGTTCTGCTTTTTAAAAATTATTTTTACTTTTCTACTTTGCCTTTCCATATCAGTTTTATGGAATGCTTATTTATTATGATAGCTTGTCTGTAGCTTCTCTTGATGTAGAAAGTCCTATCATGCAAATATAGTTTCTACTGCTTTTCCAACTTTTAGATTTTTAAATTTTCTTGTCATATTGCATTACCGGTATTCTCCTGCAAAATACTAAACAGAAGCAGAGAGGACATCCATGTCTTATTTCTAACTTTAGAAAGAATGTTTCTTATGTCGTATTAAATGTGGTGTTTACTGTTGGTTTTTGGTAGACATCCTTTATCAAGCTAGGGAAGTTCCATCTATTTCTACTTTAATATCAGCTTGTATTTTTTTTTTCACAAACTATTGCTTTCAGTCATTCTGTGCTTCTATGCAGGTTTTTATCTTGCCTACCCCTTTAATGAAAGCTTAGTCTTTTAATGGATTCAGGTTCATCCTGAAGTCTTACTTCTAGCTCCTAGCTTTGTATGAGCTATGACCATCTCTTCTCTACATATGTGACCATTAAAATTCAAGATTCTAGTTAGAGACCCACAGATATCTCAAGGCTGTTCTCTTAAATAATATTAGGTCATATGCTCATTGCCCTGGTTTTCAGGTTCCTCTTCATTTTTTGGTTTCTGGTGATTTCTTTTACTTTTATGAGAGTTCAACTAAACATTTAAAAAGTCTGAGTTTTAAATAAAATTCTGCATTTCTAGGTATTTTACAGCAAGAAGGTTTTGGTGGTCCATTACATTATTGGGAGGGCTCCCATTTGTCTCATTGATAAAGAATCCGCCTGCCAATGCAGGAGATGAGGGTTCCATCTCTGGGTCAGGAAGATCCCCTGGAGCTGGAAATCTCCAAGGCAACCCACTCCAGTATTCTTGCCTGGAGAATCTCATGGACAGAGGGGTCTGGTAGGCTGTAGTCCATGGGGTCATAAATAGGTGGACATGACTGAGCAACTGAGCACAGCACATATTATTGGAAACTGAAGATTTTTGCATCATTTATAAATGAGGAAAAAATGGAAACAACCCAACAACTTATCTAATGGATAGCCTAGTGGCTTCAAATGTTTGGCACTCAGTAAATATTTGTTGAATGCTTCATGAGTTATAGCTCCTGACTGAAGAAGAAGAGAATGCAGTAAGAAATAATATACCAATGTTTTGAGCCTGGGAGAATGATGGTACCACTGATAGACAGGGAAGAAGGCTAGTAAAGATACTAATTTGTGGGAAAAGATATGAGTTTGATTTCAGCTATATTTTGTTGGAGATGGTAGAAGGCCTTACTTATTGAGAGTTTTGGCTAGGTATGTGGGACTAAAGCTGTAGAGAAAGGTCAGGGTTGGATGAATAGCTCAGAAATTGTTGACAATATGGCGATGATTGAAATCATGTCACTAAGTTAAAGTAAGAATAGTAGAATGGGTGTAAGGTTTAGCCTTGACTGGGGTAGAAAAAGAAAGCACAATCTACAAAAGTAAATACTAAAGTGTCCAAGAAATAAGATACTGAAGACATTGTAGTATCACAAAAACACAGGACAGAAATTTCAAGGAAGAAAGGATTGTTTCAGGAGAAGTTAGTCGTCCAATAGATTCAGGTACTGTGTAGAGCTAAAGACCCTTGGATTTACTCACTAGGAATGGTTTTATTCCAGTTCTATTTATAACCCCATGGGAATAAACATGTTATAACATTTCTCTTTTTATCTGTAAGTTTCATCTTAAGTCTAATCAAAGAATCAAAGAGAATGGTTTGGGTTATGATTTCTTCCACATGTGTGTGCTTTTGTGTTTACATGTATATGCACATATAAACACATCTTTGAAAGTACATCTTGTTGTAAATATCTATAAATGTAGTTGTAGGAAAGCCACTTAATAGATTTCCTGCTATTGAAAAGCCACAGTATACTGTTTTAAAATATTTTAAAATTTGCTCAGAGGAAAAAGAACATGGCCCCTTAAAAAAATTAAGTGTGTTTAGAAGAGGCTGTTACATCAGTTTCTAAAGAAACCGGCCATGTGCTAATGCCAACTAAAAGTCACGGGAAGCATGCTGTGAACATGTGCGGAGTATGACCATAATCTTCTTTTCTGCTCATCTCTCTTTTCTTCCTCCTAACAAGTAATGAGAATTTTTACAGGCTAGAAACTTAGAAAGGAAAATAGGACATTTTTAGAAAGGTTGTAAACTAGCAACTAGGTCTGACCTGCTAGTTGTGGGGGGAGGGGGGAGTGTTAACAATTGAATGAAAGCCATTTGAAAGAGCTTTTCATGATAAACTGTTCCAAAGCTTGAAAGTGCTGGAACCATATATGGAATGCATCTATAATCTTCCTACAAATTTCTGACTCAACAAATATTAAGGGTAAGTTATAGAGTTGTTTTTTAATTTTTTACATAGTGTGAGGTGAATGTCTAAAATTAGACTAAACACAATTGCTATTGGTTCATCAGGCTTACCTCATTACAACCCATGTTAAATCTTAGTATAGATTATGTATCACATTTCTTATGTTGTATTAAAATTATTTTGATTGTTTTTCAATAGTTTTATTTGTAGAGTTATGTTTGTAATAAAGCTTAAATGTCTCTCCATGTATAATGCAGACAAATGTACACTGATATTCCCCTTAGTTGTTAGGTATAATGGTGTGTCTAGATTAAAATCTTTGTTACCTGTTGTCTTTAGCTGGGAATGATTTATTCAGAAGAACTTGTTATGTATTTGACCCTCTGAATTGTGGGAAGTTCATCAATACCATCAACAGCATAGGGCTCATTCCTAGCATTTAGAAGGCAGATGTGGTGTAATGGAGACCAGGATTGATCTGAGTTCATGGTCCCGAATGATGGAAGACTTAGGATGCAGAAGTCAGAGAGAACAGAAGTCAATGTCAGGGGAAAAGTAGGGAGAGCAGAGGCAGACATATTGCCACAGAGATTAGGAGTCTTTGAGATATGGACCGGACCTACCTGAGTCAGGTAGCCTTTTATACTTTTTAGGCCATAGCACAGAACAACTGGACTCCCAGGGAGTGGCCAGGGCTAGAGGTTGGCATGCAGCTGTACTGTCCCAAGTTGCTGCTTTGGCCATTCTTCAAGCAGGACCAGATCCTGACCTAATCTTTTTCTGCTTGGAGCAGGAGGCTGCTCCAACTGATGCAGGATAACCTAGCCATTCCTGTCCAATTGATGCAGCACATCTGATGCGTTCTCCTCCTATCTTGGGAAAAAGGGAAAGCTTCCAGGCTGTCAGCACTGCAAACACAAACCTACAGTGAGATGGCAAACATCATAAGACACCAGTATTTATTTCTTAGACACTGCCTTTAAGAGTGAAACTTCCTGAACCATGGATGTAATGACAGTGAAAGGTGAAAGAGTATGAAGCAATATGGTAGCCATTAAGTCTTTATTTTTCTGTTCCGTGTGGACTGAAAAGACTGTGAAACCAGATGGAAAGGACTGCATCCTTAAACATTAAAAAAATTGATTCTTGCCTATAACAAAGCAAACGTATATCATGAAAGTTTAAAGCAAGTGTTGGTTGCTCAGCCATGTCTGACTCTTTGTGATCCCATGGACTGTAGCCCAGCACGCTCCTCTGTCCATGGAATTCTCCAGGCAAGAATACTGAAGTGGGTTGTCATTTGCTTCTCCAGGGGATCATCCTGATTCAGGGATTGAACCCACATCTCCTGCATTGCAGGCAAATTCTTTACCTTCTGAGCCACTAGGGTTGCTTCTAAAAATCTTAAACTAACTTAAGCTGGAGGTTTTGTCTTCTTGTCCTAGAAATTTTTCAATCACATTTTGGATACTTTGGTATAAATCTGATGAACACCCCTACCAACATCTCATAATTTATTCATGGAGTCTCATAGGATCATTTGGTTTTCTCAGCTTTGAGATATTAGTTTGGCTACAAATATTTCAATCCAGGATGACTCAAGTCTTTGTTTTTCCTCTTAACTTGAAATCATGAAGCAGAAGTCCAGTGTTTGACTATGATTATCCAACAGTGTGTTTAGATTAGACTCTTTGTTGCCTGTAGTCTTTAGCTGGCAATGATTTCATCAGCAGGACCCGTTACATGTTTGTCTTCATATGCCCTACTACCCAAGAGAAATGTCAGTGGATTGGCTTTGGGGGAGAGCCTGAGTCCCTTCTGATCTAAGAAAGCAGTGAAACACTCCTGCAACTGTGAGCTGCACTGGTCTCAAAATAGCCAGTAGCCCAGGGCTGAGTTGTTTCTAGATACATTTGGACCAAAATTGTATCGCCATTGTTACCTAATTTCAAGCTCGGCACTCTTCTGAGGGACAAATGCCTCTGACGTATCTAGAGTGGTCCCTGCCTTTTTACATCTCATTTTCTGTTTCTGCCAATGTTCGGGCTTCAGTCATTGACCTAGGATTGTTCTTTTCTCCAAGGTAGCATGTTTGAGTGGATGGAAGGCTCTTCATCAATGCTAGACACACCTGTGCTCAAGACCACACCCTTGACTTATTTGAGGGGTGGATTATGGGGCTTCCCTGGTGGCTCAGATGGTAAAGTGTCTGCCTGCAATGCGGGAGACCTGGGTTTGATTCCTGGGTTGGGAAGATCCCCTGGAGAAGGAAATGGCAATCCACTCCAGCACTCTTGCCTGGAAAATCCCATGGACAGAGGAGCCTGACAGGCTACAGTCCCTGGGGTCGCAAAGAATCAGACACGACTGAGTGACCTATGGTATGGTTAGTGAGACAGTTGGGTCGTTAGGGGTAGAATTTACTGTGATCAGAGATTGGATTACATAGTCAAAACCAGCTTTATACATAGATAGAATAGGTGGCCAACTACATGGTATGATTTGGATATGGTTTCAACCCACTCCAGTACTCTTGCCTGGAAAATTCCATGGACGGAGGAGCCTGGTAGGCTACAGTCCATGGGGTTGCAAAGAGTTGAACACAACTGAACAACTTCACTTGCTCTACCTTACTTGTGTAGTAGTGTTAGTTGCTCAATCATGCCTGACTCTTTGTGACCGCATGGGGTGCAGCCCGCCAGGCTTCTCCATCCATGGGATTTTCCAGGCAAGGATGCTGAAGTGAGTTGCCATTTCCTACCCTCAAATATCCTGCTCATGCTCTCAAAATATCCTGTTCATGCACCTGTCCTAGTACCTGATACTTGCCTGTTAAGGATGGATTCCTTTAGCTGAAGGCCTTCTCTATGAAATGCAAATATTGGTACCCAGCATGGAGTTCACACACTTAGTGAAGTGAAGTGAAAATCACTTAGTCGTGTCTGACTGTTTGCGACCCCATGGACTATATAGTCCATGGAATTCTCCAGGTCAGAATACTGGAATGGGTAGCTGTTCCCTTCTCCAGGAGATCTTCCCAACCCAGGATTGAACCCAGGTCTCCTGCATTGTAGGCTGATTCTTTACCAGCTGAGCCACCAGGGAAGCCCAAGAGTACTGGAGTGGATAGCCTATCCATTCTCCAGTGGATCTTTCTGACCCAGGAATCAAACCAAGGTCTCCTGCACTGCAGGCAGATTCTTTACCAGCTGAGCTATCAGGGAAGCCCTCACACACTTAGTAGATACCCAAATATTAGCTGAATGAATAAATGAATTGGAGTTATTAATGAAACTAATTCACAGTAGTATTAGTAGAGGCAATTAGGTTACCACATGACTCAACTATTGAAAACAGTGCTTCTCAAATTTTTAGTGTATATTAATGATCACCTAGAGGTTTTCTTAAAAGGCTCTGGGGCTAGACAAGACTTGAGAATCTGTATAGCTAGCAAATTTAGTTGATGCCATTGCTGAGTATATTTTGAGTAGCAAGTATTTAGAAGACCTGAGGATAGGGTTGCCCATTTTGCCTGATCAAAGAATTTCTTGGGATGTCTGTTAAACATCCAAAATTAGAATCTCCAGGGGGCCGACTTGGGAATCTTTATTTTTAGCAAGTGCTTCAGGTGATTTGCATGACTGGAAAATTAATCTTAGAAGGGAATGAGGTATGGGCTTAAAAACATGTGATGGCATTGCATTGGTCCATGGACCCTTTGGAGTAAGACTTGGAAAAGACACTGGATCAGATTGGAAAACATTCAGCTACAGTTTTGTTCTAGAGCAGTTCCTGTATGTGGCTAGGAGTTAGAAGGTAGAGGGGAAAATGAAGAACTATTTTTTTTCCCTACAGGTAGCATTGGTATCACTTTTTACTAACACAAAGCTTGATTTTCTGGGTTTTTGTTTTATTCTTTGAGTAAGATTGGTATCTTTAAAACAGCCAAGTTGATAGGTAAAATTTAGAATATAATTTTGAACAGTTTTCCTTATGTTTGCCTTCTCTGCAAGTTTGTATATCTTTAGCCCTTTCTTCGTTGTAGATTCCATGAAACATTGGGAAAGCTTGTTTTCTTAACCTAATAAGACAGAGATGTGAGGGAATAGTCTATTAAGCAGAGCTGCTGGAAAGACTGTCATTTCTTTAATATCCTTGCACTGAGGCATGGAGCTGCGTGAGACCCAGCAGTGGGAAGAAGGCAGCAATGCGTCTTGATCTGTAGGTATTCTGGAGCGATAGCATTTCAGGCATCACCAACGACCAAGGTGAAAGCTTCTCAAATAAGACATTATGAATGAGATGTGTAGCAAGTGAGAGAGGCTCCTGGGGGAGAAGCAGTGCTAGTAAACTCAGGCACAGGGAAAATATTACTGATTTGCCAGGGGCTGCAGGACAAGTTGGTATTGTGGCTCCTATTTCTATTAAAGTTTTCTTATTTCCAATTCTGAGCTACAGCCTTTGGGCTATTGATGTCCCTGCTTCTCAGCTACCCTGTGGAATGATCTGCTCCTCATACCACCATGCTTCAGAATTCTGTCTCTCCCCTTCTCATCTATAGACTTGGCAAAGAGGTTGGGATTGGCAGCCAACCACAGGGACAAGTTTCACATTATTCAAGGCAACAAAGGGGCTTCTTTGTGAGTAAATGTTAGACTTTTTTTTTGAACAATCTTTTTCTTTTTTAAAAAAATTTGTTATTATTTAGGCTGCGCTGTGTCTTAGTTGTGGCATGTCAGATCTTCGATCTTTGATGCATGAGTCATCTTTTTTATAATAATTGTGGCATGTGGAATCTAGTTCCCTGACCAGGGATAAAACTTGGGCCCTCTTCATTGGGAGTGCAGAGTTTTAGCCACTGGACTATCAGGGAGTCCCTGGACTTGATTTTGTCAAGCTGCATTCCAGAATGGAGAGCTAGAGGAGGCCCAGACTGTACTCCTATCTCTGTGTCCTCTCCTGTATCTTATACTTTGAGAATATTCCAGTGACAACAGCTTATGACTGTTCAAGGTCAAATTAAAGGGTCAGAAGTGGCAAACATAAACACTGAGAGTTGAGTTTACTGCTCCCAGGCAACAGGATTGAACTCTAGGGAGCTGCTACCAGGTGACAACTGATGCCTGTCGAAGTGCATGTCTCTTGTTGTTTGCCTGCCTTCAGATGTGAGTAACTGGGAGGTCTGAGTACATGACACACATTCTGCTGGATACTTATACACAAAACAATATCTAGAGACCTCCTTTTGATTTCTAACACTTATTTTTGATTTAAGCGATAACAGTGGTCAGATGATGACATTGAGGGTCTCAGGCACAAGCTTTTTTTTCTGAAAGATTTTCTTTTCTGCTGTCTGAAAAGATGGTACCAGAGGTTCCAAGTTTGGGTTTTGGAGGTCCAGGGGTGCTGGAAGGGCCTGGTGTGTCCTAGGGTTTAGGGATGCCAGAACAAATGGGTGTTCACGAGGCTGGGAGGTATTTTAAAGTCTTTGTTGTTGTTCAGTCGCTCAGTCGTGTCTGACTCTTTGCAACCCCTTGGACTAGAGCACGCCAGGCTTCCCTGTCCTTCACTATCTCCCAGAGTTTTCTCTAACTCATATCCATTGAGTCGGTGATTCTATCCCACCATCTCATCCTCTGTCATCCCCTTCTGCCTTCAATCTTTCCTAGCATCAGGGTCTTTTCCAATGAGTCAGCTCTCCACATCAGGTGGCCTAAGTGTTGGAGCTTCAACATCAGTCCTTCCAATGAGTATTCAGGGTTGATTTCCTTTAAGATTGACTGGTCTGATCTCTTTGCAGTCCAAGGGATTCTCAAGAGTCTTTTCCACCACCACAGTTTGAAAGCATCATTTCTTCTGAGCTCAGCCTTCTTTGTGGTCCAACTCTCACATCTGTACTTTGAAGTCTAGTTCAGAAATTCTCAGCAAGATCAATGTTCTTTTTTTTCCCTAAAGTGGAAGTTGCATCCAAGTATGTGAGATATCTGAGTGAGGCTGAGGCTGTTTTCCATGCTATTTATTACTTTTAATTTTTATTATTTATATTGAAGTATAGTTGACTTATGATGTTAGTTTCAGGTGTATACCAAAGTGATTTAGTTATATATTTATTCTCTTGTAACCATAAGTTTATTTTCTATGTGTATTTTTATCAGTAAGTTTTATAAATACATCTGTATGTTTTATAAATAAGTTCATTTGTATCATTTTTTAGATTCCACGTATAAGTGATATGATATTTGTCTTTGTCTGACTTACTTCACTTATTATGATACTCTCTAGGTCCATCCACGTTGCTGCAAATGGTCCAAGGCCATTCAAAGGCCTGTGAGCCAGTTCAAAATTCAGGATAGGGAGGAAGCAGTCAGCAAGTCATCTGTACTGCCTACATTTTTCTTCTCTTTTAATACTTTTTCACCAACATAATGAACATGTTGACATTCCTAGTATCCTCTTTAAAAAAAGTAAAAGCATTTATTTATTTGGCTGCACCAGGTCTCGGTTGTAGCATGTGAAATCATAGTTGCAGCGTGTGGGATCTAGTTCCCTGATCAGGAATTGATCCCAGGCCCCCTGCATTGGGAGTGTGGGGTCTTAGCAACTGGACCACCAGGGAAGTCCCCCCAGTATCCTCTTACATGAGGTCATCCCCCTGGGCCATTTGTGCCTCCATACAAATTTCTAAGTAGTTTTTATATTTGTGAGGCAAGGACATGGCTGCTATGTGTCAATAACGGAAGAGGAAAACATTTTAGAAATCTTTCCAGTATCAATTGTTGTAGAAGTCACAACTGCTGCGTGAGGAAAATTGCAGTTTACAGTGAAAAACATATCCCCAGTTCCAGTCAAATTCATTCTCATCCCTTCTCTCTACCTTGGCTGGGGAAATTAGCTTCCTATAGTCTCTGAAGCAATTCAATCGACACGAGTAAATGTAAAAGAAAAATACATTTTCCTCAGCTTCTCTGATACCTGTTTGAAATACTAATTGGCTGGCATGTGACCAATCAACCTATAGTTCATACCAATCCAATCCTTCGCTAGGCAGGTTTGCATATTTGATGAAATTATATTTTATACCAAGAAAATTAGAACCTGTGTTGAGATGACAATTGAACTTAAATGTAACAACACCTGAAAATGGGCTATTCTTAGCTTTCTTGCCTCAATTTCTTTCTAACCTGTCTTTCAAAGGAGACCACCCCCTACACAATGGTCTATTTTATGCAAATGAATCTTCCATGAGATGGCAATGACAACAATTTTGCCTGTGATTGTAGAAGCATCATTGTAATGTTTTATCAAAAGCTGTGATGGGCATGGCTTAAACCAGATTTCTTTTTTTTTTTTAAAACCAGATTTCTGATGCAATTCTTTGAAGAATTATGACTGTCCAGCCTATGTCTGAGGATGTGGGGTTGAGGGGAGATACAGCAGGATTTTGGCAAAGCCATTTAAGGGGATAAGGGAGGAAGACATAGATGGGGAAGGGACAGTCATATTCAGCATTCAACTATGGCCTAGGATTCCATCACCTCCAAATCATTTATAATCTTAAAAGTAAGACTACATGTGAAGTTTTGAAACATGAATTTTTCTGTAAACCATGACTTAACGTAGTATGTGGCTTGATTCTGAGGATGGACGTGGGAAAGACCTACTATTTTTAAAAAAATTTATTGGAGTATATTTTATTTACAATGTTGTGTTAGTTTCAGGTGTACAGCAAAGTGACTCAGTTATACATATATCCATTCTTTTTCAGATTCTTTTCCCATATAGGTTATTACAGAACATTGAATAGAGTTCTTTGTGCTATACAGTAGCTCCTTGTTGGTTATCTATATATAGTAGTGTGTATGTTAATACCAACCTCCTAATTCCACCCCCACCCCTCGTTGGTAATCCTAAGTCTGTTTTCTGTGTCTGTGGTCTTAGTACAACCTTAGGTTCAGAATCTGGCCCCACCTTCAGCATCCTGTTGTCCAGGTGTCAGCAGTAGAAGCATAGTCTTGTTATCAGCTTTATGACATTGGCCTATGTTGCTCTGAACTTTAATAAAAGAGTTGGGACTAGACTCTTGTCTGCTAAAAACAACTTCACTGGGAATACTCTGTTATAGGAAAGCACAAAGCCAAGACTGAAAGTGGCTAATAGATATCACAGGTTTCCATGACAGTGAAGAAAATGATGGTTTCAGGGGCTGAAAATTAAGGTTAAAATGTCTTCTCACATTCATAATGCTACCCTTTTGTCATTTGAGATGGGGCCCAAGAGTAGGTGGTAAAAAAAAAAAAAAATTAGACATGGAAAGATGAAGAGAATGAGCACACATTCAAACTTGCCTACTTATCCATCACCAAAGAGCATGCCTACTGCTATGAAGGATGCCAAAAAAGGGACGCTTTTCACACAATCCAGTCCACTCAGCCAGCAACACATAAAGGGACTTGGGTAGAAAAGTGTATAATGTGTTTTATGGTAATTGAAAAACTTATTTAAAGGCACCTTCAGCTCAAGTGCATTTGGAGCTCCTCATTAGTGCCACTGAAATAGCCACTGCACAATTTAAAGGAAGGTGAATGAGGCCTCCTTGTGTTTTTAGCCCAGAGGTGTTTGCTCAAGCTCTTGGCTGGCTGTTGTCTGAGGCCTTGCTCATTTTTGAACACACCATGAACACAGGCCTTCATGATTATTTGAGGATACAATCTGGGTGAGTCTGACCTTATGAAAAGCATTTCTAAGGTCACATGCCTTCTTACTGGCCAGGGTATTTAATATTGTGTTTCATTTCATTAAAAAATAATTTTCTCTAATTAATAGACTATGCCCAGTATGTCATCTTAATTCAAAAAATTTCAAGGGACATGTCTCATGTGGCTTAAAAAGATGCTTAGACATAACATACTCTGATGTGACTTGATTTTGATTTTCCATGCATTTAAAAACAGGAAATAGAGGGGATTCTCAGAACAGATTTAGAATTTCATAGTTGGGTACCCAGTGATGCTGTGTAGATTATCAATAGACAGAAATAAATGAACAGCTGTTTTAATCATTGGTAAGTTGATTGCTTCATGGTTGTTATATTTATACTCAGAGATCTTCATATTCTACCTTGAAATATTTTTGACTTGGAGTTTAAGGCATTGGGTTTTGAGTCTTAGATTCACCAATTAATGTAGACAATGGTTCTTAATTTTTCAGGGACCATGAACCTCCTGTCCATCAGTTTATAAGCTTATAGAGTCTATAGGCTAACAACAGCTCTGGCATCTTGCCATAAACTTTGTATACAACTTGAGAGTTTCATGGGCTTCCTTGGTGGCTTAGACAGTCAAGAATCTGCCTGCAGTGCAGGACACCTAGATTTGATCCCTGAGTCAGGAAGATTCCCTAGAGAAGGGAATGGCTACTCATTCCAGTATTCTTGCCTGGAGAATCCCATGGACAGAGGAGCCTGGCAGGCTACAGTCCATGGGGTCACAAAGAGTCAAACATGATTGAGCAACTAACACTTTGAGGGTTTCATAGACCACCTCCAAAGCCCAACCACAGACCCAGGTTAAAAACTCCAGGTCTCCATGTTAGAAGGTTCTTTATAGCTCTCAGATTCTATGATTGGAACTTCACTTTGTAAACACATGCTTTCAAAAAGTTCTTTACAGGAAAATGGCCCCCATAAATCATGGAAAGTCCGCATGAAACCACTGTGCTGAGATGGTCAGAATTGCATGATTTAGAGTTTAGGAATGGATTGCCTTTGATCGTAGGGAGGTGTAGCTGTAATAGCTCACCAAAGCATTCTGCATCTCAATTTTATTTTGCTGAGGAACTTTTTTGAAAAGGGGAGGAGAGATTCATAGGGGTGATATCCAACTTGATATATTAATCATACATTCAGTTTTGCAGTACATTTCCAAAAGTGCTGGACTTAACTGCTTTTAGTTCTGGTATCAGCAAAAGATAAACAGCACTGTTTCTTGCTGGTCCACAGGGAGAAGAGGTTTTGTTTTTTAATAAGCATACTTTGACATGGACACCATAAAGAATTTTATATCAGTAAAAGTAGACAGTGTCAACCCCAACTGGGTGTAAGATTGGTGGGTGGTCTGTTTGTGAAACATTTCTAATTTCTGTGATGAGTCCTGCTGGGGTTGCTAAAATGAAGTGTCTGTCATATCCATTTCCTGGTGTTTTCAAACAGCTGCAAGAATTGTCAAAGAATTCCAAAGTCCATGGAGCCAGGACTCAATGGATGTGTTTTTAGCAAGGAGCTGATCCACCCTCTCATTTTCTTGATGAGACTATTGAGGTTCGTTCTGTCTTAGATCTGGTCTCTTGGAGACAGACTTAACAGAGGTTTGTGTGCAGGAAATTTCTTGGGGAGCACTCTCAGGAAAAAAAAAAAAAAACAAAACTCCAAGGAAGTGACTGAAGGAGGATTGAGCAGAAGGATTTGCTGAACTTTAATGCAGTTACAGGAAGTTACTCACATGCTAAGATGTTCCTACCCAGTGATTTCCAGTTGAGGCAAGGGAGGGGTTGGGATGGGGCTTTGAACACCTGCGTTGCCGGGTGGTTGGATGGAAAGGAGCCATAACATTGAGCCACAGCATCCTTTGGCTGAGGGCAGTTTCTGGAGAGGGATTCACCTGTGAGCTATCAGCAGCCAACACTCTTGGCAACTGGGGAAATGAGTGCCTTGCTCCAGAAGGTGGTTCTGGTTGACTTAGCAGAGCATCCACTGCAACATCAGAGAGTTTAGTTTGGACCACCATCCCCTCTCAGCTAGATCACTGCAATGGCCTTCAGACTGGTTTCCTTTTCTACACTGTTCCCAGTGTGATCTTCCTGAAACTCAGTTCTTATGTTGCTATGATGTACAACTATTTTAAAAATTAACTTTCTATCACATAAGTTTCAGATGTACAGTGTTATAATTTGACATCTGTATATGCTACAAAGTGATCACCACCACAAGTTTAGTTACCATCCATCACCATATAGATTGACCCCCTTCACCATTTCCCCCAGTCCCCTTCCCCTCTGGTAACCAGTAATCTTTTCTCTGTATCGGTTCGTTAACTTTTTTTTTTTTTGGTAATTAATTTATTTATTTCTTTACACATAACTGAAGTGATGTTACAGTACATAAGTTATTTACAACTGTGCAGTAATGTGTTGCAAAATAAATTATCTAGAAGGCAGCAAAAGTACATTGTGAACGTGTATAAAACTGTACAGCGTTTACGGGTACACTTTTTATATGATTATTGGCTCTGTAGTGTTTCAAGTTATGTTCTCAGAAAGAGAAACAAAATGCCCAAGATTAAAGGAAAAAATATACAAACCACGTGGATTTGACTCCATTAAAAACACAACTGAGTGTCCTGCCTCCATGTCCCTGTGAGGCGGGCGGGCGGGCGGCGCAGCCAGGCCCTCCCCCGGCCCAGCGTCCTGGCCCCGGTCTGAGGCCCGAGCCATCAGCAGCTTTGTGGTGACAGGACGGCAGCCGGCCCGATGCTCTCCCCGCCCTCTGACCAGAGACCACTGTTGCTGAGGGGTAGACACCTTAGTTTTATTCTCTTGAGTTGATCAAAAATGGAACCAGGAATTTAAAGACTGCTCTCCATCCTGCAGCTCCTGAGATGCCTGCGTAGCCGCCGGAGAAGAGCCTGAGGCCACCGCGCCTGTGCCTGTGCCCCCGGCTCTGCGTCCTCCCGCGGGGGCTGGTGGGAAGGAGGAGCACCAGGGACCCAGTGCGGTTTCTCCCTAGGCGTCCCCACTGGGGACATGGTCTCCTCCCGCCACCTGGACTCGGCAGCACACGTCAGGGGGGCTCGCCTGTGTCCTGTGCAGCTGTCCCTGTGCATCAGGCCGGCAGGAGCACAAAGTCGTCGTTGACGTCGACCATGGGCACGTAGAAGGACGGCACCTCATTCACGCACAGGGACTTGTGCCCGGCGGGGTCCAGCTCCTGGACTTTCAGCTGCCACTCCATCCTCTGCACGGCGTTGAGAGCCGCCGCCTCGTGCTGCTGCCGCATCAGGAGACACGTCTTCATGCGGTCGTACTTGTCGTCCACATCCTGCAGCCAGGATATAAACTGGCGGGCGTTGAACCTGTCCCGCACTGACTTGTTCTCATCACCCTGGCTCTCCAGCGGCATGTTGTACACCTCTGAGTCCAGCAGCATGGTGCAGGCACTGAACGGCACCGCCTGGTTCGCGATGGTCCTCGCCGCCCGGCAGTGGACCCGCAGTATCTCCTGCTCGCAAGAGACGATCAGCTTCTCCCGCTCGATGCTGTGCTGCAGGCGGAGCTTCCCCCGCACGGCCTCCGGCTGCTTGAACAGCTCCTTCAGGGGCTCCGCCAGCGAGGGTGGGGGCGCGATCACGGGGATGTGCAGCTTGCTGAGTGGCTTGCCATCCAGGAGGTAGGAGCCGGTGTAGGTGACGTACTCGGCGTAGCACTGCGGCGCCTGCGGGCTGATGTAGCACAGGATTTTGCGCTTCTCCTCAATCTTCTTCCGGATCTGCAGATACTCGAAGTATGGGTTGGACCTGTCGCTGTGGTAAGGCTCAATGGCGTCCAGCTTGATGGCGTCCACGATGGCGGCCAGCGTCTGCTGGATCACCTCGCGTGTTTGCCGCGTGGATGTGTGCATCTGCTGGGCCAGCTGCTGGCTGGAGTGCTGGAAGCGGCGTTTGCGTGGGTGCTGGGCCTGGGGGTCGTCGTCCTCAGAGCCACGACCCTTGGCCCTGGGGGTGGGCGTGGGCGTGGGCGTGGGCGTGGGCTCCTTTTCAGTGGGTGGTGAGCTCTGCTTGTGCTGGTTAGCCAGCATCTGGGCACGGGTCCTGGTCATGCGCTGAGGGATCTCCTCTACTTTGGGTGCCTTCGGGACCTCAGCCATGGGTTTAGGTTCTGGTTCGGAGGATTCAGGCTGGACGCTGTCCGGGGGCCCCTCGGGCCCGGCACTGTCCTGAGGGCCGGCCCCATCTGCCACGTGGGCCTGAGCCGAGCCATCCACAGGGGCATCAAGGGTGCTGTGGGGCGAGGCCGAGGGATCTTGGCCCTCAGGCTCCTCATCTCCACTCCCTGGTGGACGCTGCTCTGAGAGGGCTGGTGTGAGCCCTGAGCCAGGGTGGGAGTCCTCAGGGGCTCTCCCCTCTGGCCCGGACCCTCCCTCTGCCGTGGCCTCAGGCAGCGCTGCTGGCTTTGGCTCCTCTGGGGGCTCCGGCGCGGCTTCGGTGGGGAGCCGGGTGGCCGCCTGGTCAGGAGGTGACACCAGCTGTTGGTCAGCAGCTGCCCCAGCAGCCTCCCCACTGCCTGGGAGCACAGGGGCCCCCAAGGGGGTGTTCTCTGGAGGAACAAGAGGACTCTCTTCCACAGGCTCTGCTTCCACGTCGGGAACATCCTTGGTCTGGAGAGGGAGCTCTGGCAGTGAGAAAGGCCCCAGGTCGAGGTCGTCCTCGGCAGCGGGGAAGGCACCGGGCCAGGGCACCGGCTCCACCGGGCCGAGTGCCAACAGGTTGTGACCACCTTCCAGGAAATTATTCTCCAGGGGCCCCAGTGCCTCCACCTGAGCCACGGCTATCACACACGCAGGCTCTGGGGGCGCATCAGGGGGCGCGTCAGGAAGGGACTTGCAGTTACTGAAGAAGGACTCCAGCCGGGAGGGAGGGGCGAACGGGGCCGACTCCTCAGAAGCAGAGACGGTGGCTGGGACTGTTCCCTCGGCCTTGTCCTTAGCTTCCAGTCCCGGCTCGGGGACCGGCAGAGGGTATGAGACGGGGGATGCTGGGTAAGGGGGCTCGGGATGGAGTGACTCGGCAGGGCATAACTGTTTCGGGGACTCTGGGAACCTCTGTGGGGACTTGAGGAGGAGGTCCAAACCCACAGGCCAGCTGGCCATGTCACCAGGAGTGCCCCCAATAAGGGCAGGGGGCAGGCCCTGCTCTGCAGCAGCAGGGTGCGCCCATTCGACCGGTTCCTCCGTGATGACCGTGCGTGTGGGTCTGCATGGCCGGTATTATGCTTCTGGGCGGTGGAGCTGCCGTGGGATGAGGTGGAGGAGGCGGACAGGGAGCTGAACAGGGCGGGGTCCTTCAGCACCAGTGGGGACTCCTTGAGGCAGCCTGGGCTGCCCACCGAGTCCCCGCCATCCTCACCACTTTCCGAGGACTCGCTCTCAGACTCGGACGAGCAGAACGTGTCGCCCCTCTTCCCAAACCGCACTTCTTTGCCCTTTATTTCTTTCTTTCGCTTCTTTTTCACTTTATTTCTTTCCTCTGCTGCTTGCAGTTCGAAGGCTCCCGGGTCTTGTTGCCGGGCAGCATGGTGTGGGCTGAGAGTCTCAGCTTCTCCCCCGCCCCCACGGCGACGCCGACGTCCTCTTCATCAGACGTGTCCGACAGGATGCGATGAGACGCCTTCTTTGGTGCAATTGTGCTGTTTTTAGTGTAGCTTTTCACTTCCATTTTGGGAATAGAAATAAAACTATTTGACTTGGCTTCTCTTCTGTAGTCCTTTTTCAGTAAGTGTTTGTCATCCACTGGGGGGGTTCTGTCCTGCTCGTCATCCTCGTCAAACTCATACTCGTCCTTGACCAGGGTCACGGTTTTCTGCGGCTCTGGATTCTTGGCCTTGTGCTTTAGGCCCTTCTCAAACTCAGAGTCTGTGTTATTGCCATCGACCGAGCTGGAAGGTGCGAACGACGGGGCGTCTTCCTCCTCCTCCTCGGAACTCTCTGCAGGAATAGGGAGAAAGGAGTCAGGAGCTGTTCAGGCAGNATGGTCGGGGAGCTGGCCACCTTCAGCGGTGTCTCGCCCTTCCTGTTGCTCTGCTGAGGGTTCCCTCCATACCGGAGCAGCAGCTTCACCACCTTGTAGTGCCCGTTGTTGGCAGCATCGTGCAAGGGTGTGTCATCCAGAGATAAACCCACACACCTATGGACACCTTATCTTTGACAAAGGAAGCAAGACTATACAATGGAGAAAAGACAATCTCTTTAACAAGTGGTGCTGGGAAAACTGGTCAACCACTTGTAAAAGAATAAAACTAGAACACTTTCTAACA